>JAHWFO010093131.1:567740-588968 GCA_023313115.1 Rhysida immarginata | reverse complement strand
AACATATATTAAAATAAACAAACACATAATCTTATCGTATTGAAGATGGGCAATCGTCCATCAAGTGAAGGTCTCTAATCTAATTGCAGTACAAATTGGATCCCGACTGAGTAGCATGCAGAGATTTCCGGGTTTATATTTGCTATACTGACCAACCAATGAAATGTGAACTCGGCTTAATTAGCCCATTGGCCCAGTTGCAACTTTCGCATGGGCTTCATTGACCAATCAGAGCAAGACATGTGAAAGATGTACGTTGTACTGAAGGGATAATTTAACCAAGGGGATGATGTAAAATTAGTACGTTATTCTGAAATGTACGTTAAAGTGAGGTACGTTATTCTGAAACTTTTTAGCATTAAAATACCTACGTTTGGGACGGGGATTTGAAATTTGTACGTTATTCTGAAATGTACGTGAAAGTGAGGTACGTTGTAACGGGGTTTTACTGTATAAGTTTCATAAAGCTGCTACCGATCCCTTAATTCAAATATATGGATGTCCGATCTTTAATAGCTAATATTTGCAATGGCATCGAGCTTTTTTTTTTTTTTTTTTTTTTTTTTTGATAACTAATATAGGACTCTACAATACCTTGCTAAAAATTAGAATAACGGTATTTTACGTTCTGAAATTAACTGTGAGTGAAGAGTAATCAACGAACTTTTAAACTTCACATTTAGACTTTTTTCCTGGAAGGTATACTTATTCCTCTGGTCGATCTCAAAAGGAGCATTAATATATTCAAAAGTTAGGATTTACATTAATTAAACTGAAAGTGACAAAATACTAGAATACTACGTTAGAAACAAAAAAATTAGAATAATGACAAAAAATAATAACATAAATTACTTTAATCGATTCATCACATGTAATATCAAAGCCTTTGGATTTAATTATGAGCATATTTGGCATGCTGTTGACCAACCTAGCACATTCTTCACGATAATAGACCAATTACACTAGTCAACATTTTACAACTTTATATTTGTTTCTTTAATAAAATACGTTTATATATAGTTTTTAATACGTTATTTTCAAATATGCCATAAAACATTTTCTAGTAGGTACAAATTTCTTGTTTTTCAATGAAACATTTTAAAATTATTCAGGGTTGGGGCCTGATAAATTTTCTTGCGGCCTCAAAATATGGATACTTTAACATTGCAGCCGCTTCTCCTCACACCCATTACTTTAACACTGCAGCATTTATGTGCATAACTTGGAAAAATGACGTGTAGAAAAAAATCTAAAAGCAGATTCGAAGTCTACATACCAATTACTCTTAAAAGTACTATCTGTGGTCTTGGAAACAAAAACTGTGTTGACTAGTGTTATGTTTGATTACCGAAATCAACTCCTGTTTAGTTTGTAGGCTTTGCTGAAGTCTTCTTTCATCAACTTCTACAAATTTCCAATTAGATTAATTATAGCATATGACTAGACGCACCAACCATACTGTAACAGAAAGGAATCACTGTAGAGATCTTCAAATATGGGACATGAAATTGCCAAGTATTTCTTAATAGACTGAAACATTTACTACACTATTTAGGATGCGTAACTTTCCAACTTCAACTGACGACATGCATCTTCATACCATTACTGAAGCAGCAAATTTCACTGATCTTTTGAGGCAGTTCCTATTATAAGCGTATATCTTGGTCAGCAAAAGATAAGGAGAACATGGAGTCTTCACTAAATAGAATGTCACTCCAGTCATCTTGTCCCCAAGTAACTCTTTCCTTGCACCACTTTATACGGGCTGGTCTTTGCTGCAAATCTTCAGGGGTATAATTTTTGGGAAATGAGATGCAAATTGTCTGTTTGTAGTTCTGTCTGACACGGTTGCTCCACACTTTTTCCACTCATATTTAAACACTTTTGAAACTGCTTCTTCACAATGCATTTCAACTGCCTGTCCTACCTTCACTAGTCTTGCGTTTTCATCTCTTCCAATTTCCTGTAAAAGTTGGATCCTTCTTTTTGCTGCTTTAACACCTCTATCACCTTTACCACCGTAGACTGTGAGCACTTAATGATTTTCTTAACTTCTACCTAAGGCTTTCCAGTTTCTTAAAGATCACATATTGCCTGCTTTGTGATATTATGTACGTCCAATTTCCCAATCATGTTGCTCACCCTGAGCTCGAAAAACTGTAATGCCTTTTATATTGAACATTAAAAAGATAAGTAAATCAATTGCAACAGTTCTGCTCATCTAATTGGGCAGTTCTGGGAAACTTTTCTAATTTTAATTTTTGAATAAATGAATGCTCCTTTTGAGTTCGACTAGAGGAATAAATACATCATCCAGGGGAAAAAAATCTAAACGTGTAGTTACTCTCCACTCAAATTTAACTTTAGAACGTAAAATACCATTATTCTAATCCTTGGCAAGGAATTGTATAGTGCTCAGGATATCAAAAAAATCTGTCATAGTCGATTGTATCAGGACTAACATCTTCAGAGGCAGCCGAATGTAAAGATAGCTTTAGTAAAGATATTTTCCATTGGAAGTTATCTTTTCATTTGAATATATACGCATCAAACTTGTAAGAGTAACCCAAAAATTTCCCTCAAAAACATGAGAAAAGAAAGCTAAATTATTTTCTTTTCATCTCTTTCTTCTTATCTATTTATCTGTCTTTCCAATCTCTTTACTAATCGTTCTTTTATTTTTCTGTCAGTGGAGTTTTTTCCCCCCCTCGGTCTCTCAATCAGCACTTACCCTTAAGCGAGCCTTATAAAAGCCATTGCATAACGGCCGTGTGCATTGTAACCTTGAGGAGGTTCTTCTCCCTTCCCAACTCCTTTGCCTACCCCTCCTCCTCTTCTTCTTCTTTTCCTTCCTTTTCTCGAAGCCTTTCCTTGCTTCCTTCCTTCCTCGGGGCCAATCCGTCTCTTGACTGACGCCTCGGATATTTTGTCATTGCTTGCAGCGGCTCCTGAAAAATGTTCTCGCGCCCTCTTCCTTCGCTTTAATATATAAATATGGGCAAGTGTGTGTGTGTGTGTCTCTGTGTGTGGGAGGGGGTCTGAGTTGAGATGCTTTTTTTTATCTTTCGTCTCTGCTTCTCTCTATCTCTTCTCATTTCCAGATGTTGTCGCTGAAATTAGACATTTTCTGATTGGCGAGTCGCCAAAAGCAATCTCAGAACTGTTTGGCACCTCTGAGGTTAGAAGAAACAGCAAGGGCAAAAAAATTTCCTCTTGTCTATTGGTTTCGTTAAAACATGATGATCTTAGATCTTTTTGCGTAATTTTTTAGTTAGTTTGAAAAAAAAATAGGAAACGCGGTCCTTCCTTTGCCGTTTTTCCTCGCCTCCCCACTGCTAATAAACAATACAAAATGGAAAAATGAGAGGATGAAAGAAAACACAAAGTGAATAATAACACTGGTCAACACACATTTTGCTACCAATCATTTAAAAGTCATTTTATGGTAAATTTGTTGCACTGATTCCGAATATGAGATCATTTTACAAATTGGCTCTAGTTTTTGAGATATTTAATATAGTTCATTTTCTACGTTTCAACGTGTATATTTATCCAGTAGAACTGCAACTTTGACAAACGTAGGTTTTCTGGACTAATTTGAGTGTGCTGATTCCATATCTGAACTCCAAATTTTTCTATCACGTCAGGATGTTAAATTTCAGTGGTGAAAAACAGTCTCCTGATGTCAAATTTAAACAATGGCTACCATTAAAATTTAAACTATTTTTATAACTCGAGATCTTGACGTGATAGGGAAATTTGGAATTCAGATTTGGAATCAGCACGCTCAAATTAGTCTAGAACACCTATCTTCCCCGGTACCAAAAATGTTGTTGACCAGAGCTATTGGTAGTCATTTTATTATGTACACAATTGTTTTTGCAGATTACAAAAAAAATAGAGCCAATTTTGCATTTTCACAGTCGTATTCGTGTTCAGCACATTCAACTCATTAAGAAATGGTTATTTTCATATCGGATGCAAAAAAGTTTTGAAAATTTGTTGCCCAGTGTAATCACACAGAAAAGAAATCCATTTATATTTTATTATCCTAATTTTTCATAGGCAATTATATAAAATAATAACTTTCTAATTTTAAAAAAAATTTTTATTCAGATTTACCTTAGCTAGAATAAGAAAGTTTAGAGATACACTATCGTGCCAAAAAATTGGGACCCCCCTTAGAAATGAATAGTTCGGATGATAACATTACTAAATGCGTGAAGCGAGCTATAATTTGCATAGCTAAACCTTTAAGACATCAATCAAGATCAATTATCACATACAGGGTGTAACAGTCAAAGTGTTACAAACTTATAGTACTTATGCAAGTGATCATAATAAGCATTTTATGTCCTCTAAAATTAGTCCGGAAATGCATAACTGATGAGCTATAGAAGTGGACGTGGCTCATTCGCAGTGCTCACCATCGAACCCTGCTACCCACTCCACCGGTGAACGAATAGTGAGCAATCGTGTACTTTAACTATGAGCATGCAAATTAACTTACAATTACTTCCACGTGAACTGTGCAATCAGTCATTATGGCTGCGATTATGACTGGCTACACGTTTGGTGAGTACACCGACATGGTATTAGTGTACGCTGTCCAGGACTATCTTGGCGAAACATTTGGTGAACGATGGACTGAGCGAGGAGGTCCAGTGGCATGATCAGCAAGGTCACCGTATTTAAACCCACTGGACTTCTTTTTGTGGGGACATTTAAAGAGCATCATTTATGAAACCCCGGTGGAGTCAGAAACGGATCTTGTAGCACGGTTGGTGGCAGCCGCTGAAGACATAAAAAGACACTCCAGTGCTACTCGACAGAGTGTACAACAACTTACACCGCAAATGCCAAACAACTTTGAACAGCTACTGTGACTGCAGTGAAGGCTGAATTTTCGGACTAAAGTTTATAGGACATAAAATGCTTATTATGATCACTTGTATAAGTACTAAAAGTTTGTAACAGTTTGACTGTTACACCCTGTACATGCATCGTACAGAAGAATTTAGCGACTTTTTACGTGGCAAAGTCATTGGATAATTCTTAAGTGAGAATTCTAGCCTGTTAAACTTAGCAGTCCATCCGGTAATGTGATTATAAAATGGAACCATGAAAAGGCAAAAATTGTGAAACAGCAGAGCAGTGGTATATCTCTCTGACAGAGATCGGCAATACTTTAGATAACTATCCTGGATAACCGGCTTGCTTCTACTGTCAGAATCACTATGGAATTTGGGTAAGCATCATTATCACCAGAACTTGTTTGGCGGGAGTTAAAAAAGATGGACTACCATGACAGGGCTGCTACTCATAAGACTAAGATCATCATGACCAATGCTCAACGAAGGTTTAGGTAATGTAAAAGCTCGTCGCAAGTGCATCATAGAACAATAAATCTCGCTGCAAACCTTGGCAGTTAGAATCTCGCTACATACCAGAGGCGCACGGATATGGAGAATACTCAGACAACGCCTTATTATGTCTGAGTGTATTATGCCAACTATCAAATTTGGTGGTGATAGATTATACCTGTTTTTTTGGAATGGTCTGGATCCTTTGGTTCGTGTGAAAAATAAACTATGAATTTTTAAATTAACTGGATAATTCTGTGGAAACCGTTTGTTGTGGGTTCATTTGTTTATCAAAATATTAATGCTCCGAATCACAAACCGAAATCTATAGATGGATAATTTTCAATGAAATGGCTCGGAAAAACTTGAATGGTCTTCGCAGAGTACCGACCTCAGCCCAACTGAACCCTTGTGGGATGAGTTAGCGTCAACTTCGTTCCCGTCCACTGCGCCCAACATCTGTGACTAAGTTGGCAGCTGCTCTAAATGAACAGTGGCACAGAAGCTGTGACCTTCCAGTAACTTGTGGAAAATCATCCTAGACGAGTAGAGGCTGTGATAACTGCAAATGATGGCCCGAGACCTTATTAGACTATTACATGTACAATTTCTTCTAAATCTTTAATTTTTAAAATGTACTATTGCTTTTTGTAAGATAAGTCGGCTGAATTTTAACAATTTCAGCTATTACTAACGAAGAACAAGTACCTTCCATCTATTGTAATTCACTAGAAAATATTTTTATAGATTTAAAGATATCAAATAGACCACATACTATATGAAGTTAATTTTATTAATTATCCTTTATTAATTAACAAAAATAGTCATTAGATAGAAATTTTAATCGAATCACATATTACAGAATACTCATTTAGAAGATTAAGCAAACATTGATAATCATTATCTTTTTTTTTCTTTTGTTTCGTGCGTTACTTACTTCCTATCGTTGAATATTTGCTCACATTAGATGGGTGCCTAAAGGAGTGTTCCCTTGCAATTATAACTGTGGTCAAAACTCTTTTGAAGAAAGACTGCTTTCTTAAAAGCTCAAGACTCTTTATTTGGAAAAGTTGGTGTTTCTATTCATTAAGACTAACGTCTGCCCTATAGCGGACATTTGTCTAATTTCTGAGAGCTTTTTTCCCCCCATTTAACTTCCTAAAAAGAGTCAGTAATCTACCGACACTCGTAATTCCCCGACTAATAGCGAATTGTAGGCCGAGAACAACGTCATTTTTCGCGAGGTTTTGTTTGCTGAGCGTTCCTGAGAAAATTTTCGCGGGGCAAGAGTGTCACTATGATTAACAATATTTTTTGATGCCAATGTCATCTCATTTAGAAACAAAGTCTAATCACCTCCGCACACACAATAAACCATATAATTAGTGCATCTGCTGTTTACATAACTCGGAGGCAGCCGTGATTCTTGCTCATCCACGATCGCAGGTTACCGAGATGAATGGCCCTCTTAGTGTCATTAATTTTGGGGCTGTGACAAGTCGCTCGGATCTTTAAACTAGGGCTCGCCAGACGAAAAGAGAGAGCAGGGACATGCCGACACACGCACTTATACACAGACACACACACACACACAGCCCCGACCCGACTGCAAAAGAAACGCTCGACAGACACATCATTCATTATTTCACTTCATTTCCTCTTATTAATGGTCTTTGCAAGGCCTATTCCCAACCCACCCACCCCATGCATCCCCTGGCTCTCGTTCTACACCGAATTCTCTTTTACCCCTAAAGCTCTCTTCTAAACAATCTTTGTTTATTGACACTAGGAAAAAAAGGAGAAAAGATTAAATAAAATTAAAAGAGGAGGAGGAAGAAGGAGGGAAAAAACGGCAACGTGATAAATTTATTGTTAGGATTACTATTCCCCGTGCAAAATGGTTTATTTACAAAAATGCCAGCCAATTACATATTTGAATTTGCCAAAACTTTCTGTCATTTTCATTGTGAAATACCACAGGTTCATTGGAAGTAGTATTCCGTCGCTATTTTTCCTTCTCCAGTTGGAAGCGCTAGAAGACAGAACGAGAACAAAAGAATTTTTTTTTCATTTTTTGTGGTTGATAGTTCTGTAAACTATAAAACATTCCTAATGTCATTCCATATACAAAATGAAACATTTTCCATCCGGGACTTACTTTCGCTTGCGTCATCAAAAAACCTATTACTATTTTTAGCGACAATAAATTGTCAAGATGTGCAACGTAACATTTTTTTCATTAATAAATAAACTTTAAGGTATTTAAAAAAAAACGAAAAGGTTTAAATTAAAAACACTTCGTCACGGCTGGAAACTTCAAGTCCGATTTCATTAAATGCCTTTTTCCGAAGGCAATTTTTTATGTGGTTGTGTATGTTGAGAAATGGCCGAATCTTGAAGAAAGTAAATGGTAAATTGTGAAGTTAATTAAAAGGATTTAATTAATTCAATTAGGTTTAGAGCTAAATCTTTCAAAAAACGCATTCTTTCTTCTTTCGGTTCTCCTTTAATTACACGAGACTTCTTGCTTACGTCAAAAACTTCTATTTTTAATTAAAAAAATTAATCTCGTTCGTCATCAACACGCTTTCCTGCATACCACAAACTTAAATATTTTTAATCTGCTAGGATCATTTCAATATTCCTCATTACTAACCTCCTTTTACCACGTTTAAAACTGCTTTTTTTTTTGTCTATTTTCATTTTCTATGTGCATTCTTCGTTCTTCATTTCGAGGTTCTTTTCCTTAGTGGCATTTGAGGTAACATTCGCTCAAAAATGACGACTACCTTGAATATTCTGCAGGAATTATTTGGAGTGACAGGAAAATAATGCCCCCTAAGGGCATGTAGTTAGCGTTAATGCTTCCATGTCCGCAGTGGTGCAATTGGTTGGCACGTCTACACGGTGAGCAGAAGGGTCCTGGTTCGAACCCAGGCTGTGGAATTTTCTTCCTATTTACATCAATAATTTAAACATCTGAGGTGTGGCAAGTAAAAAAATCCTCAAAGAACATCCAATAATTACTCTTTAGAAAATTTTATTTTTTAAATCATATAATCGCTGTCATTATCCATCGTGAAAGCCGTCATTATAACAGGATGTTGATTGCTATGCCAAAAGTCCACGTGCCCAGTTTTGAAGTCAACATTTTGAAGTCAACATTGAAAGGGTTATCTTTTCTCACTAAGAAAGTGCTGCCAAGATTTACAAAAGGATAATCCAATAATCAGGGGAATCAGGTGGATGGGGCGGTACTTCCCAGCCAAAATCTTCGATATTTTCCTGGGTCAGTCTTGACGAGTGATGGCTTTGTTGTCAGGTAAAAATTGCCAGGTAACCCAAACTCTTTGTCTACTGACTTCTTTTATTTATTTTAGGCGCTCTTAGAACAACAGATCACGATCATTACGATGTTTGGATAATTCTTCAATGGTTTGACGAGAATCTACATTCAGCAGGTCATTGTCCTTCTTGCACGATGGACATTAGAGAGAACAGAATTTAGCGACCAAATGCTGGCACTTGCGGACAATCAATGCATTCGGATAAACAGTGCAAATGTTTTTGGCCACAGTTGCATTGTTCCCCTATTGAAATTCCAAAGCCATTTTAAAGTAGCCTTTGTCTAGTTTCCAGGTAATCTGTATCATAGAATATAGCTTTACCAACCAGATGAGTCTGCTCTTTTTTTCAAGATAACAAGAAGCAGTTGAAAGGAATAGACTTTGGGGAAGCATGAAAAATTTATTGCGTTTTAAACCAGCCTGACACTTACAAGGGAACTTCACGAATCTGCACTTCAGACTTACACCAAACTGAAATATAAGGGTCGTATAAATGAAAACGAAAATTATTTATTTTATCCAAAGTGTATACAAGAAATTTAAAAATACTCTCCAAATGCGTTAAGGCATTTATCTCACTGTGTAACGAGGCGTGTGATTCCTTTATGGAAGAAGTCTTTCGGTTGCGTGTGGAACCATTCCAAAACCTCTTCCTTCACTTCATCGTCCGACCGAAACCTGCGGCCTTTCAGATGTTTCTTGAAATCCCCAAACACGTGAAAGTCACATGGGGATAAGTCAGGGCTGTAAGGTGGATGCTGCATTGCTTCCCAGTTGAACTTTTTGATGAGGTCTACCGTTGCTTTCGAGGTGTGAGGACGCGCGTTGTCGTGGAGAAGAAGCACTCCTTCTGGAAGAAGTTGAGGACGCTTGCATTTGATGGCCGCGCGCAGTACCTTCAATGTTTCCCCATATCGTCCTGCGTTAACTGTGGTGCCTTTTTCAAGAAAGTCCAGTAAAATCGGGCCTTTGCGATCAAAAAACACTGTCAACATCACCTTCCCCGTGCTGTTTGCGATTGCTTTTGATTTTTTCGCGATTTGACTTTGATTTGTTTGCGATTGCTTGTTTGGACGAAGCGATCACTCGCAGAGCTTCGAAGCGCGAGCTTTCGTTCTTTCTCGCGTGATGCAACACTTGCAACCTATTGTTCAATCAGCAGGTAGGGTTTTCAATTGTTGAAAACAAAAACTTACGATCCTACACCTCGTCTTTTTTTTTCCCACACAAATTTTCGTTTTCATTTGTACGACCCTTATACGTGTATGTTACTCATCTAAAACTACTATTGATACTGGTCTCAGACGACGAAGGCAATGAAACTATCGACGTCGGCGCTATACAGTAAAACTGTTACTGCGACGATAATGTTACCGATGTCGACGCTCTCGACAACGACAGTGATGTCAGCAACTGATTTATTTATAACATTAGATACTATTAAGTATGCATTATTTTTGTGTTAATGCAAAATACTTTTTACATTAAATTTGTTAATATTTTGACAAACAAGTACTTTAAATAAATTAAAAGAAATCAAGATAAAATATCCTGTATATTAAAACGCAAAGTTTTAGATTATCACGTCAAAATAAAAGAAACTGAAGATGAGATAAATATCTTGAAAACGTTATTTATGATTTATATAGTTTGCCAATTATTCTTCCTGTCATCGATCCTGCACATCATGAAGACCAAGGTCTGTGTCACACACATCTTGCTCAAGACTTTGTTTTTATATAACTGTTCTTTTTACTGCGTCTCCAAGGTGTCCCTCCAACCAAGTTTTCTACTATGTCTTTCAAATGCTCCTCATTACCAAAATTTCTTCTAATCGACATCTTCTAACTACTTTCCCATTAGATTGTACGATTCTTCTGTCTTCCTTCAACTACTCACCAGTGTATCATCTGACCTCTACAAGGTCTATAACTTCTTTCCACAACTGCTTCCAGTGACTAGCCGTGCCTTGTGTTGCTTAACTTCACAGAACTTGTGTGCTCAGTGGAAGCCCACCAGGCCACGGTCTCCCCCTATAAAATTCATTTCCGATTTTCCAATTTGCTACATTTATTTTTTTTATAAAATGCATATACGAATTATTATAATTAATGATCCAGAGTGATAGCATTAAAAATATTATTTATCCACATTTAATTATTTATATAAATTTGGAAACTTTTAGGATGACATTTAACTCACACAAAGATAAATAATTATTGCACCATATACACTACCCTATCAAAAGTCATGGGACAACTCTGATTTGCATAAAAATGAAACATTCCTTTGGAATTTCACTGTTGGCATTCTTCCCAGCACTGAATTATTATGATGTGATGCTTACGTGAATGCTGTAAGAATGTCTCAAAGAAAAGAGCTTTCAGACCATGAGGGAAGGAAGTTGGGTGCCATCTCGCAGGCAAAACTGTTAGAGCGACGAAATTGGACTCTGGATCAATGGCGAATGGTTGAATGGAGTGATGAGTCCCTCTACACCATCTGGCAATCGGATGGACGGGTTTGGGTATGATGAACGCCCGGCGAACGTTATCTGCCAAGATGGTGTGGGGGTGCTTTTCATGGTATGGGTTGAGTGCAATCGTTTCTGTGGACGGACATCTAAACGCAGAGCGTTACCAAGGCATTCTGGACAACGCAGCACTCCCATCTCTCTGGTAGCACTTTGGCAATGGCCCTTTTCTGTTTCAGCACGATAACGCACCTTGCCATATAGCAAGGGCTGTAGGCACAAGGTTTGATAAAAAGGGGGTTCGAGAACTTGACTGACCTGCCCAGAGCCCCGATCTGAACCCTATCGGACATCTGTGGGACGTGTTGGAACGTTGATTGCGCGCTTGCGCGGAACGCCCGAAATCCGTGACTGAACTGTCCAAGACACTTATGGTAGAATGGCGAAAATTACCTGACGAAACGTATCAAAAAGTTGTGGACAGTATGCCCCAGAGAGTAGAAGCTGTGATAGCAGCAAAAGGTGGACTCAAAATGTATATTTTCAACCCTTTGGCCACTTGCAGCATGTATGCCCATCGTTTTCTGCTGCTAGAGTCTTTCTTAACACTCTTTTAATGCACATGGCATGGTAGCACCTTCAAATCGTCCCAAAACACATAGTTTTTGTACAAATGAAAATTAAATTTTCCATATCAAAGCCACGCGGGGACCAGTCCAAATTTTCCCATATTTTTGTCAACACTTTTACACTTTCAGCCCTCTCAGAGGCATAAACGAGAAAATAGCGTCCTGAAATCTGTCACCAGGGGCGTAACCAGAATTTTGCATGGGGGAGTTCGGTGGGGGGGGGGAGGATAAAATGTAGAATAGTTTTTTAGTAGAAACAAAGAAAAACAAATGAACTTAAACAGATCAAGGAAATAAAAGGGGGGTTCTTCCGAACACTCCCCCCCTAGTTACGCCCCTGGTCACCATCTTCTGGTCTATCTGCAATCCCCACAATCTGAGTAAGGTTATTCACTACTTGGTAATCTATTGTTGCAATTGCACTCGAGAGTAAACCTGGCCAAGAGTAAAGTGAGCAGTAGGCTAAATTATTTCAGGTCTTGGAAGCTATTTTCCCGCATCTAAAACATAACAAACAAAGATCGTTGAGTGAAGAGTCCTTAGCGCTGTTACTATCAATAAAATTGGTAGAGACCTTACAACACAATAAAGGAACAAAATAATCGTTTGGAACAACGTTTAGTTCTGCTTGACAGCTTCATTTTATTCAACAAGTATTCGTTAAAGTTCTTGACCTCTGTAAGGGTCATAGATAACAACGAGTGGCCACTTTATTAAGTACACCCATCACAGTAGAGTGAAGCGCTCGGATAGGAGAGGCGTCAACGTGAATCGTGTGATCTTAGTACAAGAATATTTACTCAGGCAACTTTTAGTTTATGCAATGCTAGCTAGCAAGATAGGCAAAACCAGAAATATGAGATAACTAGAAACGCAGCTTAATATTTATACAATATGAGCTAGGTTTAGCATCTCTGAATTTGCCCAAAAATGTCGCAACACCCAAAAAAACGACAATATCTCATCAACAACAGGGGAAATCTACGCTATAAAAGAGTTGTACTTCCGGTCGATCAGTACAACAGCGAACTGCAGTGAAAAATTTTGCAATGCTTTATGCTCCAGATAATGCTTCGTAGCGCTTATGAGAACCGACAATCCGCAAAGATACCATATCTTTCTGCGCAAAACAAGCAGTTGCGACTGCAATGGGCCTGTAATCACCTGAAATGGGCTATCACCGATTGGATAAAAGTAACATGCTAATCACCTGCAATAACGCTTTCTCCTGCATACAGGATGATATGGCGTAAACAGCATAAGGCAATGTTTTGATACCATGTCAAAGTTACAGACTGGTCGTAATTTTATAATGATCTGGGGAATGTTTTCTTGGGAAACGTTAGGATCTCCGATGTATGAAGACGACACGCTGAATGCTATCGTATCGTACTGGAGTATTTTTGCTGACCATGTCCACTTATTTATAAACTTCACTCCAAAATACGGTCTCTTCCAGTTGGATTCATTCTGTGTCCAATTGGTCCGAAAAGCATGACCAATAGTTTGCCGTACTTTCATGGATCGCATAATTCCAGATGTTAATCTGTTCCAGCATTTGTGGGATGAAACTGAACGGGCTATTCGGTTACAACAACAATTATCTATCACTTAACAGCACCTGCGGGAGCAACTCTTGAGACTGGGAAGTTACTCATATTCCTGTACATAGGAAATATTTCATACCTAGTCGCC
This sequence comes from Rhysida immarginata, assembly GCA_023313115.1. Taxonomy (NCBI): domain Eukaryota; kingdom Metazoa; phylum Arthropoda; class Chilopoda; order Scolopendromorpha; family Scolopendridae; genus Rhysida; species Rhysida immarginata. The sequence continues at coordinate 575,461 of JAHWFO010093131.1, read as the reverse complement.
ACTAAGCAACCTCTACCAGGAAAGTATACTAATAAAGTAGCCACCCAGCTTATATGCTATTGAGTAATGAACAGTTTGCCCGTCAAAAAGTGGTCTACATAACGAAAAGTGTGAAAGTTTGATAAGGCCAAATCTAGTGAATATGCAGGGCTTTGATTTTCCGCATGTTTCCAATAAACACAAGTTGACGTGCTCTATCATGGAGGAATATGGACCCAAATGATTGACGAACGATGGTTGCCTGTTACATAATTTCTGATGACATTTGTCTAGCTGAAGATAGTACATGTCAGTTACGATTGTTCGGCCACCGGGCAAAAACTCAATGCACCAGAGTCTTGGCAGCTGAGACGGCGCTAACTTCTTCGGTGCCCCTATGCAAACCTCTAAAATATGCGCCCTCAACCTGTTGCCCCATTCTACAAAACATCCCCTTGTGACGCTTACTTTACTTACCGCTTCGCACAACCTCTGCTTGGCAATCCACCATATAAAGATCAGAAACTTCTGTGGATGTAAGTAGGGATTGGATATTTGTTCCAGTGGTTCCCATTTATTGAGCCTTTGTTGGCTTTCTGTTGTCATGAATCATGCATTTTTCATCAATCTAAGGATCCGATACAAAAAGGGAGCGCTAACCTCATGCCTTTGGAAGACAATGCAGGTTTCCAGGCGCCGTATTTGCTAATGTTCAATGTGTTCGTGTGGAGCCCAGGTAAATAGGTCTTTGAGCACCAGAGATCTGTGATATGCTTGCTGTAGTTCGGGTCAAAGAAGACTCAATAAAGTATTAAACAGTTATTTTTAATTCATGGCATACAACTAATTGAGCATTGATAAATGGAACAAAATGAAGTCATAAGTGTGCTAACTGACGAAACATTTTATATAATTTTAATAAACATTTCCTCCCTTTGAAGAAACCAAAGGTATTGCCCACAGTTAAATATCGCATCATGCCGTGCAAATGAATGTTTTCCGTACAATTATTCTTCTTTCCTGGTACACTGTGTACAGTATTGAAAATAATAACGCAACGGTTATTTCTACTTTTAAATTTTTTATTATTGCTAAATAAATGGCGAATGTATATTTATGAGTAAGGTGTTTTACATTCAATACAAAAATTCTTTCCTTTAAATAAACGAAATTCTGAAATCGGAAATTCGAAACAATAGGACTCAATAGGAAAATAAATTGCGAGTCGAAAATCCTTTAAAAAGCGCAATAAATCTGTTCGCCATAAAATTCTGAAAAATTGTTATTTATTTGTTTATTTTCCGTCGATTCAAAGTAACTACTTTCTTCGCCAATAATGTTGCTGCTTTGCTCGCCTAATAGTTTTGCTAACAAATTTATCTCCAATTTCTCTAAATAATGATCTTAGTGTTATCTGGGGGTCAATCGTTTGCTTTTTGACTCGTTCTTTTCGTGCCACGGGCAGATAGAAGAAAAAGGGAGAAGAAATGCGTAATTTTTTTCTTTTCTTTTTTTTTCTTCTTTTCTAGTGTAAGTGAAGCGTAGTTTTTTTGTGCAAGGCTCTCACGTTCAGATGAGTCCTTTGATTCCAACTCTGACGAGAGCGAGGCACAAAGAAGGAAGTGGGAAGATGGTCATAATTCAGTGAAAAACGACTCAAAAGTCAAACGATATTTCACCGAGTGAGAAGTTGATCCTGACAGGAACAAGTTTATAACACGATAATGCTTGTATCTCGTCTGCAAATCACTCGGTGGGCGCCCATCGTCCACTCCGACCGAGTATGGTTCCTCCGAAGGGAGCCAGCGGCTACGAAAGGGAACAGAACTCACCCTTTTTTAAAAAAGGAGAAGGGAGGAGGGGGTAAAAATCCATTTACATGTTTCTTCATTTGTCGGAATTCTTCGCAGGTCTCTACAGATGCATTTCCAAACCAATAGTTTAAAGGAAAAAAATGTTCTCGCTTTCTGCTTTTCTTTTTTTTTTCCCCCTCTCTCAGTGCTTTCCTTCTTCTCTACCACAAAACATAAATTTCTTTTTATTTGCAAATCTTTAAGATATCGTATGTTTTCGACAAACCGAATGTCCCTGTTCGTATTTCATTTCGTCTGACGTTCGATGTCATGACTCGGCAAGATGAGCGGCATAATGGAGAATTCATGGGGCCGTAACTCAGGTCCCCGAGCGGCCCCCAACAAGCCCCCGCCGGGCGCGAAAATAGCTCTCCCCACGACGCCGCCGTCCGCCCGTAACGCCGTCTGCCTCCGCATGCATTAAACCCTTTGAAACCTTCCAAGCCAACCTATTCCACGCAACATGAGCATCGGAGCCAATGGCCAACCATATTTTTTAAACCATTACATAATTAAAGTGAACGCTAAATTAGACAACGGCCGACTCGTGTCAATGTCCAGCTAACGGAGTCACACTTTTCAGCTTCTTGATGCCATTTGGCTCTCGCTTTTCTCCCTCCTGCTAAGACGCTAACAAAACCAACAACACTGGGAGGTAAATGAATTACACTAATTAAATAGGTATCGCACATCTTTGCCATTTGCTAGAGAATCGACTGATCTTTTAATGTATTTCTTTTGGACGCAACAGCCTGGAAAACATAAATCTTCACTATAAAGGTGAAATCAAAATCTGTTAGAGAAAATTCTTCAAAATTCGAAAACTATTATAAAAAATTTCCAAAAACATTTAAAAAAATAGAAAAGACAACAATGTCTTTACTACAGATAATCGTTTATATCCTAAGTCAACAGCACCTAGAGAGCTTGCGGACAAAAGGTGTATATATTGTTACATCATCATCAAGCGGCCAAATTTAGAGCTTATTATTGGTAGAAATACGATTAACAATAGCCGCTTGATGATGATGTAACAATATATACACCTTTCGTCCGCAAGCCTTCTCTCTAGGAGGTGTTGCCTAAGTACACTTTTGTTGTAATTCTGCACGACAATTCAATTCTTGAATGAAAAGTTAAGAATAATACAATGATTTTTTTCTCATTCTAAAACTTGTTGTAGGTCCATATAAATTGCCTCCTCATTCACCCAATCTCAAAATTAATTTCAGAAATTAATTAACATATTTTAAAATAAGATTTAAAATAACAAGTAGATCTTTATCAATCCATTTGATCTGTTTTCTAGTAACATGAGTCTATGTATCTTTTATTGCTCTTAGGTGGCGAGGATATTAAATAACCATTGGATCTATCTAGCAGGGGGTCCGCATACTGAGGCTTTGCTTGGTTTTCAAGCTAGTTAGTAAAGGGACAAACACAAACCTCCATGCCCTATCGTAATAATTTAATGCATGACCATCATATTTAGTACAAATTCTGTTCTCACAATTAAATAGAGTCCTTTCCTTATCTGGCCTGTTATTTTGCCCATATCCAAATTGAATTTGAATAATTAAAATTTATTAACTTTAAATGTACGATTTATAAATGACTACAAGATCTTTCGAAGATTTAAAGCGCAATCTCTTGCGACAGGGCGACCGTACTGAAGTCAATCTTTAAAACCAAAGTAAAAAAATTAGAGAATACATTGAAATCTATGAAGTAAATAAAATCTTGCAAACATTCCAAAGAGGAGCTTTAGCTGTGAAGCAGAAATGCATTTATTAATGTATTGTGAGCAATTGAGCAATCGTGCGCGTGCTCACGTCAACAATGCTTAAAAGATAAGCAGAAAGTAACAGTGTCTTGACGAGTCGACTGTTATATGACATGACATTATCTTGGTATTCTTTACGGTCACTATTTTTAGCATGTGAATTTGAAGGGATCCACGAAAAAATCCTGAAAAGTTGCTACAGCCGAGCTAAGATCTTGATGGTCATATTTCTGAAAACACAATTTGAAAAAGTTAATCCGTTTTCAAGTTATCGTGCAAATGGCGGACGGCCGGACGGCCCGCCGGATAAACATGCAGACCAAGCATGCATTCTTATAAGTAGTTTTTTTGCTAAAACTCCTAATAATCAAGAGACAGAGATCCTTCTAAATGAAATGAAACAACTAATTTATTAATTACTATTAACAATGATCATAAATTTAATAAAAATGTTGTTGCCATTGTTGTACTCTTGACCTGTTTGTTCATTCCTGGAATTTTAAATTTATGTTTGAGATTCCTCAGGATGGTTTTAAGAACCGAAATGCCTCGCTATTGTATTTTTTATAAACCTACATATTGTTGCCGTAGTTAATAAATTTTAATTATTAAATAGCCGAAAAATGAAGATGAGTCCACTGTGGTCGGAGTTAGAAGGGACCTTCTGGTTTATATAAAGGAGTGAAATTCGGTATGCAGATTCCTCTAGGCAAAATCTACATTACTATGAAGTTTGGGCCCAATTGTCCCAATGGGGTTGAAGTTGTGAGGTAGCAGGCACATGGTCTTTAGAACTATTAACGTATTAAAATGGCAACCATACGGCAAGTGATATGTCATTTGATTGGAAATGACGAAAAACGTACGAAGATTCGAGAAAATCAATTAAAAAATTCCGAATAAAAGAGGTAAAAAATAGATGAACTCAGTGCTTTCGCTGCTTTCCTATACCCTCTTCGAGAGAGAGCGGTTCATTTCTTGTTAAAATTTAGCAACGTTAATATACATACGGATAACAAATTGAATTTGGTAAGAAAATTTGGTATCGCTTAAATTCGCAATTATAAAAGGGGTTTCCAATATAAAATGACCATGCCGTAGTAATCTAACATTTCCAGAGTTTATCCACGGAATAACTAATACAGTATATTAATTATTTATCGCGTAGTTTGTCAGCCATCTTCTAAGGGCTCGGTAAATTTTATTTAGCCCTACTTGTTCATTTGTTGTTTTCATTTTATTATTTCCATTCTTTTATACAGGTCCATTATAGATCCATTTCAGTTTAGAGAAAATGGAGCTCTAATTACCTTATAAATTGCCTTCAACCTCGTTGCCTTAAGGTTGGTCAATAGGGGTTCTTATGTAAAAGTCCAGAGAACTATTGCGTATTCTATCTTTGTATCAGTATCGATTTAAAGTAGTCACCATTTCTTGTGGAACTATCATTCGCCCCAACTTAAAATTAATTTTTCAATGTGGAATTTAAAATTTAAACGAAAGTCTTTAAATTTAAATGTCAAAGTTTACTCCTAATATTTTTGGACTGACTATTGTAAACGTTTGCTGCGCCTTGCTAGTCCCATTGAGCGCCATACCCGTCTTATGGTGCCAGTTGTTCAATATCAAAATTTCTTCCAAAGCACTATTTTTCTCATTATAGGAAACAATAATATATTATTGTCCACAAATACCAAACTTAAAATAAAACTGCATAAATTTCTTTCCCTGGATAAATATTTCCAATTTTTCTATTTCATTTCTATAAGTGATCTACGCTAAAAGTGCAATTATCAAATATTTCGTCGAGTTCGGCTTTCACTTCAACTCAACCCAGATCCATCAGAATCTCATTATTTGCAGCAAAACTAGTTAGAAGCTACAAATTTGGAAACATTTTATACAGCTATATACGTATATATAACTCATGTATATGTTAATAGAACCAAAAAACGTGATTCGGATACTTATTCGATTAAATAAGATCAAGACCCGTGACTACTATAGTTTTTCACAATTAAAAAGTATAAAATTTTATAATTTTCAATAGCCTAAGTGTTTTATATGACGAGGAATTAACAAGCTATTAAAAAAGTTTAAAAAAATATTTTTCTCTTAAAAAAAACTGAATACCAAAATTCCACCTTTTTTTCCCAGTTATTCTTTTCCTTTCTGCTTCACTTAGAATGAGGTGGCCAGTGGTATATATATTGTTTTCAATTTTCTTTCGGCTTCTTTCTTCTTTGAAGGATGACAGGCATGAAACTAGTCTAAACAAAACCTGGAGCGATCCTCCCCGGATCGTCTTACAATAAAAAACCAAAGGACGACAACTACGACGACGAGGGGAAGAAACTTATAACCCCCAGAGTAAAACATGGACATGTAAGGGTGCTGCAGAGTTTCGAGAACTCAGAAATTATGAAGCAATTTGTATTTAAGAAATGAGTGCCATTATTTGGAAAGGAAACCGTAAATTATACGAGATGTAGACTAAACATTGAAGCGTTGTATGCGTTCATATTTGCAAAACAAATTCACTTGGGTTAGTAGGAGGGGGAAAATCATAACAGAGCGTCCAATTTTTAATTCTTGAATAAACAAAATGAGAAGTGATCATGAACAAAAAATATTTTGATATAACTTTCTTGAATGTGCAGTTGAAAATCTCTTAACTGTAATGCTGTTTTTCCTCAGACTTTGTTATCTTAACTGCTGATGTTGTGTTTACGAAGTTGAATTAAATAAACAAAGTTATTATCTTAAATCAGGATAATAGTTTAGCCTTGAATACAGAAACTTGAATTCAGCCTTAAGTTTAAATTTCAATTTTTTTTCGGCTAGAAGGCTGCGATGAAAAGCTGAATGTTAAAAAAAAAACTCAAGAAAAACTTAAGACAAAATATTCATCAGTTTAACACTACCTTTACGTTTCTATAAAAATTGTCTTTAAGAAACGCGACTGGCTTCTAAATAAGCACCACGATAATGTTAAAGGGAAGAGAAAAAAATTTGCAATTCACCCTCTTTTTATTTTCTCTCCATGAGTATTGGAATGAGTAATTTACGACTTTCGAGAGGACTCGTTTAGCATTTATATTCGGTATAATTCCAAAAAACTTTTTTCTCTCTCACACTCTCGTGGGTTTGTGTTTTGTTTTATTGTGATGATTACGACATCCCGGTTACAAAGGTCTGAAAGTCAATCAAAGGGGAGAGAGAAAGAAGGGAAGGCTCGTTGCCGTCGACAGACGAAGTATCCGCTGTCCTGCACCGCATTATCATTTTCATGAGCCTATCATCATATGCGCAGCTTTTTGGGAAGAGAGAGAGAAATGTTTGGGTTTCATTTTGTTTTTCGAGGGACCCATGCCGTTATTTATCACCATCTCCCGTCTCCCCCTACCATTTCCTCCTCCCCCTATTCCTTTTCCTCCCAACCAACAAGTGTGGGATTCAAATATATGACACCATTTCCTAGGTGAGCTCCCTCGACAAGCTCGCCCTCTAGGAGTGGAGGGTTACGTCAACTTGCACTTCATGTTACCAGCTTTGAAGTGTTCCGAAATTTGTTTCGTTCTCAGCAGGTGAGAGCGGAACCAAGCGGGAAAGATGACCGTCCCCTGGCGGTCACAATGAGGTGCCATCTCCCTGCGATCATCTGCCACCGCTGCTCACCTCCTCTTCCTTCCTTTTCTTGTTTCTCCCTTTCCACACTATTAACCCACCCTATTCCAACAGCCCCTCAACTCCTCTTATATTCTCTTTCATAATCCTCTTCCACCCCCCCCCCCGGCGGGTTTGGGCTGCTTTTCATTCTAGCTTATAACCATACATCTCTCTCTCAAACTTATTCTCACCTGCTTGCGCATGCGCGTGATCTTCAGGTAGAGAGAAAGAGAGAGACTAATTAACAGCAACGATAACGATGACAATTACAGCGGAGAACCATAAATACATCGAGAAACGAGATAACGAGGCTAAAACGCCGTCGTGCCTTTCTTTATGACGTGAAGCGTCTTTTCTCATCTGATGACAAGAACAGAAGGAAAAAAGAAGAAAAAAGGGAGAGAGAGAGAGAGAGAGAGAGAGAGAGAGAGAGAGAG
>JAHWFO010093131.1:521471-567730 GCA_023313115.1 Rhysida immarginata | reverse complement strand
GAGAGAGAGAGAGAGAGAGAGAGAGAGAGAGAGAGAGAGGGAAAACGTCCACCAATTCGCATTTCATTTAAAAATTCTATTGCCTTACAATTAATAAATAAACTTCAGACAGACAGAAAATGAAGGCAACTTAGAAGGCAATGTTAAGCCACAACAAACTGTTATGTTATATCAATAAGCTTTAAATTAATTCAGACAAAAAAATACAAAACCGCAAAGGCCGCAAAAAATTCCGGGTCCTTTTATTAAAAAAAAATAAATAAATAAAAAATAAAAAACGAAACTTAATCGCTATAAAAAAATTTAAAGATTTTTATTGTGTAGGTTATCTGGACTTTATTATATGTGCTATATAAAATCGTACCAAACTATTTAACACCAAAAACGGTAAAGAATTTCAGTGTTCAATGTCATTCAAGGCGAAAATGATCTTCGGCGAAGTTCAAATGTATACATCCGCGTATGACTCTAATTAGTTGGCATAATTAACCCTCTTCATTAATATACAAGTTATTCCGATGTTTTACTTTAAAGTTGTATTTTGAGGCAGCACATCAACATTAATTTATGTCTTCTAACAACCGCTCACAAACGCATTATTCGTACATTTTTTAAACTAGCTAAACTGGACTCTATAACGAGATTTTTACTGCAATAATCATTACTTATCGTGGAAGGATCGGCAGTGTCACCGAATTTGTCAATGTCTGTCGTAATCCTGATTATTCTACTTCTTTTGTCCGACCTTGACGCAGTTACCGTCAAAGTCGATACGCAAAGATTGAAGCTCCTCAGCTTGTCTATACATTCCTGTCCAAGCATTTCCTTACAACTGATGGAGTAATCGCTCGTTAGAATTACATAATCGCTCATTCCCTGTAAAAAAACTTTGTGTCATTATTTTAAGAGATATGTGAAATCTCACTTTATAGCAAAACAGCTTGACATACAGCTAGTGAAGTATCCTCAATATTAACCTATTTTTATATTGCAATAAATTAATAAATTCCTGTTGGAGGACTCAAATAATTAAATATAAAAATAACTAAACCATTATTGGGTAATATAATTTCATTATATTTGCTAAAGTTAAAAATCTTTAACATTGTTTTATTCAACTGTAAGACACGATAAGTAGGTTGATTCAAATATGACAAATGTTGATCCGATATAGCGAAAATTTCTTCGGTGTGTTGAAATTTAGACGTACTTGTACAAGAGTATATTATCATTGACATAACTTTTTAAATTAGTATTGTAGTCAAATAGTAAATTATACCACTATTCCTCGAGGAGAAATGTTCCACACAGTCGAATCAGAGTAAATTGTCGGTCCGAGAAAAAACTTGAATCAATTCCAAATAATCACTGGATGGCCGAAGGCCTTAAGATCGTAATTACGTGAAATGGAATCAAAGGCCAAAATTTCATCAAACGTTTAAAGATTCCATTTAGGTTAGCCTTATAAAGCAACAAGGAAATACTTTCAAAGGAAAATGAAAATGATGCACTACAGATAGCAACGTAATTATAACATCTCAAACTTTGCATCATAATTTTTCGTTTTTTTTGCATCGAATGAAAAACTTAATAACAATTAAAAAGACTTAAGAAGGGTTTATCTGTAGTCATATACAAATCAAGACTGTGAAACGAAAAATAATTGCTAATAATTATTAAAAAAAAGTCCTAATGTAATAGAAAATTCTCACATTTAATCTTAGAGTGGGTTAATCTTATGGGCAAACAATAAAATAGTGAACTTGCGAGGAACAAACTTTTTTTAAGAAGAGAATGCAAAGCTCATTTTATCTAAGTCCGACAAAGCACCTTTACACGGCCAGTACATTAAATTTAACGACAATGGGCGCAAATTAACGCCTATTTAACGAGCCGCCCGTTTGAATAGTGCTTTTAAGAGAGAGAGAGAGAGAGAGAGAGAGAGAGAAACAGACAGACAGACGGACGCACAAGAGAAAGCAAAAGTGGCAGATTGGCTGAGCTGTAAACGTATGTACAGTATAGGAAAAGGGGCGGCCCGTAATTCCGTTTGTTTTCGTGTCGAGTTATTGCCTTTCCCGTGATCTGTCTCATTTCAGGGACTCAATTGAAATAGGCTGGATTTTTCCAGAAATGTAAAAGTAATATTGGCATAAATTCAATTTAGCTAATTGCCTGCAATTAACCTAATAATAATAACACACGTTAAAGTTGCTTGACTAGGGGTCGCTGACCTCTCAATCGCAAAAGGTCAAAGAGTAGTTTCTAAATCGCGCAAACATTGGGGGCTCACCGAGCGCCCCCTTCCCCAAACGCATTTTCCGCTCACTTTTCCCGACGAATATCATGACAACTCTTCGATGGCCAGGTGTAAATTAAATATCATTTGCGTCTTCCAAAATGAACCAGGCAATTGTAAATAATAAACAAAACGGTCAGGCAAACGTGTTACGGGTAATGAGATAGTTATTCAAATTACTCGCGTGACGCTTGCGGGGAAAAATAATAACGGCCCAAATGGTGTGAAGTTGTCGAAGAAATAACTCCCGTGTAAATAAATTCAAGGGAAAGTAATCGACGGGAAATGGATCGTGAACTGCAATCGATTGCCGGAGCATTTCTGTCACTTTCATGATTATTTTCCCTTCTCTTTCTCCATTCAAGTTCCACAATATCCGATCTATAGAGCTTATTGCATTAACGACCCAAGAAGTTTTAAACAGTCAAGTGATACGGAAAAAAGGTAAAAAAAAAAAAATTGAAATGCTTTTCCAACGGTATAAGGAACAGATATCCAGGCTTTAAGGGGATTTTCATAAAATTTAATTAAATTTTTATTGATTTTTTTATTGCTACATTCAAGACGCTAAGAATTACCTAACTAGAAAAGTATATAATATTTTTTAAAACCTAGTTATCCTTTCTTTATTGAAAAGGTGTAAGTAACTTCTCAATTGCTTTGAAAGATAAGCAACCTACATAAAGCCTACACTACAAATAATAAGGAAAAAGAGCCAAGAAATATTAAAATTGTTCAGTATTTTAAAACTCCTTATGATGTTTAAAATATGATTTCTTAAAAAGCTCTCTTAATTTGGAAAATGCTCCATTTTATCAACAATAATTCCTTTTTAGAAAAATTATATTAATATTTATCTGCACAACCATATATCAAAAAACTTCTGCTTACTTTTATAAAGAAAGCATTAATTACAAAACATAAATTTTAAATAAAATAAATATACTCCTAATATTGTGGGTCGTCCTCCTAGTGTAATATTTACAAATATTAAATTTGAAAATAAGAGAAAATCTGTTTGTTTTTTTTTATTTTTTCTGCTGTGAGTAGAAGTTGAGGTGCAACTATAATTTTATAAATATTATAGAACAAAATAATTGTAGAGGAAACAATAATATAAGTCATTAAGAAAGAATGAAAGTTTGTTTATCATTAATATTTGTGCTATCATTTATCCTATGTAGCCAACTGAAGAATAGACCATAATATAATTTTTCGTAGTGTTTGGCTATATCCTCCAATAATTGCTGATAATAAAACTGGCTCTGTTAATAATTCTCTAGACAAATTTACAACTGAAATGAATGGTCCGATTTTTATCATTTGATTAGAAATAAGCAATTAATTCAATTGGATTATCCATTACTGAAAGCAATCACAAGTTAAGTGGTATGGCCCCTAATTTTATTATAATTTAGGTTACGTTAGTGGTGTAAGCATTATAATGATTAGTGAGAGCATCATAGCCGTATGATCGTATATATGATATGGAAGATAAAAGTACCCTATTAAATAATAATGAGGAGGCTATAAAAATTTTCCTAATTGGAATGTTTCTTTTAGAGTTAAAGGCTATAATAGGGTTTATTTGTAAACTATAAAAAATTTCTAACAACAAAGACGCATGAGATATGAAATACATATCCAATATTGTAAATTACATTTAAGAGGTGGAATCAAAGTGTCCCTGTGATTATGTAAAAATAAAAATTAATATAATGAATATTTTGAAAGTAGAATCTAAAAGTAGATATGAACCCAGTAGCATATAAGATTTTTAATTTTAAAATTTTTTTCACATATGTAAGCTTTTGATTCATTTTATAAAGAAAGCGTAATTACAAGAAAGGAAAAAAAATATTGGACACAAAATTAATTTAACAGATTTTAGTTTAAATGTGTGATCTAAGTCTCTTTTATGTCCAAATCAATTTATTAAAAATTTTTATTAAAGAAAAAAGAACCAAAGCGTAGCATCCAGGACCCAATAGGAAGAGAAGTAGAGAAAGCAGAGCAAAGGCAGCGAGGGATGATGAGAAAAAGATGTTGACGCATCACTCTCTGCAACTGAAGCGTTAAAATTATTTGTGAATTATCAAAAACCGTGAACGGTGATGGAGACAAAGTGTCTGATCTCACAGGTGAACGAGAGATGTTCTTTACCTCAGGTGGGCGCAAAAAATTAAAACTATGTCCAATGGAGAAGCTCGAGGGAGAAGATGAGACAGGAATGAAAAAGAGGATAAGAAGAGAGAGAGAAAAGATGATAAATAGCTTATCAATCCAATTTATTTTATTACAGTCTGTCATTTTTCTGAAAAAAGAATTTTAAGCATAATCCAAACGGATTAAGCATTTTTACATTAAATATTTAATTATTTTAAAATTCAATATATTTAATAGTAATCGGACTGCTATAACGGCAAATTTTCCTCTGAGAGCTTCAGTTGACAATAAAAAAAAATAAGAAAAAAGGTCAATTTTTTTCTGTTATATTTTATTTCAGATTTCTTCGCTCTCCTTTCCCTGCCCCTACTCCGCTGCTTTCTTTCATCGAAGTTGTTTGGAGAAGATGCGAATCAGCCAGTCATGGCGAGAAAGCAGCTGCTTACTTTGTCACATTGGAAACCAAGCAACGATAATGGCCACCTCTAATTGGCTGGTAATCATTGGAAAACAAACTTCCAAGTGAGTCCGTTCAGTCCGACTTGAGTTCGCGTTGCTCCACTCGTTGCTCACCTGTATTATGTGTATCTATGTGAGTGTGTGAGTCAGTGCGTAGGTGTGAATCACATCCTGCCACTGTGGCGCCACCGTCTCTTGACCCTTGAGACGAGTGAAGAATTTTGGATTCGATCATTTGAACTCTCAAAGGAGAGACAAGCCGCCTTAAAAAAACTTCATCTCGTTATTAGAAATAGAAGGCTGAGAGAAAGAAGGTAGAAGAAGTAAAAAATTAATAATCTTCCGGTCATGTCATCCATGCAGCCATTATATTTCATTACTCCGCAGAAATGATTTTTGGACACAAGTTGATGATGATGATGGTGGTGGTGGTGATGATGGCGATAACCGAGGGAGACCAACCCTGCAAAACATTTAAGGAAAAAGGGTTTATGTGCTCTAGATTTCACTTCTTCTAAATAAATCTTTTGCGCATGGTTTCAGCGAACACCTTTCTTCGTCTGTTTCTTCACAACAAACATTATCGGCCGAGCTCTTAAAAATAGAATGATCATCATTAATCCCTCAGATGAACGAAAAAATTATGGATCTCAATGTTCATTTTTTTAATGTGATAATAGCCACAACTTCGTGTGGGTATTGTTTTAAAGGGAAATGTGTTAAGTTGTGAAAAGTAAATGGTTTCATATTTAGAGTACACTGACTTGGGGAAGGGACGGTCTTTTTTGTAATCTAAATGAAAGTAGGGAGGAGAAAAAAAAGGTAATAAAAACTATAGATAATGATATATGAATTTATGGGGGGGGGGGGGCACCCCAGCAACTAAATCCGCTAAAAAAAGAAGACTTACAGCTTACCCAAAATACGATAAAAGTTTATCAGCTTTTATTTCAAAAATTATTAAATAAATGTTTTCTGCACTAACCATTGTCTAATGTTTAGCAAAGTCACATACGACAAATATTCACCAATTTTCTTCAAGTGATCTATTTAGAAGAGAACTAGTTAAAACACCGAAAGGTTTCATTTTCTTTAATCTCAGTTTTCTTTTCGGTCTTGAAACATATATATAGAGTAGCAATTTTATGAGCGAACATATAAAGATTTAAAATTAATGGTGCTTTACAAGTAATAATTTAAAAAACATAATAAAAAAATTATTTTCTCCAAAGACAAAGGAAACTAGAAGAACGTTTTTTTAAAGAAAAAATTTCTTTCACTCTAATTTTGGAATGAAACCACTCCCAAAGATATTATTAGCGCAACCTGATAGAGGGTTTCTTAAATATTTTATTATAGTTGTATAATTTTGAAATAATTGCCTGCCATTACATAAACTTTTATTTTCCTATTTTCCTGATCTTTTTGTTCTTTGAGGGGAATAATTTATGCAACTTCCGTTTTCATTCTTCCCATTAAATAAAAACTTCCTAGAAAGCGAAAAGAGACGAGGCAGGGTGGAGGGGAGGGGAGAAGGGAGCCATTTATACTTTGAGATTCGCTCTACATAAGATGAGGGGGTTTTCAACTGAAGCCGCCGCTTTTGCTCTCATTCTTTAAGCTCCTGTCATTTTCCACTAATATAAAGAATTCAAAAACTAAGATTTATAATTTTAGTTAATGGATGGAGCGTATAAGTTAATTCAATTTTCAGTTGCAAACATAGTGCTTTTCTACAATTCGTTCGTTTTGCTTAAGCGTCAAGTTTATTTTATTTGCTTGCGAAAATGTTTCCAAATTAAGAACAATATTGAGTGAAAATATTTTTAAGTTTGTCGTCTTAGATATCCGATTCTTGTTTTCAAAAATCTGCTCAAGCAAACAATCCGTTAAATACTGACGATGTTGAAAATACGAACTGCACAGCCAACCATACACTAATCGGAATTTGTACCTTCAAAGGATGATCAGCATGCAATGCAATCCATGCCACTGATATTCATAAAGGCTGCTGAAGACGAGTCTTTTTGAAAGAGAAAAAGTTAAGAATCAATGAGAGAATATGAAAAAAAATTTCTCCCCGAATGCCAGTTTTTAAATATTCGATTTAAGAATCTAATGCTAGTCACTCTGTCAATATACCAAGATGAGAAAAGTGTCCATAGTTTCAACAAATGTCTTTATGAACAAGTCCAAAATGTGGATCTTTCGTTTATTGATATCAGATATCTTTCGCTATATATTTCAGCTTAAGATATGTTTGTATGCTGAGCAGAGCTATAGATTTCGATTGCTTTACTATCAAAACCGTATGAAGTTGTAAATATGACACAGATTAACGCCTTTACAATAAAATCATCCACGTTTATTTAATATTCCATGGGAGCTTATAAGCTACAGTGATTTCGTTTTCACTTACGTGGGCTTCATCTAATAGTAGAAAATTACACGAACATAACTTAAAGTAAACCTGTCTTAACTTAATTAGTCTAAAAGAGTGATTAATAAGCGCGTGACAATATATCATCGAACAAACGTTAACTTTAGCACGAAGAGACCCACGAATAAAATGACGGCATGACCATTCAAATTGCAAACAATTAACTATTCATCACACTAATTGGGGCTCAACTCCCTCCCGTGGCGGTTATACATAATTTGCTTACCTCGTTGCATACATTTACTAATCGTGCCAGTTATTTCCCCTTGGTTTTATTCTACCTCATTTTCATTGTTTTTGTAAAGTAAGTGAATTTTATAAACAAAAAAGTGAGAACTTTTTTTATTTAATAGCAAAATTATACGTTTAGTCTGTTAGAAATTAATCTCTCAACTTTAGTCTTCTGCTTTAAGTAAGAATTCTTAAAATAATGCAATGTTCTAAAATATATGTGAATTTTGTACCAGTATGTATTCTCAATGTAATTGTAGCAAAAGTTTTTACATAATAAAAGCTTTGTAAATTTTATTTTCTTACAAACCTCTCTCTTCTCGAATCCTTGCAGTTGTCTATAAAATGATCCATGATCAATTCACTGACACTTTCTGTAGAATGAAATTTTTCTTCTTTATCATATACCATCGTGTCAAAGAGTCTCGCCATATTTCTAGAGAAATATAATAATTAAAAAAAAAATTATATATATAAAAAACAGCATGATATCCGTGACATATTTTGTATAATTAATTACATTTATCACTCATAACGCTTCAATTTTTTCGATTTCGCCGTGTTAAGCCGGAAAGAATTAAAGAAGAAAATTTAGGTGGAGCTCAAATATAGAACAAAAATTTAAAACAATAAATTATAGATAAATGTCGATTTTTATTTACTTATTTGAACCATTCTAATAGTCAGAAGACGCAATTAATTTTTTTTCATAACATAAACAGCGTTTCTTTTTATTTTTATATACGTTATTCGGTTATTTAAAGAATTAAACACTTCCGACCTTCTTAATTCTCCCAACCACTCCACTTATCCTCTAAAAAGGTGATAATTATTCGACACGAGCACAATTATCGCTTAACAATACGACTTTGTTTAGAAAATGGTTTAATTAAACGGTCACCCTGAAGGGGTATAAAAAATAATCACACTTTCGACAACTGGATACAAATTACCTTTTTTAAATCTACGTAATTTACATCCGGTCACTTTATGGTCTTATTAATAGATGTATCAGCGACACCTAAGCAGGACATTACTGGCTCAACATTTTAATTTTTCCAATTATGTTGGATCGATACCACTAATTAAATGTTAAGACATAACGATTTAAAACACTTGCAGTATTGTTCCACAATTATTAGGACTGTTGGAAGGGGTATTACCTGTTAATAATGCCATTAATTGAGATTAAATCGTATTAGAATAAGCGATGATAATGTTTCGAAGTTCATTAACGTATTGGATTCATCAAAAGAAAATTAATATTAAAGTTAATTATTTCATCTTATGACGATATTACAACTAGGGATCATCGTTATAAGTGTGTAGTGTAGGCCTATATTTTTATAAAAGCAATACTCTGATTCGAGATAAAATGCAACTCATTAAAAAAATTTGAAGAACTCGTTAGAATAAATGAAGGATTAATTTGCCTAATAATAAATAAACTATTCAAAGTTGAAATGCCAATATGTTTAATTTCTTGTCTGCGCTTCGTCTCTTTTAAATGTTTATTTTCTAAATTATAAAGGCCCATTCGGATGAGACGACTGAGATTTATAATTGAGTATCTTAGACTTCTGTCAATAATCTAATTAGATGGGTATGCCCCGTTTTTTCCTTAGACCACTCGTTCTTCCTATCATATTTTGATGTGACCATGGAACAAATATAACTGGAAGAAAGAAAATGTTATAACAGGATGGTTTTATTATCGATTGGAAGACATTTCTCTTCGCTGGTTAAAATTTGGCTGAAACAATTAAAATAATCCTGTTGCTCCTGTTAAAGCAATTTTTCAGAAGATCGTTTTGTAGAAGATCGCAGGCTCGATCTTAACCTGCGAAATTTTTTTTCTTCCTTTTTTAATCTTTAGTCCTTCTAGATTCGGTATGGTTAATTAATTCTCTAAAATTTATGTAATAATTTGGTTACTGCATTGAAATTCTCAATCAACCCGTAAACTTTCTAAGAATATAACAACTGCTCGATTCTTGTAGTTTTTAAGCAATTCTTGTGTGAATTTTGTTTACATCTTAAAATTCAGTGAATTACATATTTGAAATTTTTCATTATTATTGTAATAAATCATTTTTTTACTTTGTTTAGTCATTTCGTGTGATTTATTTTGCTATTTATATTGTCACAGGTCTTTTCTTTCCTTGAACGTCATCGGCCGATTTGCCTATGCCTCCTAATTCACGCGCCAATAAATCCTTTGACTTCGTAAATCACTCATCTGCGAGAAATTCATTTAAAAATATTAAATAAAAAATAGGAAGCCCAACAATTTTAGACGAAACAAGAAAACGGTCAGCTTCCGTTAAAAAAAGCCCCAATCTCCTCCTCCCCATAAAAGAAAATGTTTTGAATTTGATGCGATGGTTAAAGCGAGTGGAATAACCCCGGACACAATGGAGGAGAAGAAAAGGAAACGGACTCGAGGCTCCGAAGGAGAAAAAAAATATTTAAAAAATAATAATACAAACAACATGAACAAAAAAAAATCTTAGAGGTGAAAAGGGGAAACAACACAATTTTCACGAAACTTCTGGCGTAAATAAAAAGAATTGTTTTTATTAAAAAAATTAACCTTTACTAATGAAATGAAAGACAAACCCTTAGAGTAGTTTAGGAATAGAAGGAAGATATTTTTAAACAATCCTATAACTAACCTTTAAAAAGATCATGTCCCTGTGAAATACTATTAGAAATTTCATTAACTCGGTTAAGTTAATTCCTAATACAGTATCAATCCCAATACGATTACGGTTAGATTAGATTTTATTGTTTTGCAACATATTTAAATTTTAAATTATGCATATTTAGATTGCAAAAGTCACAGTTGGGAATAGTAAAAAATATCCCTATGGAAATCTAAAGGAGACAAAGTTACACCCTAAACTTTCCTTTGGTGAAGAGTTGCGCTTCCAGAATATCTGAAGTACGCGGACCACTTGACATCGCTAAAGGGTAGCAGATTTTAGATATCTAATTTCAGAAGCAAGACGCACGAACATTTTACTTGGCATTATTGGATTTGACAAGAGCGATAGCGGAATTGGCAGTGAAATTGCTCTAATGATTGGCTAATGATCAGTTTGTCATCGATTCTCATCTGTAATGAATGCTTATGCCAAATCAAATGAACAGTAATGGTCTTCTGACCCTTCGTGAGTAGATTTGCTTTCTTACGTTACAGTATTTTTATAATACTAAATTTAACTTTGTCCGCATTATGCCTTATTTCTGCCCGTTCTGGGTTTTCTATTCCCCTAACCATTTTATTCAATATTTCCATTTCTCAAGGTTATTTCCGGAATGCCTTCGTCACGCTAAAGTCATCCCCATTTTTGAAAAACCCTAAATATCTGTTTGTTAACGTTTTATCGATATTAAGTTTTTATGTAAAACAAATCGTACAATTGACAAAGTGAATGGTTTTGTCAGTTCGTATTTGGATTACAGATTTGAAGAAACTTTCCATAAGACAGTCACATCACAACTGGGATATTTCACAATCTGGTCTAAATACTCTTATTCTTTTTTTCTTTTTTTTTCTTTTTTTTGATATTGTAGCAGTCTGGGTAAGGTCAAAATTAAAAAAGATTATTAAGATGTTATCCTAGAAACTGTCCCCCAACAAGCAAAAGCTTAAAGTAGGGTTAATAAATGCAGTTAATAAATAATATTTATATTAAGTTGTACGTTATCATTATTAAAAATAGAAGCAAATTAAAAGGCAAGACCAACAGTTAATAGCGAACGTCAGTTCTATAAGCGACGGTCACAACAGAGAGAGCAGTAAGTCTTTAACTTCTTGAAGATTATACAGAACAATTAAGTGCTCTTTAGCCAGATCAATCTTGAAGATTGTAATCCGATGCGTGAAAGCATTGATATTCCACTTGAAAAGTTTTTTCAAGTAGTAAAGAAGATTTTGTTCAATGGTTGTCAATTGGAGAAACGCCAAATCCATCCAAATTAGTAATATCAGCCCGATGAGTCAAGCGATTTACGCTATATAAATTAATTATAAATTAAACAAATCTATTGTGAAGAGTAAGAATCTTCTTAAAGAGAAAATTATTACCAAACAGACAAACAATAAAAAAAAGTTTGAATATCGCCTGAATTTGTTACAGTTTCCAAAAAACAAAAGTGCAAGAAAAGAAGTTTGAAAGTCTACATATATCAGAATATATATTCGGCGAGAAAATTCATGCATCAGATACTGAAGATTAAATTTACCGTTTTTTTTCATAGATAATAACTAGGTCTTTTATATGACATTTCTTTAGAATAACTTTGTCTTATAAAAGTATAAAGTTTTTCAAATTTTATGATGAGCTTAAATAATAAAATCTCTTGCAATAACAGATTTTCTTCGCAAATCCTAAATCAACTTTCCACAAACTTTCAATGGCCCGCTTTGTTACGTAAACCATCAACAAACGATCGTCGAGTGCGTGCGAGCGTGTAGTACTTTTCGCTGACGCATTACCACTGACGATAAAGACACCGAAATCGACAGATCACGAAGACGATTGGGGTGCCCTTGTTTTTTGTTTTTTTTTTGTTCTCTCTCTCTCTCTCTCTCTCTTTCTCTTTCTATTCGGTCGTACGTAACGAGTCTACTTTCTTGCATCCTTTACGTAATAATAAATGGGTAAACAGGGACGCACCTGCCATACCCCATGGTCATTTTGCCACCACGTGCGAACAAAAGACTCTCGTCGACGCTCAACTTAACCCTTAATGGTCACCCATTTCAATGGAGTTTGCCTGTTGCCACGATTTGGTCGTTGAGCAAGCGAGCGTCGTTCTGCGTCAAAGAATTCCCCACCCCACCTTCACTGAAATATAAAAAGAAAGTCTCCTCTCTCTTTCTTTCTCTTTTTCCTAGTAATGACGCAATTTGCCTTTTCCTTTTTACCTCAATCACTCTCTTAACGTATTACATAAAAAGCAAACGTAGTGATTTTCAACTTGACAAGCAACTCCATTCTTTTATTACAGTCTTTTTTTTTTGGATTCATAATAAGTATAATTAAATTCCTCTCCTTTCACATTTTAATAGTCATGTCTTTCCTTATAATTAAAAAGAAAGTGGGCAAACCAATAATTAATTAGTCTGCAAATTTTTATCACCCAATCGAGAAAGAGCATATTGGGTGAAGGAAAAAAATTTCTAAGTAATATTTAAGTAATAAATGCCAACCTCAGAATATATCTATTAATGGTCATATAGATGAAAATTCAAGAATAAAATAAAAAAAAAAACTTGTCCTGAAATCATATCCGGTTTAGAAATAGAGTGGAATATTATAGAGGTATTTGTTTATAATTGTTTAACTTAATTAATGCCGTCAGTGGGTTTGTAGTTTTAGAACTCGACATCGCGGGTTCGATTCCGCCCAAGCAAGGATTAACTTTAAATTCTGTGTTTGCAAAAATAGTATTATCTTTCCGATTGTAGGTTAAAGAATCTTTCCTAAGAAAGAATTTCCAACCCTGACTAGAGAATCAATTCAGGTGAATGGGTCATTAAACTAAACAAAATCAAATGATTAATCCTTAGCGTCCATTTTCAGGCCAGTTCAAAACTCTCCAGAGTAGGCAAACAGTGTAACGATCGTAAAACACTTTAAAAATAATCAATTTAAATTTAAAAGATCTTCACGTTAAAAACAAAGTTTATTATTATTATTATTATTATTATTATTATTATTATTATTATTATTATTATTATTGTTGTTGTTGTTGATCGGAAAAAAACAAATTCAGAACAAGTCCGGAAGCCAATCCCCAGAGTCAGACCAAAATAGAGCCAAATCTGAAGGAGTCAAATTATGTAAGTGGAAATATTAACGTCTGAGTACAGAAGTCTCCTTACAATATGGCATGCGCTTAAGATGGTGGCTTTCTGTAATTTTATTATAGTGAAGAGCGCCATCTTGCATAAAAATTGCGGTATTCTTTGAAATACTGGAATCATGTCGTTTCAGAGGTCTTGGAAAATCATATAATATTTGAATCGTCCAGATTTTACAGCTTTACATATAAAGATGTATTTATTGCCAATTTCCATCCGAGCAAGAAATTATAACGCAATGTTTCTCGTATCACAAAACGTTAGTTTGTTCGTTAGGTTTCTGAGCACGTCAACGTCTAGATTTCTTTGCGCCCTTTCACACACAATATCTCAACACAATCCTGAGATAACGCCACGTGACTCTTATCTTTACGGACAAACAACATATGCCACGGCGGAAATTGAACCCTCGACCTGACAGATTCGAGAATTGGAAAGTTCTTGGTTAACAGACTGGCGCACAAAACAAAACACAGGACACCGAGATGTTCTTGTTTTAGAGTATTTCTCTTCAAAAGCATTTATGCCAAATTTGAAATCATTCTACAAAGCTTTTTGAAATGTGAACTTTAATTATGGCCATCTTGTACAATAAATTGAATAAAAAATATACAAAAGGCAAAGTTTAAATGATGCCAAGGTCTTAGACCTATTGGCCGCAGACTCTTTCGCAGTGAAGTTTTTACGGACGAGGGAAGGACTCATTCCATTTATCCATAATATTGTAAGGGAACTTTAGAATTACTTGTACATTCTTCAAAACGGTAGTTTCTTATAGGATTAATATTAATAGTAGATACAGTAATAATGATCACCCTTCACAATGCATTGGCCAATTCTTATAAGATACATATGTCGATCAGACTACATCCAAGATACAGTTTAAAGTAAAATTCAGAAATCGAATAAATCGAGCTAAGCGTAGATGTACTACAGTTATAACCCCGTGGTTAATTATAAGCATCATTTCCCACTTGCAGACAGCTCTATGATGTGTGTTAATCATGAATACATACATACCTTGTGTAAACGTGTAATATCCTATGATTTATAAAAATTCATCACGAATCATATTTAATGACGTCAAGAGTTTTAAATGGAAGAAAACAGAAAAAGAAATGATAACCATATTACCTCTTGCTGGTGTTTTGCTTACATACAGAAGCACATGTATGCCGTTAAAAACAATAAAAACAGTTATCCCGTTTATAACAAAAACTGTTATCTTAAAGTTGAAATTCTTCGTCTGAGGAAATACCATTTGGACAGTCTCTAGGAGTTCATTACAACGAGATTCGATCTGTACGGGAGAAATTAAGCGGCGACGTGAGTCTCCCATTGCCCTTGGACTGTGTCGAGTGGTGTGCAGAGGTGTGCGATAGGATCAACGGCTCAAGTCCTTTCTGGGCGCCTATAAAATACGGCGGGACAGAGACAGAATCAGATAGAGTTTTATCATCGTAAATTACGACAATGGAAGTGCATTATTCGGTTGGAGAGCAATCGTCGTGCGGTGGCACCGAAGGCCATGGTCACAGCACTCTCCCTTTCTCCCTTCACTCTGACAAATTAACCGTTCCTCCCCTCTCCTTCCTCCGACCAAGACGGCTCCCTGAGCCCTTCCCTCCCCACCATTTATTAATGCCAATTGAAGCGGCCCTTTTAAACCGACCCTCTATTAAATAATGCAAACGACAAGGCGCACTGGCCTCGGGTCACAGCCGACTACTTGAAGCGACCGCCCGACACTCTTGTCACACGCTCTAATCGGATGGATCGACGCTTTCACTCCTCGTCTCTCAAATATGTGGACGGTGATGATCGCTGTTTAAACTGAGGAAGGGGCAAACCTATATTCATAATACCCCCTTTTCCAATGTTAATCAATCTTAGCTTAGGCCTAAGAGGAAGGGTAGTATGTGGGTGAAAAATTCCAAAGGACCGAGAAATTTTAAACATAAGAATCCAACAATATGCCTGAGTTCCAGGTAATCTAGAACTTATGGACAAGAAAGAAGTAAAGCAACTATGCTTTATACATGTTACTGGGATAACGGTTATAAAATGCTTTAGTTACAATTTAAAATTAACAGATTTGTTGTTGGCTTATGATGATGTTCCTTTTTTATTCGTCCATTCGAAAAAAGCAATCTCTACACGGATTTGAGGAAAGGTGAAGTACTTATGCAGGAATAAATGGATCCCAACTTCACTTAGACGTCATTGAAATTAAACCAAGAAGCCCTGCACTCGATTCGGACCTACCGGTAATTTACTGGTATCCAAACATAGTTAATGCTGTCTTCCATATGTAAAGACATATTTTCGAAACGCTTATACAAACGCGGATCTGTATGTTGGATACTGCTTCATATGCGGTGCCAGGCTTGAATAAGGACGATTAGAAAAGAAGAGTTCAACGTTTAATAGGAAAAAGGTAAACGCACGTGAAAAGTCACATAAATTCGCACATTTGCCTGGACCACAGAGACCATTTCTGGAATTTGCACATATAAAAATGTTATTCCTACGACATTGTGCATTCTACTTTAAAGAACGTGCAACCTCTTTCTCTGATAACCCCTCATATTTAAATGACTTTAAAGATTCATAATTAATATAATCACCAAAATCTATAGTCATTCCATTTCAGTCCAAGGATTGTGAACTTGGATCAGAATGAGAAAATTGTTTAAGGAAATGTATTGGTAGATCTTTTCTCTAGAGTATGAGACGATCTTATTTTGTATTCTCAGATAATTTACTTCACTAAAGGTTTGGTTGGTTGGTTTGGTTTGTTTGGTATTAACGTCCTTTTCAACTGCTATGGTCATTTCAGGACGGCGTTATAGGGGCCGCAAATTTTGCCTCGCAAGGGTTCTTTAACGTGCAGCTGGCAAACAACTACACGGGACCAACGGCTTTACTTCCCTTCCGAAGGAAGTGCGTGATCTCAGGATTCCCCCTGAAAAATCCTCGTCGTCCTCGGCCGGGATCGAACCCGCATACTCGGGCATCAGAGGCGATCACGCAAACTTTACTAAAGAGAATCTCACCTAGCTTCTGCCGTCGTTTGTACAAATTAACTTTTGTTGCCTGTCTCAAACTCTTAATACAGTAGATATAGGATAATACAGGAAGAACTAAATGTGTTGTCCGTGATAGTAGGAAGCATTGCTTTTCTTGTACTAATGTACTCGTACTAACTCAGTATTGCTTACAAAGTTAGAACTAAAACCTATCTCGGTCTCTTTCACACATTCGCCTGGAAACTACATATCTTTAGATGAATTTAAAAAAAAGCGATTTACTTCATTTGTATAATCTGAAAGGATAATCAAATTTCAATATGTTCTCAATGTCTTTTTAATGTTATTTCTGCCCATTAAAGTCTTTTTTATGGCTTAGTTACTTTGTTGAGTTTAACGACTCACTCAGTTGCACAGGTCATATGGGGTCGCCTAAACGTTGGAAACGTTGCCTACACGTAGTTGCTTTAATGTTCACAAGTCAAGCTCTTACTATTCGATTCACGGTTTCACTTTTCTTCTTCAGGAGGTGTTATCTCAGAATTTTCATTCTAAGAAAATTCCCATCGTCTGTAGTAAATATGAACAAGCAATTTCGCACAAATAAATAGAAGTACTGTTTATCAACGTAGCACTGATGCGAAATTTTTTGTTTTTTCTTTAATACCGCATCTAGCTTCTGTCATTAGCATTTATAAGGTCAAAATTTCTTGGGTCTAATGCATTAATAAATACGATAAAGACAAATTCGATTCACGCGATGGAACATAAATGTGAGGCCTGTTTTCGGAATTTGCTTAAAATCTAAATCCTATACGAGGAATTAGAACGGATTTATTTTAAGTCTATGGTTGTTTAATCTTTTATAGTTTTATGAAAAAATGGTGCAAATTAATTTTCAATATACAAGATGATTCTAAAGTCCCTATACATTCTTATGATATACATGTAGTAATAAAATCCAGTAAAAAAATAGCAATAACAGTTTAATGTATGGTTGTCGATAACGAGGATAAGGGTCTACGGACTCTTCATGTTCGCAGAACAGTTAATGCAAAATACCTATCTCGATACGTTGGAAAAAATTTTTGGAGCCACAGGAGATTGATGTCTGATGGAAGTATGAGCACTGTTGTGTTAAAACAGAATAGGATAGCTACTCCATTTTGGCATAATGGTTCGCGTTTAACTGAATCACGCTTATCCCGGTAGAAGGATTGGTTGTCTCGCCAAGACTTTCGCTCCCCCCCCCCTCCCAGTCACTTGACCTAAAGCCTTAAAACTTTTTGTCTGGAGGTTTATCAAGTCAAGTGCAGATCCACACCATTGAACAAGTAAAACAACGTATTACAGCTACAGCTGCGTTGATGATAGTTTTCGGGACTTCAAGAAACGCTGAGGGCTGTACTTAAGACATGCTGAATGTACTGAATATGTGTCCTATTGTGTGATCTGTTATCAGACTATCGTTTATTCTGCACGACATGTGGCGTATGCCGCGACAAAGTATTTCGCCTAAAATAATTTAACATGGCTTCTCAATCATCCATATAGCCCTGATTTAGTGCCTTGTGTCATTTACAGTTTTGCTCGTTGAACATGCACGAATCAAAAGCTGAACCACAGATTATCCCATCCGTTCAAAGGTTTAATGTGTATTTATAACCCTTGACGAAAATGAAATTAATACATTAAAAGTGCCTTTCAAATAAATTGGCATGGTGGAACGGTACATACGCACAGGCCTCCTACTAAGTCATGAAAATAAAGATGATTTTTTTGCTCTTGGGACAGGGGGGGGGGACTTAAAAACTCTCAACTACACAAACTAGTCACATATGTACAGATGGAAAATTGTTTTTTCAAAATTTTCAACATTTTTTCTCGAATCATAAATTTTTAATTCGATTTCAGAGAAGAAAAAATCTTTTGAGTTAGTAAAAAGAAAACATAAGCCCCCCATTCTTAGTGGGTGGTCGGCGAAAAATTTCAAAATTTGTGCAAAAATAATTTTCTGGAGGTAAGAGGGAGGTGAACAAGAACACGTACCGAGTTCTACCTACCCGTGTTCATCAACCTTTAAAATCATCTATCTTCCAAACGACATCCAAAAACATAAAACATCACTTTTAATATTTAAAACGCAATAAAAGTTGATCAATTTTTTATGGCGAGCCCGTCCCCCAAGTTTTAAAATTTTCGCGATGCATCTGAACCTCCTCTGTCCCATGTGACATAAAAGTTTTATAATATTTTTCTCCTTTCAAGTCAATTTATAATTGTTAATTATTTGCCTACACGGCAACAGTTATTGGATACTCACAACAATGCTTATCTGTTTCTTGCTTCTTATTCGATTATTTAAGTTTTCCTTCAGAGCATAACATCCGATCAAATAAGCTTCGCAGCGTGAAAGTAGAATTAAGCCGTATTAACAGCACCAACCTAACCCTTATCAAGTATAATGGAAAGTTCTAAAGAAATTGAATATGTTACTCGTTATTTGCAGGAATGAAGAAAATGAAAGTTCTATGATGTTTTGGAATCACGCAATAAATGAGAGAGCTGAGTCAATATAATACGTAAATAATTCATTGTAATAATACGTGGTACAAAATATAGTCAAGCAGAAAAAAAAATTCTGAAGAATCCAAAGCGAGGTAATGAAAAGGAGAATTAAAACTGAATGTAAGTTAATTTTAAACAGCTGAAAATATTACATAATTTAATTATTTATTGTACAGTCTTTGATAATGTTAGGAATAGAAGACAATATGAGTCAATATCTGCTCTCTACGAAGTGTTTTTTTTTTCAACGTCCGAAACTTGTTCTCCAAAACTGACCAAACAATACTGACTCTTTTATATTGAGCTCTGACAACTGCAGCGCCCAGGAAAGTGCGAGACTCCATTGCATGCTTTTCAAAACACCTGCTCTGTGAATCGGAGCGTATCGTCTTGGTAAATGGCGCTGTCTTCGGGACAAAATACCTGCATATAGAGTGCACTGCCAAAATGTGTACATAGTCACTCCTTTACCTTTCAAGGTGAAGATGGAGCCTGCAGAAAAATAAGAAAGGCTATCGAACCTTAATTGCGGCTCCACTATGTTTCCTGGTCGTAAGCTTGGGATTGGTTTGCACCGCGTGTAAACATGCCCAGTGGTCGTAAAATTCGATTCATCGGACCCTATTAGAGTCTTCTGTTGATCGGTAATCCACGATTTAAGCGTGTTGCAATATTCTCTCTTCTTCTGAGCATTAATTTCCGTCAGCATTGGTTTGACAACTGGAGCTAGCTCTTGAATATTTATTTTGCTTATGGAGTTCGCTCAAAGTTTTTGTAGACACGGGCCTTGACAACATTTTCCTGGAACCTGTATATATCATAACTTTTGATACCGTACCTCGCGACACTGCAAATAAATTGACTACTTCCGTCACAGATGCAACAGCTAAGCGGGCACCAACAATTTGCCCTTTTTGAAATTCAGTGTTATGTTATTACATGATAACAGAATGCATTGAATAATATTCAACAGATATCTGGCCTTGTTTTTGAAAACAAACTATTTTTTCGCGAACTTAATTTTTCTTTTGTCACTCAGCTAAATGCATTAAAATTGATTATCGTAATTAAATATGTAGTCGTTCCAAATTGTCATATGCCATCGTATTCGAGTAGATCCTTAATTATTAATTAATAACACAAAAATTTAATTCGTGCTACTTTCTATGTTGCTTATAAATATAATTTGCCAACTCTCTGTAGTTTTATTGTAATAGCCAACTTCAAAGAAAAAATATCGAGCGTTCGGAATTTACTAAAGTCGTACAGAAATGATTGACACAAATGCAGTCACAGAGTGGAAAATAATTTATTCACAAAAACTGTATATTACATTAATTAGACGTTCCTCATTCAAGCGTATGCACTTCAGCCATTTGCCTGGGAGTTTCCGGATGGCTGAGGCGAACCATTCCTAGGGTGCGTTGGTGCACTATCTACGGGTAATATAGCCAGCAATTTCTGTTTCATTCTGCAGCTCATCGAATGTTATGCGCCTGTTCACCATAATCAAACTCGACATTTGCTGCTATACGCGAAGTTGAAGGTCATCCTGTGTTCACATCTTTGGCTGCAGTTTCCTGTCCACTGTTGAACTTGGCCAAACACAGTTCGCCTTGACGGTGCCTTGTCTCCACATACTGAACCGTAGGACGATGGAAATCATCTCCTGAAACACCTTCTTACCACAAAAACCACACTATCCATCGCTGGCTGTGATAATTGCCTTCCGTCTTTGCTGTCTACTGCGCGTGCATTGACGGCGACGGAAAGAACAAACGCCCACCTTAATCTTTTAACCAGCTGGTAGCGTCTCCGTGTATTTCGCATATCTCCTGCTGTAGATTTCTCGGTGTCTCACTGTCGTGTGGAGTTCGTTTACGACGTGAGAGAGCTTGTGTCAATCATTTCTGTACGACCAAATTAGTTTATTGCTTCTTTGAATAAACCTTTTCATTAAACTTATTTTTATATTTAATCAGCTTCCTCAGTGGATTACAATTTCTTGAATTGCTTGTAATCAACATAACTGTATCATATAGAAAAAATAACAAATTACCATAGGTACTGTGGATGGCAATTTACTAGGTTCGCTTCTCCACACAATTTTTATTCACCATGAATAAAAATCTTTGTGGAGAAGCGGTCCTAGTTTGTGTTTTAAATAACTGTATCAATTATCTGAAACATCCCAGCTATGTATGTGTTGCAATAGTAAGCTTTGGATCGCACTTAATTGATATTTATCCCATCTGTGATACAAAATTTTAAAATAAAATAAAATAAAAATTGTCAAATTGATCTCGTTGATTTAGGTATTAGCAATGTCTCTTGAATGATAATAACAAAAACAGTAGTACTTCAACGCTGCAACAGTTAATCAAGACTAACTTCGAACGAGATAACATCTGACCCAAGATAAGTAAGTAAGTGATTAAGACGTTCCATGCCTTCCACCGTTGCTTTTAATCCATGTACCTCATTATTTTTTTACACGAGATTGCTGCCCAGCTAATTGTTTAACAAGATCATTCGCCTCGTTAATTAGCCGCATGAAAGCTGTTAAGATGACACGGTGGAATGCGACAGACATTCTTCATTCAGTGACACTTGGAACTGCCTTTGACCTCCGCCAGAGCGCAATAGAAAATTGCGGCATTAAATGTGAAAAGGAGGGTGGGAAAGATTTTTTATTCCCTCCCCCTTAAAAGAATCCAATGAAGTCGAAGGCCGTCACGACGAAGGGGTAGCAGAATCGGAGTGTTGTGAAAATGTTTGTGTGCGTGCGTGTGAGTGTGAGTGTGTGTGTGTGTGTGTGTGTGTAAATGGTTAATGGTATTTTTTGCTTCCCCTTCCTATTTCATCCCCTCTAGTCATACCTTCGTCGGTGGATATAATGCATGGAATGTTTTCCTACTCGTGTTGGGGGAGAGAGCTGAGTAATCGGAATATACGGAAGACGAATGGCCCCAGTCGCGAAATGCGACCATTCCATGGCTATTTGGAGTCTTTCTTTGCGAAGTATGCAAATGAATTAATAATGTTGACCCCCGTACGTGCAAGGGGCCTAATGGGTTTCTAAGAGTAATGGGAGCCCTTTTTAGAGACTTTCTTTCTTCGCGAACGGTGTTCCGCAACGCTTCTAATTCAAAGAAATGTGAAGAATTTCGCGAGAAACTGCCTAGAAAATAGTGCTAATAAAACACGGAACGAGAACAAGAAAGAGATGATGAATAGATTGGTAGCAAGAACGAACTTACAAAAAAAAGAGAATTTCCTCAGCGAAAGCCGTATGAAAACATAGAAGTTGTACACGAGGCGGGTAAAGAAGTTTCTTATTACGAGAAAGATCTACGACGAATCTTCCACGGACGGATATTTTAAAAAGTTTCTAGTAACCTGATGTAAATTGCAGGAAAAAATTTCTACAAAATTCTCGTCTTTTACTATCTATCTATCTATCATTTCTTTTATCAATTTATTATAAGCTTTTGGAGAATTCTAACGTTGATAAAAATTAAGATGTCCCACCGATTATTAGCCCAAAAAATTAATTATGGACCGCGAATAGAATAATAAATTGTAGAATCGTAGTTAAGGTGATGATCGTATTAAAAAAACCCAAACAATATCATTACCGTTAATGGATTCGGAATCGGCATCGGAATTACAGAAGTCACATTTTCGAAGACGTAATCGGAAAATTTACAACTCCGTTAAATTATTAAAGTTTGATTTCGATAAATACACTACTGCAATAAAAATGCCAGAGAGAGAGAGAGAGAGAGAGAGAGAGCTATGAAATCCATGTTTATAATACAGATACCTTATACGAGGGGGATGCAAATGAAAACCTTAAGAATGCGAGAAAAACCCGTATGAGCGCTTGACTGGCTTTTAAGTGTTACAAATATTGCAAAAAAAACCATTCTAGGGCGTAGCAGTAATGGTATATGCACCAAACAGGGGCAGCATTCTGTCATTCGATATTTGAATGGGCAAAACCCATTCCACTATGAAGCTCCGAAACAGATTCGCTGCCACCAAATTAACACCAAAGCGTATCGCAGCAGTTGAGGCCATTGTGAAAGGCAAATCTTTGTATGAAATTTCTGGGTACGAGTCGCGAATGATGCTTTTTAGTTTCAAAATGTGTCTGAAAGATGGATACCACGCTAGCTCATTGCAGAATTGAAAGAACGAAATGGTGAACGACTGCCAAGCATTTTCTAGCGTTCTAAAGCAGATCTACTTCTCAGATCTTGCCCCCTGTGATTACCACATCTGTAAAAGAGACAACGAGAGGAAGACTTTTTAATCCGACGAAGAGGCAAAACAGGCGATGCAAGAGTGGCCGTGCATCGGCGAAAACATTTTTTTCTAAAGTTATTCACGGATTTCCAAAGCGCTGAAACTCCTGTATTGAACGCAAGAGGGAATACGTCTAAAATAATATCATCGCGTACCTTGTTTATTGCTCCTCTAAATTATGAGATACAAAACATTTAAGGTTTTCATTTGATTCACCCTCTTAATATTAGAGCGAATTGGTTATAATTATTGTTCGGTTCAATTTGCGGCATACTGAAACTTTCTGGACACAACGACGAGCAAACATAAAAGCGGATTCTCCAAGAAACGCTACTGGAGCACATGTGTGTTATGAGGTACGAGCCAAAAGTTTCTGGAAATAAACTCTCCTCCCTCATAGCTGGATAGCACCGCTAGTATCACTAAAAATTACTCCACAAGTTATCGTTGTCGTGGAAAGCCATGTTTATTTAAGTTGTGCGGGTTTTTTTTTTGGTTTTTTTTTGTGAAGTTTTATTCGGCTGCTTCGCGAGTGACATTATGATTTACAGGAACCACAAAACTGGAGATGAAACTTGGATCTAGGGGGGTTATGATCTTGAAACGAAACGGCAACTGTCTCAGTGGAAGTCACTGAATATCATCAAGACCGAAATAAACGTCTATGAAGTTCCAAAGCAACACGAGACCATTGTTGATCTGTTTTTATTTTATATTTTTTGACATCAAAGGGTTTATTCACGAAAAATTTGCCCCAAAAAGACAAACGGTGAATAGACTGTTCTACTGCGGAGTTCTGAGGGATCTTACAGAACAAAATATGACTCACATACACCTCACATTAGAAATGTGTATAGCTTCAAATAAATATTCTTCAAATATAATTTCAAATGGAGTAGTTTCAATGCAAGCTAGACTTGCGAATCTTGATCTGCATTTAGGTTTCGACGCACAATTCAAATTGGCAGTTTAGTCAGGAATTGATCAATTTTGGTCAATCTCACAGAAACATAATCTATTCAAATTAAAATTAAAGAATCTTTCTTTCTGACACGTTATTCACGATTCTATCCATTTACGCCGATCCTTCCCTCCTCAAAGTCGCCTATTCTAAAAGATTAGATAAATTTCGTCTCTTATTGCCGTTGAGAATAAAGTCATAGCCTTCTAAATACAAGTCTGAGATGTTCTTTTGTAGTTAGAAATGTTTCCTACCTATACAGGCAATTCCACACCGCAATTCTTGTATTTTTATTCATGAATAAAAGATGATTGTAAAGTAAACAGGAATATCAAAATCTGAATAGGAGGAGTTCGAGTCTTCAATGTTTGGTGCAGATGTTAGAGAAGAGAAATAAAAGCGGCAAGTGTTAAAAGTATTTAATTATTTACCTCTATCGTTAATTTATAACTTTTTTTTGTATTCACAATGATGTGATAACATATACGATGGTTCTGCGAATGGCGATTGAGTGATTTATTGCTAATAAACTTGTTTTTATGTTTCGAGAGAACCATTAACAAGGTTCAAGTATATTATAAAACTCTTGTGATTGGGTTATGGCGATCCGTTGCAGCCCATTTTTCTAATTGCTTTCTTTCAGAATTCTCATATTCCTTCTACTGTAGATTGCGGTATACTGAAAAGATGGGATTTTTTTTTTAATCTCTTCAAAGTTTCTTGCATATTAGCCGGCTATTACTCATTCTCAACACTGTGTGAAATCGAGACTTCTTAAATGTCACGTTCTGCCGTCCTCTTATTGACTGGTAGTAAATTATACTTTTTCCCCCCATCCTACGATAGTTTTCTTTGCTCGGCTCTCTCGTTCCATCAAGGCCGTAAACATGTTTTTCTATTAAGAGAAAATATCATGTAAATATTTAATGGGTCATAATGAGATTTTCCTTGGCTCGGAAAAGGTTGGGTTGTAGGGTTATCTTAGATAGGAGATAATGTTCGGGAGGGTTGAGCTTGATGCATTGTTTTAATCTGTGCGGCCGCCTTGCCGCAGCGTCCCCGACGGACACGGGGCTCTTCATCACGGCCTTCACGGTAAATCACGGTGACCGAGCTCCGAAAAGTGCTTCGATGGATGGCTTCCCCGAACATACGTCTTCATAAACAATGGTTCCAATCCATGGGATGGATGAAGGAACGAAAGAGAAAGAGGAAACAAGGGTGGGTGGGTGGATGGGTGGTGGTGGTGGCGGCGATGGTGGTAGAGCATCGAATCATGGCGATCATCAGTCACGTCGGACAGGTCGTTGTGTGCGTTGCGTTTGTGTCTTCAGGTGGAGGCAGAGCAACCTAAGGATGGTTCTAACGAACTCAACTCTTTGCAACCACAGAACTTACACCCTCAAAACACCAGATAACGGCAACGAAAAGGAGAAAGTCAGTGAGAGAAAGAGAGAGATAAGAAGGGTGAAGGGATGGGCGAGGGAGCAACAAACCGACATCTGTTAAACACTCATAAATACACAACTCCCTTTATCAGATTGGCAAAAGGTTAAAACTATTTTGAAAAATTTCGAACGATAAAGTTTCGCCATCACTTAAATCCTTCGAGAAATTGTTAACAAAGAAACTTCGAGTGGGAATTTTTTTTTCAAAACAAGCGAAAATATCCAGAAAACGTTAATGGTCCAAGAGAAGACATTAACATTCAGACTTTTGCCTCGAGACTTTTGTTTTCCGAGTAAATTAAAGTTATTCTCATATTCCATTTAAGTTATTGGAGCCTAATGAAACCATTTATTTGTTTTATTTTTCTTCATTTTTTTTTAAAATTTCATTGCATTTTAAGATGACTGGATCCACTCAAATAGGTTGATTTTTTTAAATATTAACTTAAGCAGCGTCTCAAAAAATATAAAGAATGTACGTTATGTAAATTTCTTCAAACACCTGTAATATTTTGTTTATATTAATGTTATGTATATGTTTAGGACAGTAAAAACAGTTAACTACTTCTTTGCTTTATTCAAATGAAAACAAAGCATAACTAACGTACAAATACAAACATGTCTTAATATTTCAATTGCTTTTCATTGTTGAGACTCACTTGAAAATTAAAAACGGTCACTCATTTTTCTAGTAAACTTTTGTATTGATTCTTGGCTTAAGTTGTACCAGCATTGCTAAATAGCACGCTTTAGATCGGACATGTATTTTACTGCCCCGTATATTTTTTTTTCCACTGGGACTGAATTCAGGGGAACTGGTTGTTGGAGAGCTGTGAACTGGCGGATCATCTTGTTTGAATATACTCTTACAGAAATCACCAAGTTTAGAACCATATGGAAGAAAACATGGGAAGCCAAGGTGTCCTGATATTTTTCAAAGTTTTAAATCGCTAATGATTGTCAAAGATTATGTCCATTAAATTCGAATGTTTCCTATACTATAAGTGAACCTCAATCTTGCTAACGGTGGAAGAAGGAACGTGGTCGCCAATCATCCGGTTCATCCAAATTCCATTTCTTCTCGTCTGAGAATAAAATAGTCAGTCACTCATCTCTCCAATCCATATGCTTGCGTGTCCACCGCAACCTAGCTGCTTAAGATGCTTGAGAGAAGATGTCCTACATAAATTGACATAATTCTGTGAACAGGACCCTTGAAGAATATAGTTCTTGGCTGTGCTGCGATTTCAAGTAGGTAAAGACATATGAACATATGAACTTCAGACAATCCATGAGGTTTTTTTTTTTGGCCTTCCAGAGCGAGGCTTTGGAGTGGTATTACCTAAATTGCATAGACTCCTTTGTCTTAATAATATTGCAGCATCTAATACTAACTTTTAGACGCCAGATTTCATTTGGTGTAAATTGCTTATTTCTCGGCATGGCTGAAGTTTAGTTTGTGAAGGAAAAAGTAAAACTTAATGAACTTACGTTACGTTAAACATATAACAATAAATAAGAAATATCTGATATCAACCAACCATTATTTCGCAAATTTTTCCATTCAAAGTAATTTGCATAATTGTGATACGACATGTTCCTTTAAATTTTTGAAACACGTAGTTGATTACTTTTCCTAATGTGTTCGTTTCATTTAAATAAAAACTCACGATTTTGGAGACAGAATCTCGGGTTTTACCTATCCTAAACACGTATATAACCTTGAATAATATGTCATTTAAGAAAGTTCACAAAACGTATATTCTTATATTTTTTTGAGTGCGCTTGTTAACTGATTATAAATCCAAAGTAACGAATAAATGATTATAAAAATGTAAGGTTGTATCTACCAGAAGAAGCTAATGTAGTAAGGCAGAATTTAATTACAAAATAAAAACGGAATAACGAGGTCTATCGTTTAATTTCATATAGATGCAGCCAAAAATAATGTGGGAAAAGCCCATCTGCCTATTACTCTTAATTACTTATTAAAAAGAGTTTGGTGTGTCTAAAAATTTCCACGACCGAGATCTTCCATTATCACCGACCTTTTGCCGAACTTTTATTATAGCGCTCATTGGATGACATGATTTGTGAAGTTGGCGTGCATTTCTTATAATTTTGATTTATGCCCAACTTAAACCAATGATATAAATATGTCTTAATTGGAATAAATCAAAGGGTAATTTAATAAGCTCCGAGCGAGAACCATTGATTTTCATAAAGCGCGTAAATGACACGGATGCCGCTCGAAGCGAACGCAATTTGAACTCTTTCCCCACCACTCCCAAAGCCCCCACTTTTACTCACTCACTCTCACTCTCTCTCTCTCTCTCTCTATCGCTCATCTAACAGGGAAGGGGGAAAAAGTTGAGCCCATTATCTGCTGTTAATGCGATCAGTTTACCGCTTTACCTGATTATTTAACATTTAGTTTTTGCTGACGAAGGAACGACGAGGAGTATGAGCGATCGGAAAGATATGGCTGCAAACGAAAACGGAAAAACGAAAGGAAATAGAAAAATTTTAAAAACACTGAAAAATCATATTAAATAGTTATCAACAGGGTTTTAAAAGGCCTTCGTGGCTCAGAAAAATGCAGACATTCAAAATTGAACGATCTTCAATCAGAAAAAAAAAATTATTTTATTCATTTCTCCGTTTTTTAAAAACAAAAGTGAAATTCATCGCCTTTTAGAATTGAAATTGATGTTTGGCGAAACAGTTGCTCCCGTTTTTCTTTTTACTCTTTTAATTGGAGAGCAGCATGTCAATTAACAAACGTAAATTGTTTATTTTTATTTTGTTTGCATTTTTTGGGGGGAGAAATGCGATTCTTGTAGTTTCGTATTGTTTGTCAGGAGTTGAATGAAGCGAATTTAATTAAAGTAACTTTTTTTAAACAAATCATTAAACTTTCGGTTTTGTGCTTTTAGAAATCATATTTCTTTGAAACACAAAGGATTCAAATTTCTAATTTCAGAATTACTTGTCAGAATTGAGCTTCCATTTGTTTACAATGAAAAACGAACCCACAACTAAAATCTTCTCCACTGAGGAACTCGCAAAACTCTATTTCTTGCCTTTTCAGAATACCGTCCCCCTTTGCACGTTTTAATTACATTCTTTGAAACTTAAATTTACGAAGAACATTGACATATAATTTAAGTGTTTAATAATAAATTTTATCTGCAATTAGAATAATCAAATGAGTAGAATTTTCAACTCTAAGAAATCATTTTGAATACATTAAGAATAATAGAAAAAAATTCGTTTTCTATTTGCTACTTTTTTTAGCTTTTATTTTCAGTGAAATTAAGTTAATTCAAGTTTTGGGTTTGTCCATTGCCCGTCTGTCCAATATTTATCGCCATGGGAATATGAAGCCTTTCAAATATTAAAACTAACAAATTGCCCCTTTCTAATAATTTAATTTTCCTTTTTTTTAATCTAATTTTCAGTATTATTAAGGAGAGAGGGGAAACTGCATCTACGCAAAGGAAAATGCTTGTAATGACAGGCATTAATCAAATAACTATTACACGTGCAAGAACACCTTTGATTAACTTATATTTTTATTACTCTTTAAGCTACAAAGAAAAACGCAAAGATCTGCATGATCGGAATTACCAATCAGGGATGGGGTAATTGCGCTCATTATATTTACCCTGTGTTTCTTAATGAAAAACAATATATTACCAAAAGAGAATTAGGCTCTGTATTATTTATTACGACTAGTTAAATAATATAAATTTGGATTTAAAATATAGGCTTGATTATCTATTTTTAATAACCTTTTATAACGAGCAAAGAGGATACTTTGCTCGCAGAAGTCCTAATGAATAAATATAGACGAGCTGACCATATGCTATTGTAAACCACGCTAATATCTCTGGACACAATTTCTTAATTGGCGTCTGTACACTTCTATAAGTGATTCATTTAGCACAAGACCCAATAAAATGCAAATATTTCAGCAAGTTATGAATGCACAATTATGAAATTTGCGTCCGAGGGCGCTGGGAAATGAGGGGGAGGGGCAATCGTGGACATGTCGGGACAACAACTAGCAGCCAAGGAGCTAAATTAGAAGGTGATTATAAAATCTTGTCACCCATATATTACGTTATGTCTATCATTAATATAAAGATACTATTTTAAAATTCATACTGTAAGATACTATTTTAAGCATGATACATGATGAACAGGGTGTTGCAGATAACTACAGGGCTGTATAACGGGGAGCCTCCCCGCTCGATTGCAGGGGCCGGCTCGACATCAAATGATAATTATTATTATTATTATTATTATTTATGAATTGGGATCCGATACGTCCATCCAGGGCCTGTATGGCCAGAGGCCGACAAGTTGGGTCCCTGAATGGACCTGGATTCACGACTGCTATATGATGATCGCAGCAGCCGGGGGGTGAAGATTGTCTAAGCTGGTCGCCCATCCAGTGATTGGGTAATTTTATCAAAAACATGACAGTTTTGACGTTCACCCCCCCCCTCTCCATTCTGCCAATCGACCGAGCCAGCCCCTGCAATCGAGCGGGTAGGCTTCCCGTTATACTGCCCTGTAGTTATCTGCAACACCCTGTATATGCCGTTTTGGTGAGGGGACAATCACGTAACACAGCCACATTGACACAATTCAACATGAAGTTTATTTTACAACAAATGGTGTCCATTGTGGATTGTTATTTGAAGACTTATACTTTCAAAAATATTCAGACTGAGTTTCGTGAACAGTTTGCATACCGAGATAAGTCACCGTTTAGTTCAGGAAATTGATGATTTAAGGAAATTCATGATTCGCTCACTCACATGGATTATGGCCACCTCGATCACCTGATCTAACATCACTATAGGTCTCATCTGAGCTAACGCCAATATATTCTCTCTCTCTAGTCTTATCTCAAACAACATGCTTATATACGAAATAGAGCTGTTAGAATGAACTGCATCTCTCTCCACTCCATATTTTAGAACGTATTGCTGCAAATACCTGTCGTTGAGTAGAGCTGTGCTTGACACAGAATGGTTTTCAGATTCAATATTTACTCTCAGTACATCACGATGTATTTATAGCCTACAATAAAATTAATATAACGACAATTTTGTATTGATATCTTTCATTTGTAAGAGGCATTGCCTTGTATTATGTAGCTAGAACACTAAAATACAGAGTGTTTATAATTAAACTTATTCTACTTAACCGAGCAATCGCATGAACACGACCCCAAGTGAACATTGCTGAGGACATGGAGAAGAGAAATAATGAATAAGCAATTCCAATAAAAAAAAAAACTCTTTTATTTTGGATGCAGCCTTCGTTAGATTACAAAGTGAGCTCGAAATGACGCCATCAATGTCCAGAGCAGCCTGAAAGCGTAGGATAACATGCCGCATGCCTCACGAAGCCTGATTGGTATACTTTCTTCACCTCGGCACATGTGCAAACGATCCCGTGATACAATGATCTAGTATGCTACTAATGAAAGCGGTGAACTATGTAAATCTTGTGATCCATAATCTGGACATTGCTTCTATCGATTTTGGTACCTGTACTATAGTTTCCTGTCTATGGTGGGTTAACTTGGAAAGTTTGAATAAAAACCACCCTGTACATCAGCAATTGAACAATCTGTATAACTGTACTATTTTCTTTTAATCAGAATATACAATTGTTATATGAATTCGAGTCTGAATTAAAAATTATAAAAGACTTTGAGTTGTTAGTCTGAGGCAATAATAACTTTTTAATTCTAAATCTTTATCCACCATGCTGATCAAGATTAAAAATACTTAAAAGTGACAGCAGTCTAACGAAAGTAAAGAATGTAAGAAGAGGCAAGGAAAAGAATTTAGTTCTTAATTCAGTACAAAATTGCTAATTCAATGCAGCGTAAAAAAACGAAGGGGAGGAATAGAGAGAAATGGGTTCTTTGAAAAGTAAAAAGCTAATGGAAGGTGTAGGAAAGGAATTGAGGAGGGTAGCTGGACTTTTGAGAAGGCAGGCAAGGGCAGGTGTTCGCGTTGGAGGAGTTTGTCTCGTGCTGACAACAAAAGGGACAACCACCAAATGTGCCTGTCCTGCACACGTCGTTCACCTTCAGCAATCCTTTTGTCCCGTTTGTTTCAAAGAAAGCTACAATTTTATGCTTTGGAGCCGTTCTATCGGAGCAGCTGCTCATTCGAAAGCAGAAAAGTCCGCGTAGAACTTTTTTTTTCTGAACGCCATCCCCTTCTTTCCATTCTGCTTCGCTGGCCAAAGAAAAAGAGTGGACGACACAAATAAAGGAATGCTGCTGAATCGTTTGTTGCCGCTCTAGTATGTTTTTTTCTTCTTTGTTTCTTTAGTTCTTCTTTCTACTATAACAAACTTCTTTCTTCTATTAATGCCTATCTCTGCTTCTTTTTCTTCTTAGCTATTTATGATTAATAAGCTTTCCTATTGCCTCATATTTCTATAATTTCAGATGTTTCTCTTCAAATAGAAATCCAGCTCTTTCTGTTTATTCTTCCGCCTAAGAACAATTCATCCAATGCAGAGATGAAAGGAAGAGTGTTCCACCAAGGGCCATCGAGCTTCCTAGGCTCTTCCGTAGAGGTGGAAGAAATGTCCTGGGCCTTGTCTGCCTCTCTTCTCAGCCATAGGTAAGTAAGTGAGGCGATTGACTTTGTTCTGCTTTGCTGCCTACCTGAAGCCAAGTGGATTTCTTGGTCGGCCGCCTCCCCTTGACAACGGTTATTAATCAAGGAATCCTTAATAATCGCCCTCGTTTCACAAAGATTAAACACGTCTTAAAAAGTCGACAAATATCTGTTCTAGGGACCCATTATTGTAGAGAAAGCCAAGTAAATGATTCACTTTAAGGACCGATGTACAATTAATGATGGCGGAACCACGTGCGCCCGTGAGAGTTCATTTAGAGCAATTTCTTTGCCACGGATTGTTGAAGCTGCTAGCATTCCCCCTTCCTCACTCAAAAAAATCTTTTTTTTCTCTTTTTATTTTCTCTCTTTCTCTTTTCATGTGATTTTCAGGAAATGCAATCACAGCCTACATTTAAGAAGAAAACGAAGCATAAATTTTTGTTTCTTAAATCTTTCGACTTTTCCTATTGTGTATGTTATAAAATCATCAGGGAAAAAATTCGTCAGAGGTTAAGTCTTATCTATACGATGTAATTGGTAGATCATTTAACAGAAAATATAAATTAAAAATCTTCAACCATTTTGTGCACACGTCTAAACAATGAATGAAAACAATGCCTTTACGATCGAATTCAACATTACAAATTAAATCTTGTTATGAAAAATACAACAGGCTCTTCATTAAATGGACTTGACGATAGGCACGATAAATGTGAGCAAATTTTAAGAAACCTGTTACATCCAAATTTTGTGCAGTTTTAGAAAAGCTCGCATACGTGTTCCTTATAGTTATTCGCCTTATGGTTTTTCCAGGAAATTGTTTACCACGTGTTTAGAAGATTTCCTGCAGCCACCTCAGTTTCTTTCAGACTTTCTTCAAATTATGGATCCTATTTTTCCGATACTAAAGCATTGCAATTCATTACTTTAAAATTTTTCAGGAAACCTAGCTTTATAGAGAGTTGTGAAAAAAAAACTTTCTCGGCATTGCAGTATCCGACTTCGACCTGTAAAGGAAGGAAATCTCAACGAGAAGCGAAACATGAAATAGGTATGTGTATTTCATATCTCGTTTTTCTTTGTGATTTGAGGTTTCACCCTTCATTTACAGTTTTTTTTTTCATTTTATAGTTCCTTTTTTTATTATCAAAAGACTAGCCCTGATTTAACGATTACGATAGTAGTGAATAGACTAAAATTATTAATTAACTAAAATATTGTACATAATAAGGTCATGCATGGTTCTTACTGAAAAATAGGAATGTTAGTTTTAAAAAAAATTAACTCTATTACAATTCTCATCGACATTTATCTACAAAAACTTTTAAATACATGTACTATGATATTCATTTATCTCCCGATCTATCCTGGAATACTCACGTTGATGAGCTATCGAAAGCACTATGTAAAAGATTGGGTTTGATTTCTCGTCTCCATTATCACCCTCCTTAAATTCTTCTTTTATTACATTTTTCGCTGATTCATTCGCTGCTTTGTTATAGAATTCAGTTTTGGGGTTCGACTGCTAAGTTTAATTTGATTCGTCTCTTTAGAATTCAAAAATGTTTTTTTTTGAGAAAT
The DNA here is from genome assembly GCA_023313115.1 of Rhysida immarginata. Lineage (NCBI taxonomy): Eukaryota > Metazoa > Arthropoda > Chilopoda > Scolopendromorpha > Scolopendridae > Rhysida > Rhysida immarginata. Next base: position 533,700 of record JAHWFO010093131.1, on the reverse strand, counting down.
ATGCTAAACCTCGCAATCCTGCTTCTGTTTCGCAGTATTTTACTTTCTTTAGTATCGCTACAGTGTTCCAAGTTGATGCTCTTCAGCTAGTAATGTTTGTTTATAAAGTATTTAATGTCCTCTTAATCCTTAGGATTACTCTTTCTCTCCGGTGTCAAAACGAAATACATCTATATTCCATCCGTTTAGCGAATTCTATTCGAATTCCTCTAGCCCGAAGCAGCTATCAGCGTCGTTGCATTTCATATACTAGACTCAGATGGTGGTCTCTTCTACCGGAAGCACTTCGTTTTTTTCCGACCCCGCCTCCTTTAAAAAGGGTTTAAAATCCTTTTTCTTTACTAAAGATTTTGTTACTAATCCATTTTCTAATCTTATCAACTAATTGTTTATTGTTTTGATATAATTATTTATTTTGAATTATTAATTGTATTATATTAATAATTTGCTATATGATTGTTTGCCTCTCCATACCGGCCCCAGTTGGGAATATTATTTGTATATTTAAACTAAACTAAATAAATAAATAAATAAATCAGATATCCGGATATTTGTTAAAAAGTAAGATAAAGATATCTTTATAGACGTATTACAAATGTATACAACAGGCATCAACGGAGAAGAGAATCGGAAAGTTCCCGAACTTTATTTCAGCACTAAATACACATATCAAAATCCTGTTAGAAAGAAATTCGTTCATTTTTTGCTTTTTCGTCCAGTAATGTGCTTAGAATTAAAGCTGGTTTAGTTATGGCGATCATGCAAAACAAAGATGGTGAACGTAATGGAAATATCCGCATATAAAGACCTAAGAAAAGTTATCCAATGCCAAAAAGTAAAGCCCAAAGAAATTTATAGTGAATTCATTATGGACGGGCAAATACAAAATCTCAAGTGTAATGGTGGCGAAATGAGTTTAACAACAGGATTATTGTTGTCCAAGATTATTCGGGACGACCGTTAACATCGATGTCTCCGGACAATATTGCTGCCATAAACCATGAAATTAAGGATACTACAAGCATGTTGGTCATAGGTTATGGCGTAGTATTCGACAACATTCACAAGTAGCGAAAACATGCAACATACCGGACCCAGAATGTGCAAGACCAGGAAGCTACGCGGATGGTGTGCTCCTTGGAACATCTGCTGCAATATCAAGAGCACGGAGAGGATGAATCTAGTCCACCATTACAAATCGCACTCGAAACAAGGAAATGTAGTGTGAACGTACACAACATCTTCTGCGGCGAAAAAACTGCAAGACTGAGAAAAGTATGGACAAAATCGTAACTGTAGTATTCTAGGAAACGTCTAGTATCATCCTTTGTCGGAACAGCGGTGTTTCGCAAGAGGCCTAGTATGCCAATCGACAATATCATTCCTCTATATACCAACGCGAAACCACACATACTCATTCAACCTTCCAGAAACCGGTCTGGAATAGAAATTCTATCACATCCTTATTGTAGCCAGATCCAGCACCCACCGATTTTTAACTTTTTGGCCCACACTCGAAGTTCCTTCTAGCCATGCATTTTTACGCTGACGATGAAATGAAAACGATTCAGAAAATGGTTTGACGATCAGCCCAGCGATTTTCCAACATTGGGTTACGAAAGAGTTGATGCAGTGAGACTGTTGTATTAAAACGTTTGAAAATTATGTAAAGAAATGATTTAAATACATACATTTGCTAGCTCACAGTTTGCTTTGTTGTAAGTGCATAGAAATTTTGAATAAAAATAAATTCCTAGATCTTCTCGATTGGCCCTCGTATTTTATGTTTCGAATAAAATTTCTTTATCTGTATGAAGGAAAAAAACTCTTACCATAAGAAAACTTCCGAAATATGAAACGCCAATTTTCTTGTGGGTAATTCTCTTGTGGGTTTTTCCTTCATATACGGGCAATTCCTCTACACAAAAGGTCCTTTACATTTTTTCAACAATTTCTATATTTGTATTTTAATATTAAAATATAACTCAAAAATCAATTTTTTTTTTGAAAATATATAAAATCGAAAATTGTTTAAAAGTTAAATGTTTAGCCCCTCACCCTTTGCTAAATGCAATGGTTTACGTTCTTTTTTTTAAATCAAGGGTAAGATGTTTTATGGAATGGTGGGATCATATAACTGTGTACTTAATTTCATTTTAATTTCGCAGTAAAAATTTTTACACATCGCTTATGTTTTTTATTTTATAAATTGATGAAGAAGATCTTTACTGGTTAAAAATTTTATGACCGATGAATTTACTATTAAATAGAAGCCTTATAAGTTCGTCACATGAGATGTCCTTTTTTTCATTGAGCTTCTCTTTAGAGTCGCGAAAATACCAAAAAGCATACTTTGTATAACAATGTTGTTTTCTGTTCAAGTGAATTTATAGAAATATCCAAATGCTTTATCCATCAATCGTATTTCATCGGCAAATAAAATCAGTTATATTTAAAATAGAAAATGTCAACATTATATCCTAAGGCCATAACGCTCTGTGAGGCAACAACAAAAGAGTAACATTCGCATTTTATAGTGCACACACAAACACACACACACACAAACACACACACACACACACAAACAAACACACACAAAAGAGGACCCTTTCTTACATCTATACACAACGACCTTTAATATTTAACTTCAAAGCATTCTGCAAAGAAATTCTTGTAATAATGTTGATAGTGAAATTTCGAGATGTACACACAATTTTATTTGACATTTAATTCCTACAACCGGATTGTAAAAGGACAGGGAACTTGCACGTTTTCAGCAGACAGGCGGCGTTTTCGCATTATTAAAAGTGAAGGAAGAGGCAGCGGCGCTAGCTATAATTAGGTGTCGATGTCAGTGTTCTCTAAGCCGGCTGGGCCTCCGCACTCGGAGGAGCTCATAAATTTTACCAGAGATTCCGAGCAGGATTGCTATCTGGTGCGAGGCGGCCGTGATTCAGTTGACAAGCGGCGATGCCATCTTCGCCTCGTTGTGTACTTTTCATCTATTTCGAGATTAAATGTGCATTACCGAAATTATTTTGGCCGGACGCGGCGGACAGATTTTTCGTGTTCGCGTGAGCGTTCTAGGCGGTTCCGACGCGGTCCCTCCGGAGCCCTCGAAAGGCGCTCTCCACCCACGCTCTAAACCAATCTCAGTTCGTCGGGGAACAACCGGAGCAGTGGACACACCTCGGGGCAGAGACAACGCGGCACGTAACGCGAGGTGATTTAAAGGCATCCGAAGCCACATTCCTCTTGGCCGACGAGGGTCCTTATCTGATGACTGACAGTCGCGGCGGACGTTAACGGAGGCTCCCGGCGGTGGCGCAACCCACCCACACACCCCGTCGTGTCCCCTCCCCCCAGTTACCGACCATTATTCAACGCTCGGTCGCTTGAGCCTCCTTTCTCTCTCTCTCTCTCTCTTTCTCTCCTCTGAGTATAAACCATGCGTGAGCTACCTGAATATGACACGCGACCAATTACCCGAGATGGAGAAAGGCGATAATCGACGACCGGGCGACACGGGCAGTAAATAAAACGCCGAGGCGACAACACTATACACCGATGGGAGAACCAACCAACCGACTGCGTACAATGCGTGCGGCACACGCGACAGACAATTTATGAATGAACCCATAAACATTAAATTACGCAACAAATGTTGAACAACTGGCGCTTTTATTCTCCCCGTACTCTATTATTCTGGCGCTAATTAAAAAATCAGAGTTCAAAGCACGCCATAATAAAACGCACATAAAAGAAATATTTGAAAAATGAATCTTTTTTTTTTTTTTTTTTTTTTAATATTCTCTTTGATAAAATGAGAACTTACACAAGGATCCAATGGCGTTTTGTGAATCATATCGGAAAAAACTGCAAAATTTAAGACAATAAAAAATCTAAAAGAACTCATTTATTTACAATATGTTGTCGATTAGCTTTACTTCTTTTTCTTGTTAGACTGTCTATTCATAGGGTATAAATAAAAAGGCAAATAAGGAAAAGTGAATACTATCACAAATAAACCTTTGAATAAAATATCTTAAAGAACGTCTTGATTTTAATTTCGGAAATATTTAGAAGATTTTTTTTTCAATACAGGAGCCACACGCAGATCATTTACTATTTCCTGTTTTTAATTAGGAACAATTTTTATCAAACTAATTCTGGCTTTGGTTATTAGGTGAGTTTATAGGTTTGTTTTCCTACACATGTGTGCAAATTATTAGACTCAAGGAATTTAACAGAAAGCCCTCTTTCTTTCCATAAAACTGTTTTATTGACACGATATTTACAAACTTTCTCTTAATAGGCACTCAACCAATGCCTTTTTTTCCTTGATATTAAATCTACTGATTTTCCCATAACCTCACTTTTCAAGTGATAGCCCAAATGGCCTACATAAGAGAGAGAACACTTATTATCATAGACTAAATAAAGTTGAAGTATCACTAAAAAATTAACTTTAAATTGGTCACAACTTTAATCGAAAACGCACACATTGACTCAATGACTTAGATATTAGGTGACAAGTAAAATATTAAAATGTATAAGTATTTTGTATGGCCATTTTATAATAAAATTCTCTAAGATATATTCATTAGTAATACTCAAATTTTATTCTAATTCCCAAAGCGTTTCACCTGTTGGAATTTTCAGGTGAATGAATTGATTAAAAACAATAAAAGAATTACTGCGGTGTGGAATTATCTTCTAACCACAAACATTCGAGATATCTATCCTTCATTCTCAATGGCAAGTCTCAAAAACAAAACAACTGATGTGAGAGTCTTAATGAACAAGGCTGGCATCTTTGAGGGAAATTTATAAAGCAAGGCCTTATAACCACAGGTAACACATAACATCACTGCATTGCAAAAACAGTTTTTTTACAGTTTTGTTTATGGCCAGTAACATGCAAAAACTAGCATTGGCTCTAAAAATAATGCACATCCTAATATAGTGAACACCTCTAGCATTTTTTTAATATTATATAATTACTCTTACTTTTTTTGATTTATATTCAGTTATGTCTTATCCATATATATTTTAAAAAATTCAAAAAATACATTTCAAAAACTGCACTCCTAAAGCAATACCTTTTTCCAGCATATTATTCTGTGTAGTGTCTGAGAAAACTCTTAATTAGTTATCGAAAAAAAAAAAGAGTATTGGAGTGTTTCGTTGATTATAAAGGAGTGTTTATAATTTGATCTAGCAGAATTATTTCTCTATAAACTGAATGTTAAGGTATATTCAAATTAAGCAAATATGCTCCTAGGTATACTCTTGAAGTTTTAAGCGTGCGCTTAAATGTGACAAAAGGAGGACATGAAAATCGTACTGCAAGTCATTTGTTCAGCAGAAAAAAAAGATCATTTGTCAGTTTCCTCCATCGTTCATTCGCTTCCCTTCCTCCTTCCATGGTTTCACTCCCTTACCCCCGCCCTCGCTTTCTTCTTCTCTCTGCTCTCGTTGTGTGCGAATTTTTCCGTGAGCGGCGCAACCGAGCGGACATTCTTCTCGCAGGAGTTGCGAAATGATTTGAGGCGCGAGCAACCGTGTCCACTCGCTCACAAATGATTTGTATTCCTTAGGGGAGTCCCAATGGGGAAAGGGAAGACCTCTCCCAAACCCATTTGCATCGAACGACAAATCTGTTACACGATGGCAACCAGAGAGAGAGAGAGAGAGAGAGATTCACGCTCAACTCCAGTTTCCTGAGACGCACTGTGGCCGAAAGGCTTGCTCCGACCTAATTGCCGCGCTCGCATTGCTTCTGTGGCCATTCCAAATAAAATCAATTAAAAATTCTCTCGGAAATGCAAATGCTTCGGGAGGGAAGGGGGGAAAAGGAATTGCATCTGATTTCTTAAAAAGAAAATCTCGCCATCCTCTGTTGTATTGAATGAAGAGAGTTTTGCGCTGAGTTAAATAAAGAAAAATTTTCTCACCTGCTCTTAAAAATAACATTAGCATACAAACTAATTCCACTAAAAAAGTAAATCAAATAGATGAAAGCACCACCTGGCTTGCGCCTTTCTTCCACTCGTCCCTTTGATAAAAGCTCACGACAAAATGTTCGTAAAATGCCAGAAGAAAGCATCTCGCTCTTTGTGCGAGTCGGGCATCAGAAAAAGAAGAAATATATTTCTTTAAAACTTCTTTGGAAACGAACATCTCCAGTGAAGGAATTTGTTTGTATCATTACAGAATATTCTTAAAAGTAAAAAAAATTAATTATAGAATATTAAAATTATCCAATTCTCAAGCAGGAAATTTTTATATTGTTTACAAAGGTAAAACACATAATTAAACACGTATGTGTGTGTATTTTAATTGATTAAAAAATCAGTATACCTTAAAAATACATTTTTCCCAGTACACAGCAAGCAATCTCATGTTACTTGTTAATCTTTAAACGTGTTAGAAAGTTTTCCTATACTATGGCTTAAACTGAAGTTGTATTTTTGCATTTCCGAATGAAAGCACTGACATTTGAACAGCACCCGTTTATCGGGATGTTAACGGTACTGAAGTCACTGGAGTATTCAAAATCGCTATTCTACTTCACCCACAGAAAGTCTCTGCTTGATATACAATCAGTTCAAAAAATTTGCGTTAGTGGGCCCATTTTTTTAAGGGAAGCGTCACAGACGCATTCTGAAGAATGGCTTATGCCCGCTGCACGCCATCACCGAATACTCCCAAACTATTGGTTTATGCATAAGATTTTTGATTTACACATTAAAGCATTCAGCAAACATGGTGTGGAAATTGCTTTCTTACAGTCCTGACCTTAATCCCTGTGATTGCTTTTTATGGAGTTATTTGAAGGATAGAGCCTTCACAGATAAACCTGTTACACCCCAGATCTCTATACCGCTATTTCAAGATACAAAAAGTGTTCTACTGTGGTTCATGTAATCGAAAGTGCTCTTTTTTAGTGCGACAAACAGAAGGAATTCAGTTCAAGACTCTCATTGCAGCAGATGGAAGATCTCTTGCATTGACTTTCAAGATATCTGTTATTGAATAAGTATGATATCAAGCATCTATAACTTCATATTAAACCACAATAGAGTAAAACTTTCTAACATTCATTATACTCCATCTGGTATAATCACAGCCAAACCTAACTAATGCTGATGACCGTAAAAATCCAAGAAGTATTGTTCTTTGGTCACGACTTTATCCACGAAGACAAGATTTCCATCGCCTATGCTACTTATGCACCCCTTATTATTACAAAACCTCCTTCATGTTTTATGGTTTGTCTGATACAGTTTGGACTAAGTGCTTCACAGTTTTTCTCCGCACTCTTTTGGTACCCACCATGCCCAAAATCAAGCGAAATTTTAATTTTATCGAACCAAATCACATGATTTCAAAATATATATATGACGTTTATAAAATTTTTGACCTATAACAGTTTTTCCCTTCATTTTTTTTACTTTTCCACGGCTTCTATCGTGCAATTCTGCCATGATATCCAGCATCATGTAAAATGCTTCGTATAGTGAGATTTAAAACTAATACAAGCAGTCGTATTATTTTCTATTTAGTTTGAAGTTCTCTTGCTATTTTTAATGCGTTCGTGACGGCGTTTTGTTTCATCTTGTTAATGATCTGTTTATCCTAATAGTGAGATGTTTTCTTTTTTTTGTATCTTCCATGCGACTTTGCACTTGCCCTATCATCTTTATTTAGTGTCAATTTTGATATTCTGAGCATTTCTGCAAAATTTTACTGCCAGTTGAATTGTTTTATGATTTCAGGGCAAAATTTTTACTTTGTTTTCAGTATTCTTCCCCTTGACTTCTTTCGATTTATACAAATGAAGGAAAGGTCTCATTTTCAGATTGCACCGTGCCAATATTTTTTGGCTGAAATCAGAGTGGTGTTATGTTGTGATGTTTATCCTTATGTATTTTATATGGAATAAAAATAAATATCTCGTATAATTAAACACATCAAAAGTTACACATCTTATATTTCTCAAGATCGGATCATGTATGGATTTTGCAAACTCAACTCTTTTAACTGGAAGTCATGTACCGTGTCATTAATTTTTTTTTGTTCCTTATATGGATGAATCTTTGCATTCATGTGCAGCTATAAAATTTGCTTACTGAAAAGTAAAAAAAAACGTGTAAGCTTAATAGCTATATTTCTTAACGTATATTTTATAAAAATAAATGTTTCCAAACGAAAAGAAAAAAAAGAAGCAATGAGCACTCAAGCAATTTTCTGTAATAATGGCAGTCGTATTATTTGCTAAACAAACTTCACTCCCTCGCTCTTTTTCCCTGTTGCCAATTATCCAATTCATTTCAAAAAAGTACTTTTCCTTTTCTTTTATAGTGATTTTAATGCATCTTCTATTATTTAAACCCAATTTTTATTTTAATCGAAATGCATTACTTTTAATGTTTAATTTAAACTGAATCTGATTAGGAGGCAAATATTTGTTTTTTTATTCGTCATCATCATCTTTGAATGTCGTCTATTACATAGTTTACGCTTCCCCACTACTTTTTTTTCCTCTTTATCTTTTGCGTTTCAAATGATTTGTACATTTTTTTATTTACTCAACTCCTCCTATTACATGACTTTTTCTTTTCTTTATTTCTTTAGCATTTTTCTATCTAACTCTTTCTTGCTCCCTTTCACTCTTCTCATCGCATTCATTAGTGGTCCAGACTCCCTTGAATTAAGTCATTTGGGACAGTGGCGAAGCATGAAGCTTTCTCTCTCTCTGTTGTTGGAATAATTACAAGACGAAAGGAGAAGAAATGACACGAAGGAGGAGCAGAAGAAGACGAAAGAGAGCAAAAAGAGGGAGATAAAAAATGTAGAGAAGCCGAGCAAATACCATCCACCCACTGCCAGCCATGACTCGGAGAGAGTGAGAGAGAACGTCGACACAATCGCCTTCGTGTCGAAGCTGTGTTCACACCAACCGCCGTCAGGTGGGGATGATTAATTAATCTCTCTGTCGTCATCATTGTCCCATTAGAAGAAAACAAGTTCCATTCCTCTTTCTCGCTTTCTAATCTCCTCTATCCCCCTCCTTACTCTCTCTCTCTCTCTTTCTCTCCTGCTTTTTTCATTATAGGTTGTTGTTTTTTTTTTCTCTTTTATTTTCCAATCCCATTTAACTTTTTTTTTTACCTTGAGAAGAGTTGTATGTATGAAAGGGGGTGGAGAAGGTGGTCGTTAATTTGTCCTTTGTATCAGGGCTCACGTGCATGACATCAGTAATTTTGGCTGCGATTTGACAAAAGGCCTTAAATGTATCGGAAATTCGTCCTCACCATGCCAACGGGGGGATCGCAAAAAAAAGGAAAAAAAAAGAGAAAAAGGTGAATACAGAAAATGCTTTGAACGGTATTTTGCACCTTGTACAAAACTAATTTCAACATTTTTTTATAAACATTAAGCATAAATTCATTGCTTACTTCAACCTCCTAATTGTTACTTTAACATAAAAGGATTAAGCATCGGTAGATCTATCTGGCATTTTATGCAGTATTTGTGTAAGCAAAAGTTCGGGGAAAAGCTGAGAATGTAGCTAGTCAGCATACATGTGCTTTCTTATGGTTTCGTAATTGTAAAAAATTTTTAAAATGTTTTTTCGATATGTCTCCCATTGGAAATTGCTTTGGAATCATAAAGCCTTAACAGAAGGAAGCAGCAATCATCAATCTTATTTTTTCTTTGCTTTTTTGGGAATTTGAAGAGCTTTAGAAATTTTAATTCTTGAATAAAACTCTAAAATATGGACTTTTATTATTAGTTGAGAAAATAAGAAAGTGAGATTCAAATAAATTATTCAGATTAGTCAAATAAAACGGGTCTTAAGCCTAGTAATTTAGAATGGTCTTTATAAGTCGCATTTATATCCTCGTTAAAGTCTTAAGCAATTAAATTCATGCAAAATATTTGAATAACTCAAGAATAGTCAATGAGGGTTTTTATCCTGCTCCATACCTCAGATGTTGGGTGACGTTGATGAGCTACGCGATGAGCTGAAGGTTTCTGGTTCGAATCCAGGTTGTGAAATTTTCTTTTCTATTTTTATCAATAAAAAAAATGTGAGTCCTCATTATTCAAATTTCTTCAAGATTTTAAACAAAAATCGCATTAAATATCAAAAATTTGCCTTGCGCCATCTTACCTGAAAATCTGACTGAATTATTATTAATATAATATCTGACTTATAGGCTATTATAATAAATGGGTTAATTACTTTCTGAGAAGAATACTTTGCTCAATACAAATGTCGCATCAGGATTTTTTAATTTAAATCTAAATAACTGACCAAATAATACTTCTTTCCGAATTACATGAGAAGAGATGAGTTACAGCATGTGGTCACAATTTCCTAAATTAAGCTGAAGCATATCGCGGTTAAGGAACCAATTCGTGGTTATTAAATTTGAAAAAAATCAGAAAGCTCGAAGACAGAAACTGATTGAAAGATCACTATAAAAACAGGTTCTGTAAATAATGAAACGGGAAAAAATAATGAACACGATATCTCTTCGATCGAATTCACTGAACTTGAAACAATGCGATTGCACGATTCGAAAACATTGTCATTAATTTAGTAATCAGTTACCTCATTACGTATTAACTTCAAGCTTGTAGGATTTTTTTTTAATCCTTTAGCCCCGGCGGTTAGATAGAGGATGCAATCTGAAGAAACTTATGAATCATATTTTATCTTCTGAAATCATCAATACAATAAAGGCTCTTATTTAAAGCTGAATGGGCTAAATGCGTACAGACAATATTTTTCTTTAATTTAGGGATTTTTCTTAAGCATTTAGTGGAAGATAAATCAAGCGGCAACGCGACAAATCTTTTCGCTTGACTATTAAATATACTGATCGTAAATGCTTTGTTAAATTATTGATTTGAAAGGATATGAAATCATACTGGAGAAATAAAATCGTTGCCAAAAATAAAAAAGAATAGATAATCATGCAAAAATGAGAAAGAATAAATTTCAAATCTTACTTTGAAAATAAAAATATAATTCAATTTTTTTAATAAAATCGATAATCATAGAAATAAAATAATTTTCAAACAACATTAAAATATCCCGGCAATCACTGATTTAGAAGCGTGCGGATTTAGAGGCCAACTGTGTCCAACTTCCATTTAAGTAGGAGAAGACAAATAACACAGATAATAAAGATTCCGACAGGCCTTTCTTGATTTTGAAAGAGTAAAAAGGAAAATAAAGAGCTTTTTGCGTGGTGTTCCCGAAGAAAAATGGTGTTCAGGTCTGAAGCTCCCAAATGCGTGGGTGGTTTGTCATCGCATCGGTTTCATTTGCGGATTTGAGAATCCCACCGAGGCGTGGAAACTCAAACCAAAAAAAAAAAAAAAAAAAAAAAAAAGAGAGAGAGAAAGTAAAAGAAAAATGAAAGACAACCCTCCCCACGTTCTCTACCCTTTGATTCGGCCGAAATGATGGTCGCCTTCGGATTCAATTCTAATGGCCAATGTGCTTATTCAATTTCTTTCTTTTTCAACCATTTTACGTTTTCAAACGTTTTGTAACAAGATTTTTTTTCTCTCTCTAAACTTAATATTTTTTTCCGTTCACACCCGCAGACATACAAAGATACAGTGTTAAATGACGAGGAAATAAGATGTCTAGTTATTCGTCTATCTGCTCTCCCACCGGGTGATTGATGGCTTCTCGGACTCATTACGTGGTAGTAAAGCGAGACGATTGACACGACCAGACTGAACACACGGTGCTCCCTGAGACAGACAAAAAAATTTCCCCAAAGGACCTGGAGGAAGTAAAAAAAAACATGTTTCTCTAATGCATTTTTAAAGATGCATGAATTCAGTGTGAAAAAAGGAGTGACGCGTAGATCGTCAAATGAATAGTTAATGTGGCGTTGAAAGGTAAATATATTAATCCAATTCGACTCGCTGTCCAATGGGTGACGACAGAATAACTTTAAGTAAGACGGGGGTTGGTCGTGATACAATGTTTTTTTATTCCCAGATTTGAATTACGTGTATATGGATTAAACAACGACAAAGGCGACAACGATTCCGTAGACACTTAAGGTGCGAGTCAAAATGATAGTACCACAGAGGAAAACCACAATACTCAAAAATAAAAAATATACAGGATTAGCACAAATGCATGATCGGATTTTAAAAATTTTTATTTTCGAAACTATTACACATATTA
>JAHWFO010093131.1:474651-521461 GCA_023313115.1 Rhysida immarginata | reverse complement strand
AATAAGTGATACACGAAATTGAAGAAAAATATATCAAGTTTTTTTATGGGGTTATGTCAAAGACACTGTTTACTGTTTATGAACCACCGATGCTGACAACACTGCAAGAACTAAAAGAATGCAGTTGTGCAGCATTATACCTCGTTCACACTGCATATCTGAATCATGATCCAGACGTCAATCACGATCGAGAAGTGCAATGTGAACGAAACGTCATTCGTCGGATTATGATTCGTTCGCACGAATGATGATCCGCTCAACGATGTTCCCGAAACATCGTTCGCCTCGAATTACGTTCGAAAACGAGGCACTGGAGCCTCGACCCAGATTTTTCTCTATATAGCCTCAACACAGATTCCTTCAGCAGCCATTTTAGAAACGGAATCGCACAACTGTCGCCATAGAGATAGTGTCTGTTTACACGTAATATATCTATGACTGTCGCTCGCTAGATGGTGTTGATCAATCACACTAGTGTGCGTGCAATGTGAACACTTCTCGACCGTCAATCATGATCCATCGAATCACGATTGAGCCGAATCATCATTCACGAATCATGATTCGCAGTGTGAACGAGGTATTAGGAACCATTGACAGTGTTATACTATAAAATGTGTGGAACGAACTTGATTACAGATTAGAGGTTTGTCGTGTAACAAAAGGATCGAACATTTGTAACTGAAAAAAAGACTTGGTATATTTTTCTTTAATTTCGTGTATCACTTATTGTAAGATATGAGATAGTTTCGAAAATATAAAATTTTAAAATCCGGTCATTCATTTGCGCTGACCCTGTATAATAGCCTTTTATTTTTTTATTACATTTCTGGTTAAAACATTTTCATAATATGTAAATTTCAAAGACATATTATCATTTTTATCGACTAAATCATGTAATTGCTTGAATTCACTATTTGTAAACTGAGTCAAAATGATAGCACCAGTATTGAAACAAAGGAAAAATAAATTATTAGTAACCGACGTGGCCTCCCTGTTTTGAGATTAGCTTAAAAACTCTTGAAGACATTGTTGCAACAAGATTGTGAAGCTGTTGCCAGTTAATTTGATCCCAAGACAATAGAATTGCTTGCTTCAGTTCTGCAATGGATTGAAACTGCCTTCCATCCTTATAGATGGCTCTTGCCAAGATTCCTCACAAGTTTTCCTTCGGATTAATGTCTGGCGAAAGTGGAGGCCAATCCATGACACATACTCCGCTCTGCCAGAAACCATTCCCAGATTCCACTATTTCCACTAACTCGTTGTGGAAATAGTTGAATCTGTCTCCTCCTCCTTCTCACCAAAGCATCCACAGATCGGCAAGGTCTGTCTCTTTTCTTATTTATATTTTCTATATATTTTAAGTACTTTGATTCCCAGATTATTTTTGCTGTATGAATAGGAGCGTCATCTTGTTGATACATGAAGAAAGGTCCATCAAGATTTTCTACATCAGGCAAAAGATGAACTCCAAGAAACTCCTGATAGTCAGCAGCCTTCATTCTACCAGAGGGAAATGCAAGGGTTGTTTTACCACGAGAGCTAAATCCTCCCCACACCATCAATGATCCATGTCCTTGTTGACGCTTTGAAAACAGCGAGTCTTCTCTTCTGACATCATCCCAGTAGTAGGACCAGCCATCCGACCCATCTGAATTAAATTTCTTCTCATCACTCCAGATGACTGTGTCCCACTGTGTTGTCCAAGTCATGTGTTCACGAGCCCAGGCCACTCGTTTAGTCTTGTGTTATGGTTTTAGTCCAGGCATCACTTTCAGTTTTCTGTGTAGTAGCCAAATAAACTTACATGCTTTTGCAGTTCTTACAGCTGTGGACTGTGATACCTGAATTGCAGGATGCGATGCAACAGATCGTGTGCTAGAATGAGAGTTCATAAGCTCTTTTATGACAAATCTTTTTTGCCGTGCTGATTTTTTCGTCCCATAAGTATCTTTCTGGGCAATGAAATTGCTGAAAACTTGCAATTGCTCGATTCTTCTGCCAATTTCTCTGAGAGAATGTTCAGCTTCGTGTAATTCTGTTATTGTTCCTCTTTCAAACTGTGTCAGTTGTTTATCGCGACCCATTGTAAGATTTAGTGAAAAATGAATTTTTCACATAGAAGTAAAACATGATTTGGCTTGTATGCAAATTGGTGCAAAGGGTTGTCTCATTAGGTACAGTGAGGTCGGTGGTGCTATCATTTTGACTCAGTTTAAAATAGTGAATTCATGCAATTACATGATTTTGTCGATAAAAATGATAATGTAACTTTGAAATTTACATATTATAAAACTTTGTTAACCAAAAATATAATAAAAAATAAAAGGTTATTACATATTTTTTATGTTTTGAGTAATTGTGGTTTTCCTCTGTGGTGCTATCATTTTATCATTTTGACTCTCATCTTATTACAGCTGGAAATTTTCTCTTCAAACTTAATGCAACACCAGCACAAACGAAACCACGTAGAATTCCATCCTTTACTACATAGAAGCTAAGCAAAAAATTATGGTAAGGGATAGAATTCTTACCGTGGATTCGACTTTATAGACCAGGGTTAGCTTACTGGCAGTCATGGGACTTTAGCAGCCCGCGCGGTTATTATTAACATTTATCTTCTTACATAACCGTGTAATTAAAATTAGAATTTAAAATTTGGTCTCTGATCCCCCCCCCCCCCCCCCAAGTAATGGGGAAAAAATGGTCCATTTAGATGTGACTCGCAATTTAACTAGTAGCTACAACTATGCCCTTAAGCCTTTGAAGACTAATAACTGATTAAACCAGAGAATTTTAAGCGGTGAGACATTTCATGGAGTCTGCATAATATGTATGTAATATAATAATAATCAAGGCCCCCTTCTTTCTTGACCCTGTCCCCTGTGCGTGTGTATCTGATGCACGTGCATAGCTTAAAGCTCTGCTTTTATCTATTATTATTGTTAATTTTTTTTTTTTTTTTTTTTTTTTGGATTTTCGACAGAATTTGGAGAATTCGATGAGATCCAGTTTGCCGTTTTATATATAATTTCCTTAATCGATTGAACTGAGGAAATCCTACTGCGCACGCAAATTAAAGATGACTAATATAAGGTGGGTGAAAAAAAAAATTGTAGCGGAATTTGCATTATTGCTGCTGGGCATCCGTTTCCGGCTCTCAGATTTCTTCTGCCTGTCATTTCGTACCAACGTAATTCGGGTAGTTTAAAACATTTTTCGGATGCAAATATTTTATTTATGGTTCCAGTTTTTGGGGGTTTTTTTGCTATTAGAAAGCCCAACATTGTTTACTTCCTTTTATTTAGACAAAAGTTTTTCTAAAATATTTTTAAAGGTCATTTTTAAAGCTCTGCGTGCAATCTAAAGATTATAAACCATAGAATGCATCTATTTCAAGAATTGAATTATTTTCAAAGTCCTGAGATCTTCAGTTTTGAGCAAAACATTGCATCAAGTAGATGAACAATCAAGGAAAACAGCACTTAGGAGTACTGTTTGCGTGAAAAACTACCAAACACTTGATTTTGAGTTGATTTCTCTCGTCTTTCTAAGATCTTCAGTTTGGTATAATTGTGGAAAGTCTTGTAAAGCTCAACATTATCATTAGATAACACAATTATTCAAACACGTTTTTATTAATTTTAACTATTCGACAGATAAATTTCATTCGAGAATTCAATAGTGGCCTTACATACCATTCAGTTGCTGAAAAAACTTTTAATTTTAAATTCTTTTTTCTATTCAAAATTTTTACTGCCGAACATTTACTAACATCTCATACTTTGGGGTAGAGAGATAATTAACACTGTTCTGGTTTTTGACAGATATTACTGTGCTTGTTAAAAGAAAATTTGCTGCCGAATTAACCTTCCACGTCTGCAAGGCCGATGTATAGATTGCTTTCTCTTTCTTTTTTGCAGCAATTTTATTTTAGTGCTTCTCGTAACCAAAGAATGTTCAGGCATATCCCAAGCAATTTATCGGTGCGCGGAGCTCGAAGCTTCCGTTTCCATTTGTCTTTGGTTTCCAAAGGAATTCAAATGGGCCAAAGAAAATCCCATTTAACGTAATCCACAGCGTAACACGTCCACTAATGGACGTTAGCCTCTGGCTTGTAAATTTGTATATCGATTGGTTGATCTATTTGGGTGATAAAAAACAAAAAAGAGCATCAGGTCCAATTTATACCTAGAAAAAATTTTCGGTCGGGGAGGAGGAGGACGTATCGGGCGGCCAATGTAAGAGCGCCTTATCAGAAATGCCCCACCTGTGGAATGCTGGTCGAGTAGATAGAACATCACGACTGGCTCCTCCTTCTACTCCTCCCATTTCTCAACGACGAGAATCCGGTCAAAAAAAAGAGCGAAGGTACTGATGAAATTGATAATTGGATGTGGTTCGGGCCAGGGTCTCTTCACCAGGATGTAGGCACTTCCACCCTCCCTCCTTCCCTTTCTATACTTTTTCTTTCCCACCCCTCCATCCCATCGTAGAAGTTTAGACCCATAAAACTGTGAGAACCATAAAAAACGGAGATAAATCTGAGCCTGAATTCCATCAACAGTTGCAAGAAACATGCCATTTCCCCAGAACTTCGATTGCGTTACGGCTCCAACTTGTTTGCATATTCATACGACTGAACAAGACGCAAAGAAACTTTATTGGACTTTTCTCCTCCTTATTTCGTTTTAATTAACCACAAGACTATTTTCAAATGGCAAATGATTATTAGCATCTTGCAAACCCTTATTCAAATGTCCCTTCAAAATATATTACTTGTTAAATTTACTATACGCTAAAAGCGGAGGCGCTAAATGTCTTATTAAGTTTTTGCGTTATCCTACCTTAAACGTTTTTCAAAAGATGAAGAACAACAACAATTTGCTTTGTCTCTGTCTCTCTTATCTCGCAAGAATTAATATAAAAACTTACATAAATCAATAAGATATTAAGCAATCATCGCCACACACAAATATTTACCAAGATGATTGCCTCTCGAAAAACTCAGAAGATAGTATCGAGTCGAACGATTTTCAAAGAGTTTTTTTACTCCCCTTACTTGAATCGAATTGTATTAGCGAAGCAAATAACATGGTAAAATAATTACTTTTTAATTAGATATTATCAAAAAAATATTTTCTCCTTCTATCCCAAAGTCTCTCGTCGTTATTTTTAATGTCGTATTAATAGTCACTGAACGAGTTCTTGTATCGGCTGATTGCATCGAATGCCGTCGCTGAATCTAATAATTCATTGAACGCTTTCAAAGATATTTTTTAGATCCTCTTTAATGATCAGAGTCAAGTTCGACCGAGTAAAAGTATTATCTTATAAGCGCATAAAAGATTGAAATATTTTATTTGGCTTTGCACGTAATTATTATTATTTCTAGCAATTGATAGAAAGTGGGCGCTTGCTTTTTTAAACTTCCTATAAGCTAAGAGAAAAAATTATTATTATGCATCATAAAAAATAACGATTGTAAAAATGTCAAATTCTAATGTTACATGGTTTCTGTTGCAAAGCACTTTTATTGCCTTATTTTTTAACATAATGAGTCGTTTAAAAAAAGGTAATCAATTTTTTGAATTGTAATTTAGAGTTCAATTGTTTTGTTAGAAACCGGAGTTCTAAAACTATGCGCAGACTCTTGTGCGAAGGAGTTCTCAAAAGCGGCTGTCAAGAGGTTTTCTTGCGATCCCTCCTTTCTAATAATGTAGAATAACAAAGGTGTGGCTACGGAAAGACTTTTCTAAGAACCCTGGCCTTTCACCCTTATACTAAAATATATCGTCAAAGATTTTTTTAAACCTTAGTTTAGGGTATAAGATATAGTGATATTATTCTACAGATATATTTCATCAGATCAGAAAATGACTACTGAGAGGCTCATTAATATATTATGCAATACACTTTCTTTAAATTAAATTCGAAGAATTGTGTAGTTTATATTAGGATTCTACCAGAGACTTATGAAAAAGTTATAGTTAATCATATTTCATAAAATTAATTTATTTTTTACGTTCGTAATAGAGAATATCCGCAAAAGGATGCCCATTAGCTTGTCTACGTGTTCCTGGGATTATCTTGAGTAAAAAAAGAATCTAAACCCCATGGGGCCGGATTTCAATGGTATCTCAACAAGAACAATTTTTTTGTTATTACCACTAAACATTTACCATCATGGTCAAGGCAACACTCATGGCAAAGAAGAGTAAACAAAACAATTGAGCACACGCTCGAATGGCTTTATAAGGATATACCTAAGCAATATGAACGCATTGTTTTCATAAATAACGGTATTACACTTTTATGACTAAGTTGTTTACTGTACGAGTAGCAATTAACCGTTGCAATCCAACTTATGTTGATTTGGACCTTTTTACTTCTCGACTCTGTTTGTCTAGCAGAAATCTACAGCAAAGTTTTGATCGATAAGTGAAATATGACATTTCAGTTATACTAAATCATACGAAATAAAATTATTTATTTAGAAGTTTTGTCTTTATTGAGAAACCTATGATATCATATTGCGAGATTATGTTTGTGATAAATACGGCGGTGAATAAAATTTCATGTCAACTTTTTCATATTTTCCAGATCTACTTAGGACTCTTTTCACTTTCAGTTGAAAACTTGAACATTAAAATGTATTTGCGTTTTGAATGAATTTCAGTAAAGGCAAATGATTGTATCTCTTATAATTCCGACATCTTATAATAAAAAAAACTACGTGTACAAAAAACCCCAATGACGTTCGATTATTATGAAGATTTACTGTACTCCAGTGAATTAACATTGCAAACAGTTTTCCTTTAATCGGTGATACCGTTATCCTTTGTTATTGCCTCTAATAGCAGCGACAATAAAAAGAACGTGACAGAAATTTATGATGGAATTAAAGGGAAAAAAAATCTTAAGGAGCCATAATCCAACAACTTCACAGTGTTCCCTTATTAAAAGTTGTTCTTTTTTATTTTTTTTCTCATCGTTTAGAAGAAGGAATGAAGAGGGATACATGAAGTCCCTTATGGCTATAAAGTGAATGACGTCACATGTCCGGAACATTGCATTCCGCTTTGACGAAGGGGAGGAGTGAGCGTTGCTCGATTTCTTTCCCTAAAGTCCTGGGTTCTCTCTTCAGTCGAGGTAAGCTACAAGAAGGCAGGGGAGATTGGTGGGAGGAGGAGGAGGGAGAGGAGGAGGAAGGAATGGTTTTTCAATCCTGAGGCTTTTTCGAGGCAAGTTGTCGTTAAGCGGGGGAGGAATTTTGCTCGTTCGGTCCTCCTAGGCCCGATGCTTATCGGTGCAAAGGTCGCTGGTGTCAGCACCGCGGATGATGTGACGAGGATCTACAATGATGCCGACGCTTCATCAAAACTGACCGTCAAAGTGTTTAAACTCTGCCCTCGCTTCCATATATTTCTGTCTCAACCTGCGCAAATTATACATAAACATAGTATTTTCTCAAGGCAGCGCTGGTGCTTAATGACACTTAGTTAGAGAGCGTGTTATGTAAGGCCCGGGAACAACCCATTCCTCCTCCGTCTTCCCTGTCATCAAACATGGGGAGAGAAATATCGCAAAGATTAAGGGAATAAAAATTTTTCTACTGCGCCTTTTTTTTATTCTCTTTCTTCCCCTTCTCCTTTTGAGCTGCACCGTGGCGCATTTAAAACTATTTATTTTTGGAGTAAAGTTAGTGGGAACCTTTCTCATATAATGACCGGTTTTAAATACTTTATGGCCATATTTAAAGAAAAAAAATCGCTCATCATTATCGAAATCATTAGATGAAAAAACAAAAAACATTTGTTGATTTTCTATACCCCAATTTAATTAAGAATTGCGATCCATCTGAAGGGAAAAAAATTTAATCACAGCAATTAACCAGAATTCTGTGAAAACATTGACAAAACTAATTATATTAAAATTTGTAACTTGTATGCATCTTGGAAAAGTTTTTACATAATAATAATATAATATTATAATTATAATTATTAAAAAAACATTATTCTCACCATGCCATTATCTGTATAAATTAGATATGTTACTCAAAAGAGTTTATATACATTACTTTTCCAAAAGTATTCAGAAACTTCACAAAATAAACATTAAACGAAACTATACAAATCTATATACAGTATCGTAGAGCGTCGTAGGTCAACTTTTGCGTCTATCGCAGCCTCTCTTCGTCTTTCAACAAGTTTCTGGAAGGTTACAGTTGAGTTTTGTGCCACTTTTCACGCACACCAACTGACAACTTGAACAATGATGTTGGGCGAATTGAACGAACGCGAAGATGGCATTCTAATTCAGTCCACAAGTGTTCTTCGGGGTGAAGTTGAGATTTTGTGAAAGTCATTCAAGTTCTTCCATACCCATTTCATCGAACCATCTTGTTATAGACCTAATTTGTAGATGGAGCATTTTCATGTGGATAAACAAGTGGACGCGTGCCAAATTGTTCTCTTATTGTTGGCAGAACAGAATTGTCTGATATATCTAGGTAAACATTCACATGAACCAAAGGACTCAGGCCATTCCAAGAGAAACATTCAGACACCATGAAGATACCACCACCAAATTTGATGGCTGGCACAATACAATCAGGCACGTAGCTTTCGCCGGGCGTCTTCAAACCGAAGTCTGATCTTCAGACTGCTAAAGTGTGAGATCGCTTCACAGACGTTTCCATTGCTCTATAGTCCGGTAATGAAGAGCTATGTACTAATATACGTTGATCAATGTGATTTTAAATACTATTGGGCAGCAGTATCTCTCCCATGTTAGTCAATCTATTTCAACTCCCGCCGAACTGTTCTGGTGTTAACGACGATTCCTGATGCTTGTCCAAATTCGCTGGTGATTCTGGTAGCAGAAGCAGACATAATCCTGGATAGTCCTTTGCAGCACTGTCCGCGAGTTTATGGAAGTCTACCATTGCGCTGTTTCAC
Source organism: Rhysida immarginata (assembly GCA_023313115.1). Classification (NCBI taxonomy): domain Eukaryota; kingdom Metazoa; phylum Arthropoda; class Chilopoda; order Scolopendromorpha; family Scolopendridae; genus Rhysida; species Rhysida immarginata. The sequence goes on along the minus strand of JAHWFO010093131.1, from coordinate 512,501 downwards.
AATTGTTATCCCCTTCACGCAATGACATTACCCACGGTGGACTTGGGTAGGATTAACGAATCCGAAATCCTACAAAAAGAATTCTCTCTTAATTGGCATCCAATACAAATTATAACTCGCTTCAAGCTGTCCTAACTTTCCACTTCAACGTCCCATACTATGTCAAGCAAGTGTAAGTTATTATATCAAATATTTCATAACTGTTATCTTATTTTGAAATTTCAGTAGAACTTAAAAATTTTACGCACTTTACATTAAAATTTATCTTCACACGCTAAGTACATCGTATCGCGTAATAATTAATTGCATAATTCACAAAGCTACTGACGGAAAAAAAAATTCAGCCAAACTTTTAAATTTCCGTAAACTGAAACTTTTTAATGAGTTTTGCCTCGATTTTGGGGGAAGCAAATTTTTCCCTTATTTTTAAGAACGCAACAAGAAATCATTAATACGGGTAGTGTTGTTATCACTCGGAGCCAAGAGCGACTCATTCGCATTACTTGATGGCTGAAAAATTGAAAGTAGTATATAACTATAGAGGATTTCCCCCTACCCTATTCCTTATTCGGATGGGCCGTTTCTTCCTTCTCTGTAGATAAGAGGAAAGGAAGGGGCTTTTCGTCGCCGCAATTAGCAGCCCCGCCGATGCCGCTTCGCTGCCGTCCTCCGCCGCCGCCGAAGCCGAGGCTGACCCGCGCATCAAAATCCAATTAAAACTCCGGCGTCGGGATCATCCGCTTATGGGCATCGTCATTACAGACGAGAGAAGTTGGGGGGGGGGGTGGAGGCAAGGAGGAGCGCAAACTTCCCGTCTTTATTAGGCGAGGCCCCTATCTTTTAATATAATTAATAAAATGGCCAATGATTTCCAGTGAAAAATACAGCGAGTGAAGGCAAGCGGAAAAACTGTGAGGGGAGGAAAAAATTTCGACTATCAGTCGTGGGCCAGCAAGGCTCTCTATCGACTGTAGACGTCGAGCGTCTTTGATGAGTGCATTCGCTAGTCAAGGGCCCTACGAAAAACATTTTTCATACATACGAACATTACACACACGCATAAGCACATAAAAAAGAACGAAACAGGGCGGTTGGATTCAAACGCTAACGAGGAAAAATATTGAAAACACTATTATAAAAATTACAACAAAAAAAATTTACTCCTACATTCGCAGTAACACTTTGAAATTGAAAATAGATAAAGACCTCCATCTTAGGTAAACAATTTTTTTGGCCTTCAATAAATGAGGTAATAAACCTTTTACATGAATTGATTATATACATATTGTTATCAGATACAAGGTGATTATAGGCGGGGAATGATTAAAATAAGATAAAAATGTAGGGAACTTCAGTTAACTAATTAATGAGTCACTCTGTAGATCAGTCGGCTTTATGCTTTGTACAGGGTGTCCGTAAAGTCTCTCCGCAGTGAAAAACAAAAGTAATAATCCAATAAACGGGAAAATATAGCACTTTAGCTACGTTAGGAATGAACTATATTACGTGGTGAGGGTAGGCACAAGTTTACAGGAGATGTTCAAAGTGCCTTGCATTCAAACGTTTTTGTGGTTTCCATCTCAGACTGATTTTCGATGGGAATCGTCATTTTCCACTGCGGAGAGACTTTACGGACACCCTGTAGTATCTGGTATTCACATTTGAATCGCCAATCTGTCTAAGCCTTCAATCAATCCTACATATCAAGACATCGATATCAGCATCAGGAAAATCCTGGGAACACCGATATCTGGAATTTATCTCGCTTATGATATTGTTGGTTTTCCCAATTTTAATAGATTCAATATAATAAACATCTTTTTTTTTTTTATAAAGTATTACTATTTTTGGTTAATAAACTTTCCCCAGTCCGCACTCAAATTTTAAAACGTGATCGTTCACTCCTTGAAAAAGCAATGCTCTATTTTTAAATGTTTGTTTAGCCTAATTTAGGTATGCAGTACTTCTCTTTTTTAATCAGATGCTCTTTTAAAGATCTATAGAACGCCTCGAACCCTTATCCAAATGCCTTCCACTTCTGCTGTTTAGAAACTGTATGGACGCTCGAGTCGGATATAGTCTTATCATGTCATTATTGAAGGATGCAAAGTCTCAACATTTTAACCGATGAATATCATCTCTAAGCGCATAAATTTAATCACCTAACAAGGCATAAAATCTGACAATCTTTCGGCGACGGATGTCGCCATAAAAACTTGCAAATGTCTGATTTAATATTTGACCAAACTAAATCATTTCAACTTTCAAATATTGAAAACGGTTTGAAATAAAAAAAAATTTACGATATTTATCTTTGAAATAGGTCTAATTTTAAAATTCTACTTAGCAATTTGCAGAACCAAATTTCAAAAATATAGTCCTACACCAATACAGTGAAGCTGGACATCTCCATACACTGTACACTTTTGAATATTAGATAATTTGTTCCCATACGGGAAAAGTTCCGTGTATTTGAGCACAAGAAAGTTGACTTGATTTTCTATTTGTTGGACACCTCCCCAATTTGGAATTTGGATATTTTTATTTGAACAAAATGAGCAAAAAACTGGATGAACTGGACAGCGATGACGTCCAAAGATAACTCAAAACGCTTAGAAAATGACCGTCAATACTTATCTTCAGAGAGAATGCAGAAAATAGAACACCACTCTTCCACAACGTTATCTATTACACATAATCATGTGCTTTTCAACTTTCAGGCAGTGTGTAATCAGTATGAGTCAGCAAAGACAACAAAAACAGCCAAAAATCCAAAAATAACAGCCAATCACTAGCCACGAAAAAGACAGACATTAACTTGGGTGAAATAACAAGTGTTTTTTGTCTCTGATGACTGAATTGAATACTGAATTGAATACTAATACGTGAAAACCGATTATACAGGGTGTTGAAAATCACTACAGGAACAGTATAACGGGAAGCCTACCTGCTGGATTGCAGGGGCCGGCTCGGTCGATTGGCAGAATGGAGGGAGATGAAGGTGGCCTGCAGCAGCCCGCAGTTTCCACAGTGGGGGAGGGGGGGGTGAACGTCAAGACTCATGTTTTTGATAAAATTACCCAATTATCATTTGATGTCGAGCCGGCCCCTGCACTCGAGCGGGTAGGCCTCCCGTTATGCTGCCCTGTAGTTATCTGCAACACCCTGTACATATATATGGGTAAAGTAATAAATACACTACTGTTTCTTTCTGGGCAAGTTTTCTTCCGTTTTCTTTATTCCCAAAAGCAGAATGGGCCCCGTGCTTTTAAAAGAATTGCGCCTTGAATATCCAAGATACTATAAGAAATATTTTTCACAACATTTTTGAAAATAGGCCTCACGCGAGCAATTTATATCAGGCCCCGCTTTTTCCTGGGCCGATCCTGCTCAAATGTGACTAGTGAAGGACAGCCTCTCGATAAAGGTGAAATTCCTCATTCAAGTTTTATTATAGAAAAAACAATAGTGCCGTGTTTGATTGTCACTGATCGAGAATATTAATGTGCTAAAGACATTGCAAAATCTGTTAATGTTTTCGATCTTATTCAGTGAATTACAATTTTGGCTGGAACATGTTCAAAGAATCAACCGCTATTAAATGTTTAATCAAACAGGAAGCTCTATAGACGTTGAAGAAGATCCCGATCCTTTTAACAAGGATGGTCTTTGGCATGATAGGTTGCAAGAATTAGAAACGTTGAGCATGGAATAGAGTTGCATGAGCCTGTTGAACTTATTAGGTAATATATTGGCTCCAACAAAGAGAATAAACTCTCTCTATTGATTATGAAACAAACTTATCACATACAAATGTTTATTTTGATAGACTGAAAGCTTATGTAATAAATAACCACAGAGAATTAGTAATCAATGACTTTTTCAGACTGCAACAATCTATGGGAAAAAATGCGAAGTTTCCAGAAAATTGAAGCAGAAAGAACTAACAAAATTTTTCTTCAAAAGGTTAAAGAATTCAAGAAGATTAGGATTTTTTGCGGTACTGTATATGTTGGACACTTGTAAAAATTTCAAAGAAAATTTATTGAATCATGGACAGGTTTCACTGTATTATATATAAATGAATCATTTAAAATGGATTCATTGTATTAATTGCCAATTACCTTGGACCAGAATATAAGACAAATGCATGGCCTGTAATTGTTCACAGCCAGATGACAAGAATATTGTTTCCAGCTATTTTTTAAATCTTTCAAGCTTCATCGGCCTTATTGTAACAGCTTTTATTTTTCTTCTAAAATTGCCAATTAGCTTAATGAAATGAAGATTCTCTTGAACGTAGTTTTTAATGAAATAGGTGGAGATTTATCTACAGGTCATAAAATTTAATTCTAAACCAACAGGCAAAGATTTTTTTCAATTAATGAAAATGTTTAATAAAGAGACTTCAGCCTCTTCCATACATTTGGCTCCCTCGATAAAATAAATCATTAGAAATTGATATTTTTCTACGAATTAACGTTCGCTTTTTTTTTGTCGGATTAAAATATGGATGAGAAAGGATGACGAATGTCACACCCTTCTATTTTATTTCCATTGAGTCATCTGAAATAACTGATGCACCGCCCAAAAGGACATCGAAGAACTTAAACAATACAATCACAATACCGTAAAATGACAATTTGAGAGATATGTGTTAAGGCATTATTCGCGCAAAGAATTCAAAATATTTCTAACATGAATATGTCTTGAAATAATTTATTTCATGCTAGGAGGCTTTTGACTCGCATTGTACACTGTTAATAAATTATTCATGTTTTGAGATTATTCCTTCTTTATAAACATTTTGTTTATCGTTTATAGGAAAGAAAAACATGGCGTATAACTTAATTTTATAATATTGTGTTCAGTCTATTTTATTTCGTAAATCGGTTAAAGCAACACACAGCTTAGAGAAACACGTGCCAAAGAATGAGAAGAAAAATTCCGTTTGGTATCGCACTTGCACCTTTCAAAATCCCAACGAGTTTCACTGTCGGGTGTTCTATGGGGAGAAAAGGAAGCTGATTCTCTGGTTTCCCTTTTCTGTCTTTATTTTTCCCGGGGTTTTTCCTCCTCCCCTCCTTCTCCTCCCATTTCTCACCCTGGGGCCTCACTGTTAACTCGGAAACCTCAGCGTGTCGGTGAGACAGACAGACAGACGGGTACAATCTTTGTTTCACAGGCCCCCGAAGCTCAGGTGATATCGGAACTGGTGCAGAGATGGGAAAACGGTGTCGTCCTTGTCATAAAGTGTCATAAAGCTTCTCCTCGGGGCCATATTTTCGCCGCCATAACGCAACTACTCGCAATTCGACCCGCGATTTATTCCTTTCCCGGACATTCAGGAATGTTCGGTGCAACCCAGAAACAACCGGGTTCGGAGACATAAAGGAAAAGCACACGACACGAGAAATATGTACTTTCTTTCTGTCTGTCGGCCCTTTGTGTTTTATTGGAACCCAACTTTTGTTAACGTCCGGGAGGAAAAAAAATTGGAAAAAAGAAAAACGCCCCTTCCTTTCTCTTTCTCTCTTTTACCTTGGATTCTTCTTTCGTTATCCAGTTATATTATTTCGTGATTTTTAACAATAATATTTAGAAAATCATATAGTTGAGAATTTAATGTTTTTTATAATTTACTTGCATATATTAATTGAAAATAAGTCTTTAAGCAAGAAGGCAAAAAAATTAGTGGTTTTTTTTAATAAGTAAATAATATAAAATTCACTTTTATTCCACCAAATAGGACTCATTTCACTAATCTGGCAATTTTATGCAGATTATCTTCTTAATAATGCATGAAAGCTACATCAAACTACCAGAAATTAGTATTTGAATAAATTTCATCTGAGAAATGTGAAAATTGGTATATATCTTGTATCCGCCATGAAAGGATAAAAAGAAAATGTAATGGCGTGTATAACCTAAATTTTATTATAAAAAATTAGAGCAAAAATGGTGCATCATTTGTTGTTTACTGCATAGAGATAAACGACTTCTACCTACCAGAATACCTTTAGAATAAACTATAACTGCAAACAGCATAATTTGATATTCAAAAAATCAGGAAATGCGACTCGCCATTTTCGTATTCTTAACCATGGGCAAGCATTTTTTTTCACGAATATCATTGGTCTTTGCACCTTAATCTGAACAATTATATTGTATAACTTGAATTTATAAGTGATAACTAAATATTTTAGTGCACTTTTAGCTTAGCAAAATTGTCGACTATAGCTAACAACTCGACAATCTCATCGGAAGCAATTGATTTCTCTTCAACATAAGCGGAGCGCCGAAACACAGACGGTCACGCATTCAAGGAAGAACTTTTTTTTTTGCGAAAATAATAAATCTTTATTTCTTTATTTCTTTAGAATTGATTTACAAAAAGCCCTGACCGGAGCCTGTATGGCCAGCTGGCCGACGTGTGAGGTCTCCGGTGGGGTTATTGTATAACAGATCTTAAGTATTAATTTATAGTAAAGGTTTGAAATTATATACTATTTTTAAAAATAGAAAGAAAATAATTTATTTAAATAATTCAATAAGATTTATTATTAAATTTTATGATTTAATGTAACATTTAGAATCCATGTCAAAATATGAATAATCCAATAATTCAGTGAAAATTAATAAAATAGTATTAAAACTATAATATTGAGAAGAAAGGCGGAAACATCCATTTATATATATGTCCCTCGTACATTTTGGGGACCAGACCTCCACTATTAGCTTGCAAGCTGGGACAATAAATAATCAGTAAAAAATTAATTTGTACTTATTTTTCTGTGATGCTTGAAAATTTGTTCGTTATGAATTGAAACCGCTAAATGGTAAAAGCAAAACTGTCAGACGAGAACAGGCGGAGACTGGAAGAGCTAATCGAAACAATATTCAGAATTTCTGAACATGAATACCAGTCGAAAACCTTTTATAAATTCATCGCTATTTGGCATAAGGTTGCGTCACCCTACCCTTAGCTTGCTTAGCTTGCTTAGCAACCATTGGCAATATATTTTGTTTTCTACTCTACAATATCCAGGGTGTCCAAAAAGTCTGGTAACTTGGCAAATATCTCGGAAATAAAGCATTTACGAAAAAAATGTCCAAAATCAAAAGTGAATTATTTCGCGGGGTAAATTCATTAGCCAAAAAATTAACCCTCCCCCCCCTTGTGCACTCAATAAACACAGACTCTGCCTCCACAGGACTGCTGCCCCTCTTATGCACTAAAAAATATTGGATTTTTGAAAGTCTGACTTCGGATTCTTAAAGACCATTAAAAAGTAGAATAGGAATGTCTGTAAGACCCACTCTCTATCTCTTTGTCTTCATCGATAAAATTGGGTTCAAAACTTTAAAAGTTCCACACTTTCAGGACCTCTATCTCCTAAACGGTTGGATCAATTGAAAAAACCACCAAGAATAAAACATTTCTCGAATATTGTGTACAATCTGAATATACCGTTAAAAATAGGGGTTCCTATTTAAGATTTCAAAGTTTCCCCCCCCCCCCCCGCCAGCTCCCCCTCACAAGGGAGGGGGGATAATTTTTTGGCTAATGAATTTCCCCCGCGAAGTAATTCACTTTTGATTTTGGGCATTTTTTTTTCGTACAATGCTTAATTTCCGAGATATCTGCCATGTTACCAGACTTTTTGGACACCCTGTATAGTGGTGTCCCCATTTTATCGAAGTTTCTATTAGAGGAATATTGCCAAAAAAAATTGGAATCAACACCTATAAGATAAAACGATTTGGGATAAATGATAGGGTGACATGTTATCGCAATTATCCCGGGTAATAAATCAATTTCTAATGGGTTATTAATCAATACGTTCAAGTATACAAAAGAGCTGCAAAAGACTGGTTTTTGTACTGGCATATTACTGTAAATCATACCCATCTGCCTCGAAAATCGTACTTATTCTTGAAATAGTAAAACGAGATTCTGAAAAGTTGATAGAAGGTGCCCTGTGTGCTGGTGCCTTATCCTGCTCGAAGGAGCCATCTGCGTGCGGATAAACTGTGAACATGAAGGGGTGAACTTGATCTGCAACAATATTTACGTATGCATTGGTTAACATTTGCATGCAAATTTGATTATACTGTATTTAATACTATATTCAAAATAAAATTACCTTTTATTTTTACGCGTTCTTTGGTTTCGCTTTTTTTAAACTCCCAGTGTATCTATATAATCTTTACTGAAGCACTGCGAGTCTTCGTCTTTTTGTTAATATGGACGATGAAGCTATTTCTATTATAGGCAATTTTATAACAATTTTTGAATCCTGAAATGGTTTTGTACGATTTAAGAAACAATACTGCGGCATTACACAGGGTTTTTGAAAAATATGAGCAAACTTCAAATATTTATTTCAGATAAACTGTAAAAGACAGAAACACGTTCGTATATCTAGATAGAGGAAGGTTAAAAATGTTAAAAGCGCGTCTAGAAGTTCTCTGCAATGGTACAGAGCGGCGCTCTTTCTTGTTTATAGGAAAATTTCGAGGCCATAGGAGACGTCGTTTTTTGTGCTGCAATTTGCGAAGTGTGAATCCATTGTTCAAGTGCAACGTTAATTCCACCGTCGGTTTAACAAACAGCTGCCTCGTCTTAAACAAATTACGAGTAGCTTAGAAAATTGGTGCGAGGACGACCAGTGCTTTTCCGTTTGCACATGCAACCAAATTCTCTGAATTTGCTTGCCTTTACATAAACTTGGAAATACATAAACAGGGATTAATACAGGGAGTTACAGAATTCATGTTACAAATTTGTAGAGTCTGTACTGTCTGTTCCTCGTAAGTTTAAGTTCGACCCTGAAGGAGCGCGATTATTCTATTACGAAAGTGGGAGTCAGATAATGTAGTGCAGCGACCTTCTGAAGCCAAAGTGAAGTTGCAGGTTCCATTTTTACAAAGCATTTTCGCTTCCAGTTTTCTCCACTATAAGTAACGCAAGGTCAATTCAGCTCGTTTTAATAATTACATGGTTGAAGATCAATTTATTACAATATACCATAGGACGATAGTATACCGGTCTCCATTCTAGCAATAAATTAGTCGCGCTTCTGCAAGGTCGAACCTAAACTTTTCAGCAACGGACAGTAGATGGTTCAGAATAGACCACATTTTGCATAGGAACGCTTGTGCGGAAATGCACCATTCCCCTGCCATTAGAATGAAATCGTTCAAATCATTGAATATTCATGTACAAAAATAATATTTATTGGGGTATAGAAAAAACGCTTATTACTAGGCATGACATCTGAGAATAATGTTCTCTTAAAATATTTTAAAAAATGCTGTCCATGTTCTGAATGCGTTCCGCTGCAACCAGAATCTGCGCTTTGCAATCCACTGAAGTGTCGTTAACAAGACTCTTCATGAAACCTCCCAGGAAGAAATCAAGTCTGGGAAATGTGGACGCCATGCATAAACCCTCCTTGGCCGATCCATCTTTCATCAAACATTTAGTTGAGGTAGGCCCCGACACCTCGCGTAAAATGTGGTTCAGCACAATTGCGACGATTTCTTGGTGCCCCGCAGTTGAGTCTTCTGGCTGTGAAGGTGTTATTGTACGCAGGCATGGGGCGACATGAAAACATTCTCCATAAAACCGTCCATTACATCGCGTTTCACCATATGTTGAAAGCATGTAAGTATAGTCTTCATTAGTGTACCCAGTTATTATTAATTTAAGATGTGGTGGGAATTGAAAAAAAACAAAAAACAGCATTACCAGTGGCGCAACAATAATTGAATATTCAGCGGTTTGGACGAATCCAATCGAGTAGCGGAGGAATAGTCCATTTCCGTATAAGGGTTCCTATACAAAAAGTGGTCTATTCTGAACCACCTACAAATCCTCAAGTTTGTAGCATAATCATAGACCCTTCTATGATTATGTTTGCAGCATGAATTCTGTTGCATTCTATATATTTGCTTCTTATTTTCGTCCTAAAGTTAAGAAATTTCCCTAATCCATATCATATATTAATTCTCTATCTTTTTAGATGGTACTTGTTACAAGTAGAAAGTTTAAAATTTAAATTCCTTTCAGTCTTCGTTGTAAACTCCCGTGATTCTTAATAGCATTTCGGCAGAGCTTCGAAATTATACCCTTGGGATTTTTAAAGTAGACATTTACCATATAAAATATTTATCACTGATAATAATTAAAGCTGGAGTCTTTTTTCTTTTCGCCCTTCTTCTGTCATCCCGTTGCCGTCTTCTGCTGCTACAGCGGAGGGCACAATGAGCGCGGCGTCGAATTGACGCCACGAGCAGGAGAAGAGAAACGAAATCCACTCTTAGTCTCCCTGTCAAAACGGCCGGAATCGATCGTGGGTTTCGGTAACAACGCTAATAACCGTGTTCAGCAAAATAATCAATATCTTCCACTCGTGAATAGGGGTCGCTCAAGAAGAAAATTATTACACTACTCCCGGAATCACGATCTTTCTAGTGGTCTCCACCTCGCTTTTTCTCCCTTACACTTCTTAACAATTCCAAACCTCCTCCTTTAGTTAACAGTCAACTCAAAGATCAAAGCAGCTTGTTTATGTCTGGCACTTTTTTCTAACCAATTGCCTTTCTCCTTCCTCCCTTATAAACTTAATACGTTGTAGTTGCCGTTCCGCATCCTCCCCTAGTCCTCCCTGTGAATCACCGCAACTTATTTCCCACGTTATTAGTGTTGTGATGGTTAGCAGAACTTTACGAGAGTAGAAACAACAAGAGGCGAGTTTTGCTTTACGCACTTAGGTTGCTGTTTGCCATTGTTATCATTTTTATTAGTCTTCGGTAACGTTTGGACAATTTAAATTACACTAAACGGAAAAGGAAGGAGGGAGTAGGGAATAAAAGACTGAGAGAAAAGTGGGGGGGGGGGGGGTATGGAGAAAGGGACGAGAGAGAAAGAGAGAATTAGCGTCGATTGAGGATTCGAGAGCATCTGTACGTCTAATTACGGCGTGGCAGGCAAGTATGAATACGGGAGCGGGTTGTCTTGTCATAGCGCCTGTGTTCTCGCATTTTGAAAACCACAACGTAGCTCACGGTTTGTCAGAAAGCCATTAGCTAATTCTGTGTTAATATCAGTTGGTAAGCAGATCCAATCAGGCTCTTCACAAGGTTATTCATCTGCGTCCCCGTGGACCCGTTGCTCATCTCTCAGACGCGATTCACTTTCGCCCCACCATCCCACCCCCTCCTCCTCTTCCCCCCCAACCAATGCATACGAGGTGTTGGACACGAGCCGGCATTCCACAACATTGTTGTGTGTTCATTTGATTAAACTTGTCACAGTGAGGCATGATGAAGCCATTAATATTAATATGACCCATGACAGAGCATGAATTACAGCCGTGTCTGGCAAGGGCTGTCACTTGGCGCACGCCGTCGGTTGACAACCCGTGCTCGAAAAGAAAGGACCGGAAGAGAGGGCAGCGCCAGGGGACCACGAGCAAAAGAGCGTCTGTGTGTTGCGACAGCCAAAAGCAACATCGAAACCCCCTTCTCCACCGCCTTTTATCTCGAAACTGCATCAATTAATGCGAGCAACGGAGAAAAGAGAGAGGCAGAGAGAGAGAGGGAAAAGGGTTGACCACGAGAGAGATGAGGCAACGCATTAGGAAACAGAATGACCGCTGACGTAAAATAGACAAAAAACGGCTCTTTTAAAAGTGGTAAACATCTAAAAAACACTTTTAACCTAGAGTAAGAAGAGAGGGCAGGTAAAATTAAGTACCCATATAAAGATGAATAAAATGGCGGGATTAAAATATTGTGAGAATGTTTATTTACTCTGCCTACATAGCATGCGTAATGTGCCCCTTCGCCAATGTCCAAAAAAAACCCTTTCCTTAAAATATATCCAATTTAGTGGCTGAAACAGACTAGTAACTTTCAAAGGATACATGTTTATTAGTGCAAAAAAAAGAAGATTTAATGAACCTTGAATAAGGTCTAATAAATAATAGAATCGGTGAGGATGTAAAAATTAAGCTATACTTTTTCAGGGCTAATTAAGGTTGAAGGATAATTTGGTGCTTCAAAAGCACAAAATTATCACTTCATTCATTCAACTTCGTAAGCATAGCAGGTCCTTTCCACACGCAAATTTGATCATAAATAATTCACTTTTTAGCCTTTTTTACAACTACATATAGAGTGTAGCAACTCAAGCGAGTGAATCCGTTCACTGAATTCTAACCATAGTCGAACATAAGCACACAGAAGAAAGGAAGGAGACAGTGGATAGTTAAATACGAGGGTTGATTCATCGTTATGGTGACTATTTTTTTCTATCAAACATGCCCCAACACAAGAAATAACTACAGAGTGTTGCAAAAAAAAATGTTTACACACTAGGAGAAGAAAAAATTGTTAAAACGTGTGTTTGCAAAGATGGCTATTTACCTGAAAGTAAGGCTGCAAGTAAGATTCATTTTGAAGATTTCAATGCATTCTCTAGGTTACACGTTTACAATAAATTCTCAAACTGATTGCCTTCAGCATTGTTGCTTCTCTGAAAACGAAACACTACTGCTTCAGCAACTCCCACAAAGGTTTACAGTAGGACTTCTGCACAAACTGCTTTAATCTCCTCCCAAAATGTGTCCAAGTTATCTGGTTCCCTGCGGTACATCTTATCCTTTACTGTTCCTATAAGTAAAAAGCGAGGGGTGTAAGATTTGTGTATACATTTTATTAAAAAATAACTGTATATACATTGTATTGAAACACCTTGTATATTTAAAAGTAAGGCTTCAAGTAACTCTGGTAAGGCAACAGGACAAACATGACATCCCTTAGAATCACTGGGTTTTTTTTTCTCGTACAACCTGTATTAAATCAGGAATACCCGCAAGCTGGGTTAATTCCATCACAGTCCAGCGCATATCCGTCCAAAGCACTGGTTGGCCATAGCCCCTCGTATTTATTTATGATTTGACACAGGATGTCCACTAAGAGGCAAGTCCGTAGTTGACTTTTGTCCCCGTTTGAGGGCCTCTGTCCATCTTGTCAAAATAATTGCTATAGCTTAATTTTGCTAACGGGTGGGCAAAATAATGGAAATATTACCATCTCCGACTGACTCCTGCTCATATTAATGGCTCTGCCTGGCTACTTTGCATAATGATCATCTTTTGGTTTCCTTTGGTTAGCGTGCACCTAACACACATGTTCATTTATATATTTTGCCTATTGGTATCCTGATGTTTAGATGAGTGGCCACATGTCAGATCTAACAGACTTTCAACGAGGGCAAATGGAGCCCGGCTGGCTGACGCATTCTTTACAAAAGTCGCCCTTTTACCTGAGAGTATCGAGAGCTGCTATATCGAAGGTCATGGCTACATTCAGTGTTAGTGGTAAAAAAACGTCTACGAAACACAAGAGTAGGAGGAAACCAATACTCACTGAGAAGATAGCAGGGCACTAAAAAGGATTGTCAGCACTTGCCTATTGGTATCCAACAAGAAGACACAGCGACGAAAGTGACTGCAGAGCTCAATCTGCATTTGCAGCACCTCATTTGCACAAAAACATTCCGGGGGAGGGGACTTCGCAAAGAAAATATTCATGTACGAGCTGCTATTGCCAAAACACTTGTCACCTAAGTCAATATAAAACAGTGGTGGTACCTTTAATACAAACTCTGATTCGCCGAGAAATGGAAACGTGCTGTGGCAAATGAATGTGGATTCGTTCACATTATTTTTCACCGCATGTTTGTAGCATTTTGTTTACTACTATAAATTGTAAAATTATAGTAGCACTCTCTTGATCATCCATTATTAGGCGCTTGATGCGGGACTTATTTCATATCCGGCCGTGTGAGACTTAGTTCATAATTGGAGAATAGCGCCCCCGTAAGCCGTCCAATTTTCTTAGAGATAGCTGGCATAGAAGCCGAGTTATTAACAAAGGCTCGAACTTTTTCAAACAAAACTTGACGTCATCACATTTCAAAGTCTTTTTTCTCGAAATGTATGCCATCTATTAAAAATTTCCCAAGTTTATTTTCATCTTATTTTGTTCGTATGAAACGATCCTCCAAGTGGCGCCCAACATTTAATTTACACCTTGTATACAGGATAACTCTAAATGAATGAACCTACTACATGTTTAGTAACAAGCAACTATTTATTATAGAATTGCAAAGTATCAATGAATAAAACTTGCAAAATTGCTATACGGCCAACGAACGGCATTTGGCAGTTGGCCACTCAAATCACCTGACCTTACTCGCTATTTTTTTTTGGGGGGGGATGTGTGAAAGATGCTGCTTATGTACTACCTATGCAACAAAATCTGCCCGAATTACGACGGCGGACTGTTGTTGCCATTGAAAGATCGTTGTGGATATACAGGCCGATGAATGGCAAGAACTAGACTATCGCCTGGACATTTGGTGCCTCATTGAATGCTTGTGCTTCATCATCATGTAGGCAAACTTAAAGATTTTTCTTATTCGTTGATGCCCTACACGTTGTTCTATAATAAATAGTTAATTTGTATTAAATGCCTAGATTCTTTTTCTTTTTAGAATTACCTTGTATGTTGAATGGTTCTCTTACACAGAAAATCTGAAAGAGATTCTGAAATGCCTTTAATTTTCGTGTGAGGAGAATATTAAATTAGACCGCTGCTTGATATTATATAATTTAAGCAACAAAGGAACAACACATGAGGAAAGTAAAAAATAGAATCTCTTCTTCTGAATGATAAATAAGCTACTAAGACAATTGGGAATGTGGTCCTTATGTATGGCATTCAATATAAACTGCTTCTGCTTTTTAGAACATGACTATTCGCGTAACCCCGGTTGAATATCATAAAGTCCTTCTCCACATCATTTCCAGTAGGCAGTCGAGAAAGAGAAGCGCAAGACAGAGGGAGAACCCGAAACAGAGAACTCATTAATAAAGTCCGCAATTACTTATTTTTATTAATGAATTTTCCGTTTCTGATTGCATCCACTACTACGTGGGAATTTTTCATAACCATAAAAAAATGAGGTATGATCTCTGGAGAGCCGTCACCGCAATCAAGGTAAGCGATCGACACGGGCGGAGTGGGTGGATCGCGAAGATTGAGGTAGCCAGTGGGTCGGTGACGGACAAACCCTTGAGGAAGGCGGCCAATTGCCTCAGTCCCCGCCGTCCACCTTCGCTATCCGACTCATGAATGATGACACCCATCAGGGATTTCCGTCTCCTAAGAGTTTGGCGCCATAAATAAATGAAGGTGCGTGCCACTTGAATCATTGTTTTATTTCTCTTGATATTCCGTAATCAGATTAGAGAGTTTCGTAGTGACAAGGAACCAGAGAGAGAGAGAGAGAGAGGAAAGAAGGGGGAGGGGGAATTGATAGGGGTAGGGGTGGTGGGGTATAGAGGCAGGGGGATGGCCAGCATCTCTCGCAATTAACCGGTGCAAGGTGACTGCGAAATTTATGAGCTCGTTCGCCTGTTTTTGCGAGCAATTATTCATAGGAGGTAATTATGTGAAAGGGTTGCCTCACACGCGCTTTCACAGCCCAAAAGAAAACTGTATTCGCTTGCCGAGGATAGAGGCGTTCATCACCGGCCATCTCTGCAGAGCGTCCTTACCCGCTCTCCTGTCGCCTGTCCGTCCAATGGACAAAGTTATTCTCAAACCGAATGTTTTGCATAAGAATACTGCCTTACAATAGCAATATGAACGAATCATGTTTATGGTAAGAGAAGAGAAATATCGATATCTCGTGTCCAGATTAAAACGGCAATGATTCAATTAGTTCTTGAATTGGCCACTCGAGCAATCCGCTGCCATTTTTGCTTTTACCATCTAGCGACCTTCATTCGTAATGGACAAACTATTCAAGTATCCTTCAGGAACGAGTACAAATTAATTTTAAAAGGTTTTCTCTAAACTTTGATTCTCAGAATATAAATTTAAACGCATTTCGGATATAAACGGATTTCGATCTTATAAAAAGATATTTTTTTCCCATTTAAAAATAACGAACTTCTTCCTTAGAATAATTATATTGCCTGATTGTCTATGTTTTTTGACGCTGAGCTTTTGTTAAAGAGAACTCAATTCCATTGGTCACAGACGACAATCCTTCTAAGTTAAAATGCGCACGAAATATTCAGATTCCATTATACTATACATTCCAATTTTAATCGCACGGGTACATACGAAAACGGGTAAGGGTTTCACCACTGGAAACAGAAAAGCAAACTACAGTTATGTTTTCATTCATATTCTGATAACGGTCGAAACAGGCCTAAGAGAACTTAACAAACTCGTCTCCTCATGTTAAAGAATAGAAGAGTCAGGAAAGCATATTTCCCCGATTTCTCCATATCTTCAAATTTTCTTCTTCTTTTGTGGCGAAATAACTCCGGTAGTAAAAAAAGTAATCCTTATATCCCATTTTTCTAATCTTAACGCGTTTCTCAACGTTTCTTAAGAGCAACTATGATGTCATATTGTAGTAACGACTGCAAACTCTTTCGCGTTTCTCACTACTACATTTAATTAATACTTATACTCTAAAGAAAAATTAGGTTTTTGAATATAAAAAAATAAATTTAAAAAAAGTGTCCTAATTTTAATTCCATGAATCTGGCGCATTCCCATTTTCTAAAAACAAAGCTTCTTTTTTTTGAGCAAATGATTCAGACTTATGATTAAAATTTTGTTATTCTTTTGAAAGGGTTTTGTGCGTGTGTCTTTAGAAGTTCAAAATAATATCTCTGTTTTACGAGGCAATAACTGTAAAAGGTGATGGGTGGATAAAAGAAGAGAAGGGAATAAAATGTAAAAAGATCTTTTGACAGAAAACATATGATGAGAACACATTCTCCAGTTCGTATCGCCAACTAATTGGATTGTTTTCTTTAAACACCAACTTGTTTTTTAAATTTTTGACACACTATTAATCGTCACCGTAATCGTCAGGATTATTTATCACGCGCGTTAAATAAGGCAAAACGTCCACCAGATGGAGCTATTACTCTTGAGACATCAGGAAAACGAGAAAAGGGGGAAATGAGCAGGGGGTAGGGGGGTGGTGAAGAAATAAAGAGAAGGAAATTTCTTCCTTGCCAATCTTCATAAACTTTCCTCATAAGAGGTAAATTTGTCATCCTCATTTCTTCTTCTTATTTTATTATTATTATTTTTTTACTTTTACCTCTCTCTCTCTCTCTCTCTCTCTCTCTCTCTCTCTCTCTCTCTCTATGAATCCACATCGACTAAATGGAAGTTCAAAATCAGCGCAGATTCAAATGAAAGTGAAGCGATAAAAATAAAATGCTTTCTAAAAATTCATTAAGTATTAAACTGAGAGAGAGATGGGCAAACGCAATCGAGCAATCTTTCGAAATGCTTTCGGTTTTAAATTCTTAGCAAAGTGAAATGGCTTGTAATCGTGTTATTCAATTGGAACCCGTGACAGTGACAGATAACGGCGAAATGATCGTTTACAGTCGACGTTGTTGTCGTTGAAGGAAGGAAGAAAGAAAGAAAGAAAGGAAAAATTCGAATAGACTGGGTGTAGGGGATGGGAATATAGGGGAGATGGTGATAGGCTTCCTTTCCTTCCATTCACTCCTTTGTTTGCTTGTGTTCATCCCCTATCCCTGCCTCAACGCCCCCACATCCCCTTCCTTCTCCATCCCGGAGCACTGTCATCAGCAACACCACCCGTCTAATGGCCTCAGCTCCCATAAATATTACAAGCCTCACTAAAGAGGTATTATGTATTCTTTTAATAGGCTACTTTTTAACTGATTACAACAGTCCCGTAGCATTAAGATTGAATTACTAGCAATTAACTGGTTAATTAAATTTCGAACAGAAGGGAAGCGAGTAAAGAAAGTACAGTATAGATGTTGGATTACTCTAATTCACTTCAAACGGCAACTTTTGTATCCTTATTAAGTAGCAGAAGGATGGAGCTGCTTATTTATTGATTTTACCATGTTTGTCCCTTTGTCTGAAAGCTTCATATTTTCGACACCCGTTGACGTAGAAGTCTGAAATTTGGTATACAGATTGCTTTAAGCAATTCTTCCTTCACTATTTAATTTTAGATCGGATTAGCTCAATGGGGTCGGAGTTATGAGGGTCGGACCAAATCCATCCTATTAAATAGCCTTATTATTTTTTTTATCTCTTCATTGCCTTTCACCTAAACGGCTGAAATTTGATTGTGGATTCCTCTAGGCAATACCTACATTGCGTGAAGTTTAGGCTGGATTGATCCATTGCGGTCGGAGTTATAGGGACCTTGAACTCATGATTTTTTAAAGCTTCCTTGCACGGGCTAATTTCTTGTTCATATAATAACCGCTAATGGCTTCCTTTATAAACGAAATTGTGAATAAGGCAGTTAGAGCTTGCATTTGTGTTTTTGAAATGTGTTACAAAGTGCACGTAAATATCAAGCAGAACGATATGCACTTATGTTCTGTACAATTATTTTCATCATGACAGATGATCACATGGTGGCTGAAATGTGCATATACATGTTAAATTAAAGTATTTGTGGAAAAGTGGATTTTTTTAGATTCCTGTGATATTATTTTCATATTTAAACAGCATATAAATATAGAAATAAATTACTTCTAATTTGAATGTTGAACACTACCTAAAGATTAAAATTGCTTGGTTGTGACACTTTCTTTCAATAAAATTTTATATAATATGCATTTAAATGTAGATGCAGTTGAGATAATGAAACATTTATTATTAAGTAGCGGAAGTATGGAGCGCTTATTGGTTTTACAATGTCCGCCTGTCTGTTTGTCTATCCGTCCCCTTTATATTTTCTACATTTTTTGACGTAGAAGGTTGAAACTTGGAACATAGCTTATCATAGGAATGTACTGTTTCACTATTTTTTTTAGTTTCGACGGTCCACTGGGGTCGGAGTTACAGGGAACCAAGTGGTCTGAGTGGTAATTAGGTATGTAAAGGAGTGAATTTGATAAGCAGATTCCTATAAGCAAGATGTACCTTACTAAAAGTTTGGGCCAAGTTGTCTCAGCGGAGTCGGAGTTGTTGGGGTGGCAATCACTTGGTTTTTAGAATATGGCAACATATGGCATGTGATATATCATTCGATCGGAAATGATGAGAAAGGAAAGAGGATAAAGCTGTTATATATTTTCTAAATAATACGTTCGAGAAAATCAATTTTTTACAACAAAAAATTAAGGGGGGTTAAAAATAGATGAAAGGGCTTCTGCTATTTTCCTATATTCTCCTCGGGGGACTAATTTCTTGTTTTCATTGTGGATTTTAATAAATGTTACATGTATGTGAACAATCAAACTCGCAATCACAGAACTGAAAACTACTATCCAATTGTGAAAAGATAACGATCATAATAAAAGAACAATACATAGTCGATACACAGTCGTTAGATAGGTGCTGTCACCATCCGTCTGCTACGGAGACCCATATGGAGAAGCGTTCGTTCGTTTGGGCAGTAAGTTGCTCCGCAGCCGCCGTTCCCCTCTTTCATCTATGGCTCGTAGAGCACCACAGTTTCTACGTTGCTTATTTTCTGTAGTGCTATTTTGCCATGCGCGATATACTTTTATCACAGCAGCATGCGAACAGTTTACAAACTCCGCAGTTTCTGAAATGCTGCCACCGTTGGCCTGAAAGCCAATAATCATTTCTTTTTGTACGTCTGATAAATCTCTCCGTTTCTACATTGAAGTGTTTTTCTTATTTTCATTTCTTATTAAATAATTTTTTGTTTTCATTTTTAAACCCCTCATGTTATCTCTTCAATACTTATTTATGTATAAATACAATGGCCTTTATAGGGATCAGTAATAACTCTGATAAATTGATGGAGCAATCCAGTGATGGACGGTATAGATTTTGCCATAGGCTCTATTTTAAAGTAAAAATTTGGTTCAAAACTTTTTAAGTAAAAGTTCACAGTAAAGGTGTTCAAATTTCATTATCTGTATAACGGCTGCCCTTGTATGAAGTAACGGCTGCCCTTGTTTGAAGTAAGCCAAATTTCCTACCAATTTCTCCCTCCAAACTTATGACTCATGACAAAAGTTTATATTCTATAGACCATTAATTACTAGATGAAATTGGATACTTGTTCTTTATCTCTGCTCCAGATGGAAAAAAATGCTTTCTCTATATTTTTGTAATCAATGTGAAGTTTTTCAAAAATATTTTTTAAATTAAAAATTCACATTAAAAAACAAGAGCATGTATAATATTATCGAATTTTGCCGACTTTGTTAACCACTTGTAATATTTAACATGAGCTCATAGCGTACACGCATCCTCGACGTCCACTTATGATCCTATTACCAGAGATGTGTTGGAGAGTGTGAGATTGCGGGGGGGGGGGGGGGTGGAAGGGGAGGTGAAAAGAGAGACAGAGAGTATGAGTGAGGGTAGAGCACCGTTGTTTAATTGCTTACACTCATTTCCATGGCTGGCACCTCGACATTCACCTCCCTCCCCGCCTAACCATCGGTGGCTCTTCACAAGGAGCCTGGCCTAATTAACTCGCGATATTTGATTAGGGCGTCCAAAATTACTGGGCTCTCCTGGCTACTGTTTGAGAGCCAATAAATTTGAATGCGAGGAGAAGTTGCGCCGTCAACCGCCCGTTCTACCGAACCGAGGACCTCAGATTTACGAGTGGCGTTTTACGTATGGGTGAGGTCCGCGTTGTCTTCGGCGTCTCCCCGGGTCCAATCAAGGGAGTCCGCCTGCCGCTTGATGAGGAAGGGCCCATCTTTGCTGAAAAATTCTTAAGTAGACGGCCGAGGCCGGGGGAATTGCATCGTCCCATGTGGAATCGTATCCTATAGTCATATGAACGAAATACTCAAGTTAGTCCTTAAAAAGTTTTCCACATTCTCTCGTCTCTTTAAATTTGTTTTGTCCCAAAGGGATACACTCCAAAAATTTATGAACTAATTGAAATTAAAAAAGCAAGTGCTTATTTTAAAGCACCTACTCGTGTTTAAAAGCCGTATGCTGTTTTATTAATTTTTTTTTATTAATTTGTTCTTTTTTTTCCCTTGTTTAACGATGCGAAAAATGTTTTCTTAACTCATATTTTGTACCTTAATATTTATTTGAATTGCATTATCTTGAATACTAAAGTTGTTCTTTATATACTGGGCAAGTAATTTAGTAACATGGATTATACGATTAATACAGCTTGTCATATTACATTTCATGTCATGGGGAAGGAAGTATTAATCGAGAGTATTAAAAGGAAAGGAATCTTGCTGACTGACTGACTTATGTTTACGTACATTACCCTATCAAAAGTCATGGACAACCCTGATTTGAATGAAAATGACAACACACATTCCTTTGCAATTTCACTGTTGGCATTCTTCCTAGCACTACATAACAGAGAGTATGCTATCATGAGATGATGCTCGCGTGAATGCTGTAAGAATGTATCAAAGAAAAGAGCTTTCAGACTTCCAAAGAGGTACAATTGTTGTGTGCCATCTCGCAGGCAAAGCTGTTAGAGAGACGTCAACCCTCCTAAACATCCCGAAATCGGCCGTTCACAACGTCATCCGGGCATGGAAAGAGAAAGGCGCCACAAGTTTTCCGCCTAGGACTGGAAGACCTAAGATCATGTGGACCAGAGACCAAAGGGTCTTCGTAAAGTGGTCACTGCAAACCGTCACACACTGCTTGATGGACTGACAAGATCGTTCATAGAGTCGATGGGAACAACTGTGAGCACCCTGACTGTTCGCAGGGAACTGCATGCAATGGGTTTTTATGGCAGAGCGGCAGCCCACAAACATCACATCAGCACCAGCAACGCAGCGAGGAGATTGCAATGGTGCAAAGAGCGACGACATTGGACTCTGAATCAATGACGAATGGTTAAATGGATTGGTGAGTCCCGCTACACCATCTGGAAATCGGATGGACGGGTTGGGTATGGCGAACGTTATCTGCCAAGCTGTGTTGTGCCTAGGTGAAGTTCGGCGGAGGGTCGGTGATTGTGTGGGGGTGCTTTTCATGGTATAGGTTGAGTGCAATCGTTTCTGTGGACGGACATCTATCAGCAGAGCGTTACTAAGACATTCTGGACAATGCAGCACTCCCATCTCTCTGGCAGCAATTTGGTAATGGCCCTTTCTGTTTCAGCATGATAACGCACCTTGCCATAAAGCAAGGGCTGTAGGCAATGGTTTGATGAAAAGGGGGTTTTGAGAACTTGACTGACCTGCCCAGAGTCCCGATCTGAACCCCATCATGTGGGACGTGGTGGAACGTTGATTGCGCGCTTGTGCGGAACGCCCGAAAACTGTCCAAGACACGTATGGCAGAATGGCGAAAATCACCTGTTGAAACGTATCAAAATCTCGTGGACAGTTTGCTCCGGAGAGTAGACGCTGTGATAGCAGCAAAAGGTGGACCAACAAGATACTAAAATATGTATATTTTTGAGTGTTTCTATTAAAGTGATGGTGTCCCATGACTTTTATAGGGTAGTGTATTTTCAATATGTTCGGGGAATTACTTATCCATTAGATAACAATGAACTAGATGATTCTGGGTCACAGAGGGCTCTGTATAATTATTTGAGTTTCTCAATTGGATCAAGCCGGGTGAAGTTTATCATTAACTTTACATATTTAAATTACAGAAGCATTGAAGAATTGAAAAGATGACTCAAAAAACGGATCCTCACATATTAATGACCTTATCACAAGTGTTTCTTCAAGTAAGTTCTTTCTCAGTAATAATGGTGTAATAAATAATAAAAAAATAATAAATGATAAAAATTGAACACAGGGTCTTACCACCATCATTAATAATGGTGTAGTAATCTTGAGATAAGGAACGCTTGGTTACAACAAAGGAAATGTATTGTTGCTAATAGAGACTCGGTTGAGAAAGTTACTCGTGATTTGACCCTAACAAAGGGCCATGTAAAAATTATGTAATCCAAGTTTGTAAATTACTAAACTCTTTGATAATTTTGATAATTTCTTTCTTATTCAGGGTTAAGACACTGGGAAATTGTCAAAGAATCCATCCTCTGGGCACCAAGAGAGTTGCTATTGATAATTGAGTCTTGGATTCAATAAATGCTATATCATGCTCGGTATACCACTGTTTAAGCAAGATGATATCATGCTGAATTTCTTTGATGGCTTCTCCAGAGATTATTTTAGAGTCCGTTGTGCACAGTGTATTGTCGAATGAAGAACAGAAGTCTTATTTAAAGGGTAGATTAAAAAAATGGGCAGGTTGCCTCTGCGTATATGGTAATATTAGAAGTAAAGCCTTAATTAACCAATTTAAAAATTAACACTAATTTAATTAATTAGTTAAATAATTTTAAAAATATTTAATTTTTACATGTGTAGATTTAAAATGAAATTAAGACAAATTTTGTAAAATCGCATTTTTAATTTTTACAAAGTTAAAGATTCTGGTGTATTGAACAAATGCGAGCTCTGAGGGAAAGCCGATCCAAAAACGTTCGTAAGAGCACAGTGGCCCTTAAACACTTGTAATTAGATAAAGCATAAAAAATGTATGATTCTTGCAATAAATTTTCCATTTCTATGAATTAATCTTGGTGATCTATTCATTTATGACAACAATTTTGGAAAGTAGTATCTCAGACCTGCATACGTATTTTTGTTTGAACCAAGCATTTATTAGTTTCAGTCAATGCAATAGTACTATAAAAGTTTAATTATTTGAAAAAGTGCATGGAAATTCTACATCGTTGTTCTGCACTGTTCTGAGCTTTAATCCAGTTAAAAGTTTTTCAATGATACTTTGCGAAGATTGTAAACGCGCTCAACAACTGACGATGCTCTCTCGTATTGGTGTAATGATCATGGAGCGGACGAGAACATCCTGTCCTTAGGAAATTCTTACAAGAAAAGATCTCAAGATCTGTCTTTCGTGGACGCCGAAAACACAGTCTAACACCTCTGGGGAAAGGTTTGATAGTACACTATCTTGAAATTTTGAATGCAGAATTTTTAGCGCTTCAGAAGTAGCGGACTTTCCAGTTCTTCTATGCTCGGGGATGAAGAATATCTCAATCATTTCAACGTAGTTTTCAGCGTCCACGTAATAAAAAGAAGAGAGTTCCGCAAATCCACTGCGTTGACAAGGCACACAGGACTAAAAACCCTTTTCGGGTACTGGGACATCTCTCATGAACTTCGTGTAATCCCTCATGATCTTTAACTGGATTACGCGTAGAATGACGTGATGAAAGATTTTATAGGTCTGCCTATATTTTAATGAATGGCAGCGTTTACCTCGCCGTCAGAACCAACTCATGTCCCTTAAAGGACTCTTTCTTCTTTGGGAAGTGGTGAAAGTCGCAATGTGCAAAGTCTTTCATTTTTGAACTGCAATTTTTCATCTTTGAACTGTAGGCGCTGCAACGCCTCTGGTGTGTGGTGACTCGTGTGCGGGCGGACGTTATCGTACTCCAGAAGAGGGTCCAAAACTGCCATTCAATCCTGGTGTCGACAACAACTCCGGAATTCCTCTCCGACGGGTTCACCCAACTAGTCACGCGTTGGCGCAATGCGTGGAAAGGGATGGGGACTATGTCGAAAAGTGAATAGTGCATTACATAGAGGACAAATGTGAGTATAAGATACAAAAAGAATTTTGAAAATCGGTTAACAAATAAAAAAGTCACAGCCATGGAGACCTTATTTATCAATCGCCCCTCGTATATTGTATTTTCAAAAAAGGTTTAGCTCAAATTAAGTAACTCATTATGCTTTAAAACTTTATAAACTTCAAAAGACAGACAGAGAACGAAAGAGTATCAGAGAGCTTCCAAAGGAACCGTGTAGAAATTTATTTCTTCTTTCTTTCTTATTTCATTTTCCTTACCCCTCTTTTTCTTTACTTTTATTTTTCGTTGCACTCCACTTGATTTAGCTCATAATGAAAAACTTCCCTTCACTTTTCCTCTCCCTCATCAGCTTTTCGTCTTCTATTTCAGCCTATCATGAGGGAGCCATTTCTTTGCCTTCTCTTTTTACATTTAACCCTTTTATTACTCATATGAACCCGGTTTCCCTCTCTCAATTCTGACTCCACCTGTCTTTCGCTCCGGTATACGTCATCAACCTGACATCATTTTCCTTTTCCACCACCACACCACCTACCCATCCACACATCCCTTCCTCCTATTCTCTCTCTCTCTTTCGCTCGCTCTTTCTCTCTCCCCCTTTTACCCCATCCATGCCTAAAATAAAAAACTAACCCGAACCTTGCACACGTGGTGCTCTCGAGTCCGTGCTAATGACAATCTACTGACAGGTTCATCTATTTGTTAATGCTATTAGGAAATTCGTAAGCCGGAGCCTGTCCATCTTCACACTTAATTCAGAATGACACTGGGAGTTCTTGTGAAAAATAGGGCAAATGTGGCGGCAAGTGGGAAAGACGCGGGCGGCGAAGCGCCTGCGAAATTATGCTAATGTTGGAAGCAGCAACGCCGGCCCCAAATGTTGATCGTAATTTACGTGAAAATGGTCCTTCATTTATTATTTTTCTACAAGGGGTTCGTGAGGGTTGTGTGTGTGTGTGTACCGCCTTATGCGCCCCCTCCCTTCAACTAAAAATTTCCCCTCTTAAACCTCGCATTTCTTCCTTCCAAACCAGATGCAATCCGGACTTAGAAAATTTCCGCCGCCTTCAGAAGCCAATTTTATTAAGAAATACCATCATCTGCCAACATACCAATGCCTACGGCCAAGATGGCTCTGTAAGCATCCAGTTGGAACCTTACGCACAACAGCAACCGAGGGCCAAGAAACAAATGCGCAAATTATCTCTCTTAACTTGCGACTGTCTTCTGTTTCCTTTGATGTTTCTGACGGGTTTCGTTCTACCGTATATAGTAAATGGGGTTTAAAACATTGCAAATTCAATTTTCGAAGGAATTTCTTTTTTCTCCATAGAGCATTAAGTATAATCATTGGATGTTCTAGATGTTAACAGACCCTTGCTATATTAAGTGTTAACAAGCGAATAATCGTATAATAAGCGCTCAACTTATTCGCTTGAGTTTTTCCTGTCTAAATGTTCTCTTATCAAAGAAATAGCCGAGTAGCCCTATTTCCTTATAATCAAATGCATGGATAGATGGAAGATGAATTAATGCATTCTAACCTTCACAATTACACATACCAATATTGTTTTATTTAAGTCAGTCGTTAACGGAAAATGTGTTTAAAATTTAAAAGTCTTTGATAATTGTTCCTTATTTCTTTTTAATTTTCGATATTTACTCTGGTCATTTATTAAGTTTTAAAAAAGACTTGTTGTAAAATTATTGAAAAAGTTTGCAAATTTTATGATGCCGTCAAATAGGGAAATACAAGTGAATTATGGATTCCTGTCAGAAAAATACTTTTCACAGTATTACTTCAGAAATTTTCCGATGCATATCACGAAAGACTTCAAAAGTTTTACAATCGATTGTACTTACAGTTAGCATCGATGTGCCACAGATCTACGGGACAAAGTTTAACGTGATTCATTGCATTAACTTATAGTAAGGAAACTTTCGCCCTGTCAATTAGTTCTTGTACTTCTACAGAATAAATCCAAGTTTACTAAGAATTTTTTTGCCCTAAATAAGACGAACGCCACACTTTTAATTTAACTTATTTTCACCGGAGCTTTTTATTATTATTATTATTATCATCGCGTAAATCTATCTACCAATACAAAAAGTCCTTTTAAAAAATAAGAACTCTTTTATTTGCATTGATAGTTGAAGTACTGAGAGCCTAGAGAAAGAAGAAAATCCCCAAATGGGTACAATATTTTGTATTGAACTGAATTAACATAAAGCATGTGAAACAAGCGAGGATCAATGAATGACGACATATGCCACAATGACTGTTACTGATGATCAAAAACAACTTTTAAAACAATGAACTGCGCTAAATTATGCGACGTACGGTAGAAATTGATTTGGTGAGCTAAGAAATTATAGTTTGATTTAGAAATTCTTTATTGAGACTGAAAATTGGTTTTCTATAACAATAGCTGTTTTCATGGAATCACCATCCTGTTTAAACTTTTCATTAAATTATGTCTCAGCAAGGCCGATTGTCGGAGTATTTTAATTATTGGGATCATTACCATGTTTTAGTCAACCTTTTCCTTTACGCAAAAAGTCATTTCGCAAATCTTTTTAAACATTTTTAAGATATTTTCTGATTTATTACAGACATGAAGATAGTGCATAGTGTACCGAAGTTTTAGAGAAAACATTTTTAGTTCTATTCTAAATATTATAACCAATAGTACAAGTATTAGTACATAAACCATTTTATCGAAATAATCTTTTTATCAAGCATTTTATTTTCCAAATATTTCTTTTATATGTGTTTGAGAATATGACAGTGGTCTAACAAAGATATTATTCATCAATGATGGAGAAAAGCACTCTTCAATAACATTTTTAACTAGGATTTTTAACATTACACGCGATTCAAACCCAAATGCAAAAGTCTTAATATCTCAAAGCTGAAACTTTGTGACTTGTCATAATCACTGCCGCATGTGAAAATCTGAATGTAAAATTAGACATAATATTATGTTTTATTCAATATAATATCATAGGACTTTTGAGGTAATTAATGGGGAAATGGGTACTTGTTTCAAGATTATCATTAAAAAATTCATGACGATGCAGATTACGATATGAAGAAAACAGAAAATGGATTAAAAGCAAATTTTCTCAAATTGAATAAACAAACAGTGGCAATGAAAAGACAGAAAATGCATAAAATAAATTTAATTAGAAATTTACTTTTATATCAACCGTCTTTACTCTTTTCCCCCTCCAATTTTCATAAATGTAGCTAAATTATTCAACATTAAAAGGTTGTATTCGAATATTCAACCTTTGATATTAAGCGTTTCTCAATAAATTTTGTTAGTAAGATTTAGAAGAGGGAAATTAATTTCTGTCCTTTAATTTTGAAAAAGAATTGAAGAATCTTTTGATAGTCATTTCCATGTAAACTTAGTCTTTTTTGGGACCAAAATAACCAAATTCCAAACAATAGCTGCAGCGTTTCGGCGTTTTTTTTCTTTCTACACCTTATTATGTCACTTACTCCCAACACGTTTTTCTTCCCCAATTCATTGTTTTGCTTCAACTTCCTTTTAGCAAGTCTTTAATTCTCTAATTATCCAATTGTATTGTCTAATAATAATTTTCTTACACACGATACGCTTTACTTTTCACTTTTTTAAAAACAATTTTTTTATGATTTTTCCCCTCGAGTATAATTATTCATGGTTCTGCTAATTTTTCCCCTTTTTATTATTTCCTCCAGTTTGTTTATTTTCAAGATCTTTCCCTTTTTTTTAAGTGAAATTTTTTTTTTATTTTCCGAACATTACTTTCCCTCATCATTTTCCCCCGCTTTCGCGATTCACTCTTTATTTTTTTTTCATTTCTCAGAGTTCTGTAGCTCGCTTTAACACTTTTGTCTTTACATCCTGCACTTTCTTCCTCCTCTCTTCAGCACACACTTTTTACTGTAAATTTCAACGGTGGCAACTGTCGACTGTAAATCTTTCGAAGTCCTAACCAGTAGTAGGGTTTTGATGTTGACGCTTTTTCGAGCGATGTCAGGTCGCGAGTCGCGTCGTTTCTCCGTCGGTCGGTTTGCGGCTTCCGAGGGGGAGACGAACCCCCGTCCTGTTTACACAAGGTTCGCATTCATCACAGCAGCATCGGCATTCATCTTGCCACGGACATTCATCATCCGGGGAAAAAGGGTCGAACGCCTCGAATGATAGATGGAGAAAAACGATGTCACCAAGTGAGCGCTGTCACAGATTCGCCGTGTGGGTGGGATGCACAAGGCGATAACACATTCCCTCCATTCATATCCATATCGTCTTACATTAAGACTCAATTATATACGCATAAAGATGTAATATTCCTTTTTTCTTTTAATATACTTCTTTCTTCATACAGTGGTTGCCGTTTTTTATTAGCGTAAATATCATGAAACATTCCTGTTCATCATCTCCTATCATTGAGAATATTTTTTTAGAAGTCTATTTCTTTTTCATCCCCCTCTTCCTTCTCTCCTCTTTTTTTTCCTTCTTTCTCTCTGCTTTCTTTTTTGATTTTTCATTTGTCCTCGTCGGAGAGGGGCAGTTAATCATTTTTAATTAGCCGAGAATTAGAAGAACGGAAGTACGCCTCCACTCGCTTTTTATCGCAGCGCCATCTGAGGCAATTGATTAAAGACGCAAACCGCGGGGCAGAGACAAACCACCGAAATCCTTTTTTGGAGACGACGGAGAAGAAATTGTGTCCGACTTAAAATTAGAATGAGTGAAAACAAAACTACAACCAAGTTGAATGAGAGAAGAGAAAATGGCCGAGGAAAGGTTTCCTTTTTAACTTTCGTGGGGGGCTTTTTGTGTGAGAAGGAAATAAATTCAATGGGAGCCATAATTCAACAGCCATTGTAAAAGATAATAATTAAAAGAAAACTTGCCGGATCTTTTTTTCCTTACAGGACTCTCTTTACAGATAAATATTATGTAAGTAAAGATATAAAAAGAATGCATTAAATTAAAGAGAAAAATGTGGAAGAATTATAATTAATGACTTAATGCAGTAAATCTGCAGTAAAACCTATTCATTATTTCCACCTTAGAATACAACATTTTCATTTCATTTTCCTAAATATTTTCCCTCTGAATTAAATAGGAATATTATTCCCTGATCCTTTACAATTAAAGCGTGAACTAATAATTTTACTCTTAGGAACTTTTTAACAAAGCAAAGAAAACATTTTGTTACACAGTGACAATTATCCGGGACCTTTTTATTGGAAGAAGGAAAAAATTATTATTATTCAGTAAATTTGTAAAAAAATAAAAAAATAAAATAAAAAAAATTAAAAAAAAAACTAGCAATTTTTTGAAATACACTCTTTATGTCGTTTGAAAAAAATTTACCCGCACTATAATACAAACTTATGAAAAAGAAGTTCCTTTTTTATCTATTATTTACTTTGTAGTTTATTTTTTGCTAGAAAGCGGGTTCCTTTTGTATTATATCATCCTGTATATTGATGAGCACAGTATATGAGTGGTACTAAATTTTGAAAATGCATTAGTCATCGAAGGTTTTTTCAGTTTTTACATTAAATATTATTGTAATTTTATACTTTTGTAATTTTGTCTTATAGATTCATTATCTGTGCGGTAATTTGTAGTATCCTCCATCCGGATCTCCTCCCGTACTATCATGTCTTTTAAAAAGTTCTTTCGTACATGTATTTCTGCTCTTTGATCTGTGACAATAAATAGCACCTGAATCCCTTAACAGAAATGGCTCTGCCGTCCTCGCACCTATTCCTTTGAAAAGAGTCTTAAATAAATTATTTTATCGTAAATGAAAGTCCGCAATGGTGACTACTGAAGACAAAATTCGAGCAACATTGTTTTTGAATTCAAACTGGATCACAGCACAACTGAGGCATCCTGAAACATTTGTCGACAAGAAAAGGTCAATTTTGGTTTTCAAAATTTCGGAATGAGTCCCTCAAAGATAACCCCCGCTCTGGACGACCGCCTGCTGTTGATGAAGATGCACTGAAGGCACTTATTGAAGCTAATCCACATCATACCAATCATAAATTAGCCAGACAACTCTCTATGTCAGAGGGAGCTGTGCATAAGCATCTTTGCATATTGCGAACAAGTCAAAAAGTTGGATAAATGGGCTGCCCATGCTCTGTCAGCAGCAAATGAAATGCAACGCCCGATAACACATGTTGCATTGTGTGACGTCATGATTTCGAAACTCCTTCGCAAGTTGTGACGTCACAGCTTGCGAAACATGGCGCCAGTGTCGTTCGCAGGGGAACGGAAAAAAATGAAAATTTTTCGTTTATTTTATTAATTCTGAGTTCGAAATGAACATTTTTATATTATGCTACGTGGTTATTGAGATCTTCATTTTTTAATTTTAAACAAAGTTGTTCTGGGTATGGAGTTTACCTTTAAGTGATATTACAAAATTTACTGCACTGCCAAAACTTCCTATGTAAAACTTGTTCGTCATGATATGACAGAACAGCACGTAAAGTTTGTAAACGACCTTTTGGGACACCCTGTATAATGCTCTTAAATCATAAAATACTATATGAAAATAACATATATATCATTGACATTTATTAATAAATATGTAAATTAAATGTATTTGGTTAACGAATAAAATGTTAAGTACATAGGCTGTTCAATAAAACTGATTTTTTTTTTTCAGAAGCCGCTTTTCAAACACATGACATGAAAATTAGTAAAGTGCCTTTTATTCATAACCTACATGACAGCAGCACGCACCAAGCCGTGTCTTCTGCTTACAAGTTCAAGGGTGGAGAGCAAGTCGTTTCTGCCAAGATGGTAAAGCGTGATGAACGGTATGCATAAAATTTCATTAGAGATCTACAAAGTGTTTCAGCAACAGTACGGGCATAATGCACTTCCAAGTTCGACATGTCTTCAGTGGTTTAAAGAGTTTATCAACAGTAAGCGTTCAACATCTTAAAAGATTGATGAATAATTGATGAAAATAGGAAAGAAAATTCTACAGCCTGGGTTCGAACCAGGAACCTTCTGCTCACCGTGCATCAATTATGATTTTTTTTTATCAATTATTTAAACATTTAAGTTTTATTTTAATATTTAATTTTCATCAATTATTTAAACATCTGACGTTTGGCATGAGAAAATCCTCTTTAGATCCTTCTTAACTTACTTTCATCTTAAAAGAGATCCGTGCACCTTTTTGTAGCAGTTGCTACAGAGTTAACATCTATCAATGGCAGTGATGGTGCGTGAAGACTTGCCATTATTTTATAGTTGTCCAAACAGGCAGCGCTTACATCACAGTAATGCACTATCGACATGCATCTCTTATTGTCACTTTTTCTTTTCTTCTTCCTCGTTTGAAATTTGAGCTGAGGTGAATAAGTGAATTCGTTTTCTTGAAATGCTCGGAGACAAATGTTGCAATGTGTCTCATAAATGGCCTGCGCCCCGTTTTTCGAAGACTGGGGGGGGGGGGGTTACTTTGAGAAAAATTATGTTATATTAATAAATAGAGATTGGGGGAAATCAATCTCATATCATTATTGAAGAGCCCTCAAATATTTAATAGAGCACATTTAAGAGATTAATATAAACAAAATTCTAGTGCTAATATTAGTCTTTAGATTCTTGTATTGTAGTTTTAATATTTAAGCGTGTATATCCATTAAATATCAACATTTTCATATCTAACCTACGCTTCGAGTTATTTGCGAATTAATCAAGTTAAAGCCGAAATCGATAATACAGTTTAAATTTGGTTAACAGATCAAATGAAGTCCCGGTTTGGAAATGAAATTGTTACCAAACTGTTAGTAAACATATGCATGTTATAAATATTTCTACCCTTTCAAAATAAAGTGAGAATCAAAGTTAAATTTAATTAATGAAATAAATGAAAAAGTGAAATCCGCGACCTGGATTCGAACCAGGACCTTACTCTGCCAAGAGTGCCAATTAGTGAGTTGTTTTCTTGGGATTCTACTGGTGAGAGCGACAAGACGATATTCATGGTTCGAATCCAGGTCGCGGATCATTAATTTCTATTTTTCAGTTATTTCATTAACATTTTAATCCTTTAAAGATAGTCTTGTATTTAAAGGATTCACATATGGAAACTATTTGATAATATGCCAACAGGATCTAGCGTTTTTTAGATAAGATCTTGAAATACATGTAGATCTGATGTACGTGTATTATTGCGCTTAATTTCTTTCAATTGGATAGTACAGGGTGTTCCAAAATGTTTTAGACAACTTTTGATCATTTTATAAAAAAAGACTATTTCAGATAGAGACAAATGGTTTTCAACAAATTGTTTATCAACTCAAAAAGTTTTTTGATGCAGCATCATAACGCTAGGTGTTGCCGCACCTTCCTTTCTGTGACAGTTTCCGGAAAATAGCGATCAGCGCAGAGAAAGCGAAATGTTTGGCATGGTTTATTAAGACTGAATCTGGAACACAAACTGAAAGGAATTTTAGGACACACAGTATGGAAAGACCCCACCAACTCGAGACCAAATTGCGAAATGGTATGAACAGTTCATGACCACTGGAAGTGTTCAACCAAGGAAATCAACAGGTCGCTCAAGCACTAGCAAAGAGGCTGTGGATCGTGTTCGGCAGGCTTTTCAACGTACCCCTCGTAAGTTGACCAGATCAGCAGCCAGACAGCTCCAGATTCCTGGAACAACTGTTCATCGTGTTTTACACAAACGTCTTAAACTTTATGATTATAAAGTTCAACTTGTGCAAGCTTTGAAACCAAGTGATAAAACCACAACGCCGAGCATATGATGAAGAAATGTTACGACGAATTGACAATGATGAAGATTTTTTTGAAGTCTGTTGTGTTTTCAGATGAGGCAACTTTTCACGTGTCTGGTAAGATCAATCGTCATAATATGCAGATTTGGGGATCACAAAAATCCCCATGAAGTTCTTGAAGTCGAGCGTGACAGCCCAAAGTCAACGTGTGGTGCGGGCTTTTACAAGATCGAGTTATTGCCCATTTTTTTTTCATCGAGCCAACCGTTAACTCCACCAACTACCTTGATATGCTTGAACAATATGCATTTCCACAACTTCAGGAGACCAATCAAATGTTTTCTTCCAACAAGATGGTGCCCCTCCTCACTGAGCGTTAACAGTCCGAGATGCGCTTAATGCTGAATTCCCTCAGCGGTGGATTGCGTAATGGGCCTTTGCTGTGGCTACCTCGTTCACCTGACCTGACACCTCTGGATTTTTACCTGTAGAGTTTTCTTAAGGACAAAGTGTACCGCACAAAAGTCAAAAGTGTGGCGGATTTGAAGTCCCGCATTGTTTCTGCAGTTAGTTTGGTAGATGAGGCGATGCTGGCAAGAACATGGGCAGAGGTTGAATATCGTTTGGATGTTGTCCATGCAACAGATGGTGCCCATATTGAACTTTACTAATATACCAAAAAACCTTTTGAGTTCATAAACAAATTGTTGAAAACCATTTGTCTCTATCTGTAAAATTTGTTGTCTAAAACATTTTGGAACACCCTGTATTTCACGAAACCTTAATAGAGTTACATTCGGATAGAAAAATATAAAGGAAGTCGTTACAATGTGGGAAAAGGGAGCTATGAAACTAAGATGTTAGAAGAACTAACCTGATCGCAGTAGCGATCCATTATGTTAATTCAAGCATCATTACAATGCTCTCTGCTAGGATGATCTTTAGCGTGTATTTTACAATTTAAAAATAATTTGAAATCAAGGGTTAAACTTGCAAGATTAATATAAAGGTCGTTCAAGATTCACCAAGACTTTCGCGCATATAAAATCGAAAATAACTTTAGCATATTAAATTTTTCAGGGAACGTTACGTAATTCTTTCTGAGTATTTCTGAATATCCCGCGATCGGCAGGACGTATTTGACGCATGCGCAGCAATGTCTCTGTAGCTGTGGGATAGCGATTCATCTGTCTGGAACCTCAGATGTTTTTAAAGAGGCCCAAACAAATGACAATCACTGTGAGCCAAGTCTGGACTGTAAGGGTTATGGGGCAACATTTCCCAGAATATTTTGGCAAGAGTTGCTGTTGTCAAATTCGCCGTGTAAGGCCGAGCATTGTCACGGAGAAGAATGACTTTTCCGGATAACATCCCGGGACTTTTCTCGCGAATGGCGGTACCCTGAAGCAATTTGCAGTAACACTGGATGTTAACTGTGATACCTTTATCAAGAATGCCTTGCTCAACGCGTGTGATGTTGACTGGCGTGACTGCAGTCGGACAAACGTGTCCACGCATTGCATTTTTCGCCACCTTTCGTCCTTCGCCAAACAGATTATAACAAACGTACATTCTTGCCCATGACATCGTTTTTTCCCCATACTATGCATGAAATCTTCTTAAAATCTCAGTAGGTTTAACCTTCTCCTTCGCAAAAAATTTGATTATACAATGCTATAGAGACACTGCTTACTACAATGTTT
This sequence comes from Rhysida immarginata, assembly GCA_023313115.1. NCBI lineage: Eukaryota > Metazoa > Arthropoda > Chilopoda > Scolopendromorpha > Scolopendridae > Rhysida > Rhysida immarginata. The sequence continues at coordinate 477,346 of JAHWFO010093131.1, read as the reverse complement.
TCTGCGGCTACTGCGCATGCGTCAAATAGGTCCTGCCGATCGCGGGATACACAAAAGTCTTAGTCAACCTTGAACGGCCCTTGTATATTAAGAGTGAAAGTCTAACTGAATTTATGACATTTTTCCCTAGTGCGATCCACAATACAGTCGATACCTTGCAATATTCTCGTTGTCCCATGGCGACAAAACTAAATAGAAGAAAATTCAACCAAAATCGATGATTGTATACAAAGCTTTTCGGAAGCTCCTGTTTCTATCTTCAGGTGTGACAGCTACTCTTTATGAAGAAGGATAGAAAGAATTCCGAAATAATACTTTTTTGAAAAGTCAATCCAATTGATTAAATTTTGAGTTAAAGTGTAAATAAGTACTTCAATTAAGTTGTTATTTATTTTAAACATTATGTTTCAAATCATAATTTATAAATCTCATTTGTAAACCACCTCATTTAATCTTAGCAATAAAATTTTTATAGCCCTACAGCCACTCACACATTTGCAACATATAAATTTCTGAGCATATAAATTTATGTTCCTTAAGTTTCTTTAGCTCGGTACAATTTTACTCACTGGTAAGAACGAGCTTACCCTATAGTGATTTAATAGAATGGGACGATGGATAGATCAGAAATTTTTGGTTCCTACGAAAAATAAAACATTCTAAAGTTCCCTACAATTTCTAGCTTTGTGGTTTATTTGACAGGAAAAAAGCACAGGAGTCTTGAGGTTAAAGTGGTGGTATTGGGGTCTTTTCGTTCGCAGCAAGAGAGAGTACGGCAAACAGCAGTAGTGGATTTCATTCTCAGTTAACCTGTAATTAGGGAAGTCTACTAGTGTTGGAGAGGAGAATTTTCTAACTCTTGGGGGGAAATCAAGAGGAGGAGGGAATGGGTTTGAAAGGTGGGCTTTTACGTATTCTCCCACCCTCCGTCATCCTATCTCTTCTTCCTTTCTTCTTCCCTATTCTTTCGTCTGTTTCGGCGGCTGAGCGTGTGGCCTTCTCGTTTGAGAGGAAAACGACCAAAATTGATGTTGGGTTGCACAGACTCTGTGGCTTCCCTCTAAATTACAGCCTCTCTTGCTTTTCTTTTGATTTTTTTCCCCTTCTTTTTTCCCACCGTTGGTCTTTCTGCGTTGAAGAGAACTTGCAGTAGCTGCTCCAGGTCTATAATAGGGAAGGAAGGAAGGAAGGCAAAAGAGGCTGGTGGTGTTCTAACAGGTACTTAACTCTTTTGGGGTTTTGAAAATAAAAAAAAGAAAAAAATCTAAAACTGAACAACACTGACATCATAAAATGATCCCAATTTCACCCCGACTGACGTTGTTAAGAGCTTCTTCGCTCTAATTTTTTTTTTTTTGTTCCCTTCACCGGATACGCCATAGGTCATTCAAATTGAAGAATTTCACCATATAAGATTGTTATGGAGTTTTTACAGAAAAAAAAGTCATGTTTCACATAGAAAATTTTGTTTTGTGATAATTTAGGATTTCAGAATTTTTCCTTCTAAAAGACAATTTGTGTGCTAATCATTATTGTGATTTTTTTTAAATATTATTTGGGACATCCAAAAATTTCTCTCATGAAATTTTAAAAAAATCTATTAATTCATATATGCTTATTGTAGAACAAAGGAATGATTGTGTAAATTTCCTAATCAAGAATGAGGTTGATCTTCACATGGAAAAAAATAGGTTATGATTTTCGGTTTAAAATTTTTTGATGAGCTGCGATAATGAATGATGAAGGTTTTTAAAATTCTTGGTAGAAATTTCTAATAGAAGTTTCGAAATCTTGAAAGTAATTTTATTTTTACGCTGTTAAAAATTTTCTATAAACAAATAAAAACTGCGTATATTACAATTTTATAAATCTCTTCATTTTATTGCGGCCACCGTTCGTGAAGCAATAGATCTTCGTTTTCGAATAACCTAATATTATTAAAATCTGGGCAGTAGTCAAAATTTCGGTAAAGAACAGTGCCTTCCCGAAAACTAAGGTTCATAAGCCCATTCCATCCAAGACAAACTTTGATGGTTCTTTTGCATATTTAAATAGAATTTCGATGTGTAATTGTTCCGATTAATAGTGTTGATGAAGATCAAACAATGAATCAGAGCTCGGCTGGATTGACGAGTATTTCGTCAGTAAGGAGACCTGGTACAAACGACTGACTATAGAAAGCATGACTACATATAACTGCACTTTTTTGATATTAATTTCTTACAACACAGCAAAAAGATCCATCATATAATTACTCTGTAGCTCTTTTAGCGTTTCACTTTCTGAACGAAAGCAGCACAGTACATTTCTTTTTAAGTGCCAAAAAATGCTTTATGCTTTTGGTTTCTTTGTCCGACCGTCAAATTTTTCAGAATTTGATTTCGCCAATTGTTAAATATGGCTGAGGGCTAGGATAAGCTCTCAGGTTATTGAGATTCATTATGAAATCGGTTCAATGGTATATGTTTGATGGAATCGTTATGATATCCCCTTAGAAATTTTCAATGACAAGATATGGCAAGTTCATTAATGAATATTGTACAGGATTTTTTATTTCATTTGTAAAGCAAGTGTCTTCTGCGCCAGGGGGTAAAGAAAGATTTTAGTGCTCTAACTTAATTGTCACCCATTTTTAGGAATAGGATTTGTGCCCCTTCGCACCAGTTCCCGGGGACGACTGTCCTCCCCCCCCCCC
>JAHWFO010093131.1:432740-474551 GCA_023313115.1 Rhysida immarginata | reverse complement strand
GATATATCTCTGGTTATATTTGAGATTAACGTCGTTTAAGCATTGTTGGAGCACGATCGCTTCGTTGTAGCAGGCGGTTGGCTTCGTTTCGCCAATGAACTCTTACGTAGCAACATTTCAATAATATATTACACGTAAGTAGGAAAAACAGACGCATCGCCAATATACCTGCAATAAATTTTGCAGGAATGCTTACAATTTACGTAAAGAACTTTTATAAATTAAAATACATAAAGAATTAAATTACAATTATGTATGTGAAAGTAACCAATTTACTATTTGGTACTTGATTATGTCATTCATTAATTTATTTTTTTTATTTATTTACACAATGCTTTCCTTAAGCATATCTTCATTTAATTACCTTTTAACACTGCTTCCATTAACAAATATTAGGGGAAGCTAGTCTCACTTTGAACCATTTTGGCATTACCTTACTTAAAAGTAAACTTTATGGTCACCTACAACTTTGTTTAAAACGACAGATGAAGGTATCATAATCACTCACCTTATATAAGAAATTAAAATTTAAACCCGAAATTCAAAAATTATATTAAAAACTTTCATCTTTTCCCTGTTCGTATTTCCTGTTTAAAGTGCGCTTTATTCAACACGTGCTCAAACAACATGTCAAACAAGAAAGTATTACGATTCTTCGAGGAAAATTAATTACGCATTAATTGCAAAAAAGGCCCTTTTAAGGGCCACCAACATCTTTAGAGTCTTACCAACCGTGGCGGCTCGTGCGGAACTGCAGCACCCCCAGTTTCACTTTCGTTATCGATAACATTCAATGTAATGTGTATTTTTTTTCTTTAATACTAAATTTATACATGTTTATTATATAGTCCTTAAGCTTAATATCAGTAGTTATTCCATAGTTCGTGAAAAAATTACAATTTTCTGACACAGCATCCCCAGAAATTTTAGTTACGAGCCGCACTGGCCATCAATTTAACAGTAATTCATTTAACAGCAACCTTAGTACGAGGCTAAATTTTGCTCCACTTGTTTCTATAGTAACGCAGTGATTGACAGTTCCCATAATTTGTTGGATGGAGTATAGTGTTATGATGCCAAAAAGTAGGGACGAAGTTTTCCATAGAGTTTACCTTCCAAACAGGAGTCTATTTATACGAAAAATAAAAAAAAGTTTATTAAAACCAATAAAACGGTGAAGAAAGAAAGAACATATGAAATACCGGATAAATATTTTCCTTTTTATCACTTTTTTAATTCCACGATTTTTCCCCTCTTAATTTAAAAAGGGTTGGCTAGACCGTCTTTTAAGAGTTATCAAAAATAAATTTTATAGGCAATTTCCTCATTACATTTATTTTTATTTACTTGAAGCCTTTATGTGGATAATAATACTCTGTTCAACGAAATCAAAACTGGGCGTGTCCAATTAAATTGCCAATTTCATATGGTAGACATTGTTAATTTTACTTTGCAATAGGTAAGCAATTAAAATCGGAAATTTAATTGGATACATCAGTTTTTCTGTCACTGGATAGACTATAAATATTATAATTCTAAAATTAACTTTTTTCGTGGTGATGACGTCTAAAATGACAAATTCTAACATTTGGCCTAATAATAATCCGCAAAGAGTCGATACTTGGGAGTACCTTATCGATTGATACTAGGATTATTTTACTGTGGGTTAGTATATATTTTAACTCTAACAGTTCCTAATTAGAGCTGTAATGCAATATTTTCTTAAATATTTTAAGGGTACATATATAAAGATCAATGTATAAAAGATCATTCCTCTGCGGCGAGTTCACCCAACTAGTCACGCGTTGGCGCAATGCTTGGAAAGGAATGGCGTAAAGTGAATAGTGCATTACATAGAGGGAAAATGTGAGTATAAGATACAAAAAGAATTTTGAAAATCGGTTAACAAATAAAAAAGTTACAGCCATGGAGACCTTATTTATCAATCGCCCCTCGTAAATTTAAGAAATTTAGGAAATAAACTTAAGACCGCTTGCAAAAACATTAGCAAAACTCAGAGTTATAATTTAATTAATGCTTGAATTACGTCAATTAAGCGATCAGTTATTGAATTATACAACTTCTTAAGTTTATCAGTTGGAAAATCATTCCATGCTCGAATAACAGCATCCTTCAGTTATTTGGTCAAGTTATATAGGATTGCATTTGTATAAACAGTCATAACCAAATCTCCCGACAGATTTTCTATGGTGTTCATATCAAGACTGCATGATGCCTACTCTAAAACACTTAATTGAATGGTGGCGGCAGTATTATGGTTTGGGGGATGTTTTCTTGGCATTGTTTGGGTCTTTTGATTCCTCTGCAGGTGCCCAAGATTATTTAAGTAGTGTCGCAGATCAAGTACATCCCGTTATGTTAATGGTGTACTCTGATGGGGATGGATACTTCCAGCAGGACAATGCTCCTTGTCATAAGGCTGGCATCGTCCTCAGATGGTTCGAAGAACATGCCGGAGAGTTTACCTTGCTTCGTTGGCCTGCACAACCGCCAGATCTCAATCCCATTGAGAATTTGTGGGATGAGATCGAACGGACCATCAGGCAGCGGGATCCAGCACCATCAAATCTACAGGATTTGGAAGGTGCAGTTCTTCAGAGTTGGTCTCATATTCCTCCTACAACCTACCAACATCTCGTAGAATCCATGCCCCGAAGAATGCAAGCAGTAATAAGAGCGAAAGGTGGCCCAACACTGAATTAAGGGAGTGGTCATAATAATTTGGCAATTATTTTGTTGAAATGCAAAATTTGGATCATTTATTTCAGTCTCTTCGAATTTCCCAGTTTATCTTGATAATCTAGAGCATTAGATTTGGGCTTAACAAATACTACTTCTGATTTTCCAGCTACTGTAAATGCACATCAAATCATAACAGTTCCCCCACTCATGACCCTTCGTGAAATTAGTTTTTCCTCGTGTCGTAAGTCACGCCAGTATAATTACATCTGGCTCATCAAGATAAAATTTCTTTTCATCGCTGAATACATCATCGTTTCATAATGTGTGCGAACTTTTGCAAATTTCATTCTGGCCTCCATATGCTTATGAGTCAGTCTTGGTTTGCTTTCATTTTGGTATAAATATAATTTTCATTAGAATGTAGAACGTTTCTGGTTGTTGTAGAAGTGACAGGTAAATCTAGAGCTGCACTAATTACAGATAATGATACACCTGTTGATATTGCCATTCTCAAAATGCTTCGTTTATCTCTCTCTGACAATTTTGGTGGACTTCTTGGACTCTCTTTCACACCATTCTCTCTCGTTTTAGATTTTTCCAGTTTGTGCAGTAATTTCACATTCAAATTTTCCATACTCATGGTAAGCAGTTATTTTTCCCTCTTTTCCTGGGAAACCTACACTTTTGCCCATTTCTAATAAATTATACATGAAACCATTCAGCATAATACAAATTTGTTTGCAATGATCTTGGGTCATTTCATGTAAAATTTTCAAAGAGTGGTCTTATGTTTATTTCCAAGCAGATTTAGTTTTAAATACTAAATTTTTCAATTTTGTAAAAGCTGCAAATAATTAATTCGAAATTTGATTTTGTTCATTAAACAACTCTAATAAATAGGTTGTGTAAATAAATCTAAATTACAAATTATTTAATTGACTTTTATTTTCAGGGTGGTCGTGTCATTTTTTTCCAGAACTGTATGATATAAATCGGGTACGCGTAAATGGTTAATTTTATAACTTCTTTATTGTTGAGTTGTTTATGTCTAAAATCATTATAATAAAAATTAAGCAGATGTTTCCTGTGGATTCAGTGCTAAAGCCCAACAAAAATTCTGGCAACGATTTATATTGGATTCGACAACATACTCAAATGGTTGTAAATTCTCCTTCAGAATCACCATTCTATCGAAAGCTGGAGAGTAAATGAACTACATATATGATGCAAAATTGCAAACTTTTAAAACGTCAATCCTTAGTTGTCTGCATCGTCTATCGACTAAGAGATGATGATAGCACAGGCGTTAGGTAAATATCGCCGAAATCCAAATGTCTTATTGACAAGTGCAAGAACGGCTTTTGATGCTTTTAGCAAATGCGATACGGTAATGGGCTGTGTACACATATGTCTCTCTCTCGCTCTCTAATTTTGGCAATTTTTCTTCTTCGCTCTTCGGCTGCCCAGCTGATGGAGCGTCTCATCATTTGCCTCCTAATAGTTCATCGTTTGGATGTCGAGACCCATTTGGCCCCGGGAAGAAAGAAAATGACTGCTGGGGAAATTAGAAATGATGAGCTTAATTTTTCTGTAATGGCGAGATAAAAATGCTTCTCGGGCGAGCTCGGGGGTCGTGAGAGGCAGCACGGGCCGGGTGTTAAAGTGATCAAAACCGCACGCCTTTATGGACGCGTGGGATAAAGGGATGAGACTAGCGGAGGAGGAGGGAAAAAATTTTTTTTATGGGGATCACGTTTTTTAATCTCATAACTTCCCATTTTGAGAGTCATTTTCCTTCCTAATCTCGCTCCTTCCTCGTCTGCCACTGGCATCAACCCTTTCCATTCAATCGACAGAGTCGACTCGTCCCCATCCACACCAAAAAAAAGCCCATCGACTAACCCATCCTCTTTACCTTTTTCTTGTCTCTGGGAATTTGGAAAATTTTGGGAAAAAAAGTTATGAATTAAAAGGATAGCACCAGCTTAAAAGAAATAAAAATCGGTTCTACTCTGATCCTCTTTTTCCACAAGCTTCTGTGAACGATTGTTTTCGCTAGATATCCTTGTTCGTTTTTTTTTCATCCCATTGTTCTTTGTCCTTTTTGTTCCGACAGTTTTTTGATGGTTTGAACTTCAACTTATGAATTAACCACTTAGTAAATATGTAGCAACCGTAATGAAATAAATCAAAAATCAAATTTAGCTCTCGATTCTGAATAGTCTGATAACATCAAAGCTCTGGATTTATTTATTTATTTTATTTTATTTATTTATTTATTTACTTTTGTCTCTATACTTTCCACATTCTAAAGAGTGAAAACAGGAGAAACCGATAAAACGTAATAACGAAAACAACAATATAAGATAATAACAATGCATTAAGCAATCATATTAAACACTACGGTTACAATTAATATAATCTTGCTTAAGTTTTATAGAAATTTGTAAATTAAATTGACAACAAATTCACGCTTACACAATAACACAGAATCTCTCAGACTTTCCAAAAGTTTAAGGAAATTAATTGAACCAAGTTTACAACTTAGAATTGTTGTAAGTCAATAAAAATTCTTCCAATCACAATTAGTTTATAACGTTTCACTGAACGCGTTTCATTACTGACAAAGTACTGACTAATAAAATGAAAAGGATTCTCTTGATTTCTTAAAGCAGATGTTATCTGCTTCATTTTAAAGTACCACATGAACGCAGCGATTTGGCATATATTTTCTATTGCAGAATTAAGTCATTGCCTAATACTGATTTAAATTAAACATAACGCCAATCAAATTGTTAAGCCTAAGCAAAATTTAAAGCCCTGCATGATTGTAATAAAAATTCTTTTTAAATTACGCATGCATAATAATAAAACCATTGATATTCATATTTTATTTTAAATGTGTTTAAACTCACCTGAAGGAAATTGTCTCTTTATAAAAACTTAATTTCAAATTCAAATAAAAGTTATTCTTTATAAGACATTTCAAAAATGAAGCCCTTAACCTTTCATGCTACTTTGTCTTCTTAAAACATTTGAAAAAAAGAACCCCACGAGAATTTATGAGAGTAAATGAAACGAAAGCATCTCGGACTGATGTCCTAGAAGAAACTTTTAATTAAATTTCGACGTTTAAGTGGAGTAAAAAATTCAGAAAGCCCGAGGCCAAGAAAGGCATAAATCAACAAAAATACAACAACCAAAGAGAATAACATTGAAAAAAAATTAGGTTGAAATTCGAGCACTTAAGGAATTCATTGAATAACGGACTGTCGTAATTGAAGTGTTATTTGCAAACGAGTTTCACGTCAAGCTCACGGGCACGCTTTTGACATTTATTACTTCTAAATTTAAATTATTAATTTCGCAATGGTTAAACTAGTTTTTCAAATAATGACATTTCTAAAAATAAATAACTATGCATTCGCTTAATCTTAACTTTAAAAAATTATTAAATTTTTTAAGGCTTACAAACTCACGATTATGAACTAATGACATCTCCTTTTTTTTCAAGCCAATGAGGATTTATATGGGATTTACTTATTTTTATTTAATCACAACATAAACCTATTGTAAATGTTTATAAAGTGCATGAAACGGTGCCACTATATAAGGGAGAATTTGATTTAGTGCCAATATAAATGCATCGACGAGATAAGACATTGTGTAATATGGCGAAGAGAAGACAGGGTGGTTCCTCAACTAATTGACAAGCGTTTATTATTTTCCCCTTTTCACTCTTCTCATTCTTTAGCACAGCAGTTCGTCGAGCGACAAGGAAAGGAAGAGATGTAATGGAGACAAATTCATGTATAATGCGCTCTTTCTCTGTGTAGAAAGATGTAGGAGGGATCATTAATACGCAAATGAATGTTTCGCCGTGAAACATTGTCGTCGGCGTCGTCGTGTAGTGCTTAAGAGGCGAAACCTGTCAAAACACACACACACTTACTCACTCTCTCTCTCAGTTAACTTTTCTTCCATCAACACTCCTCTCCTCTCCCCATATATTCCCCTTTTACCCCTACCCCTCCAGTATTAATTCATAATTCACTGTTTATCTCGTCCACACCGTTGACGCTGCGACTGTTTTGCTAAATGACGCCCAAGGAATTCATTACTGGGGGTTTTAATATTTCCCAAATTATTCCGACCGGCCCAGATTCCCCCCAAAGTGTTTTTAATCAGCTCCTGGGTGAATCGGAGAAATGAGTTTTTGTAATTAACCGTAGCAAGCGATGACACAGGACGTGGGAAGGAAGGAAGGAATGGGGAGAGAGAAAGAGGGACGGGGGCTCATTAACGAGACTTGGGAGAACGAGACGCAACTCGGAGACCCTCATTTCACAACCTACCCTCTAGTAGTTTTTTTTTCTTCCTTCAAAAACTTCTACTAATTCGACTTATTTAAAAAAGTCAATACCTTTTTTTTTTTCTTAGGATGCTTTTTTTCTCTCTAATTACTGACAAGTCATTTTTTCAGGAGGAAAATTTCCATGAATTCTGTAATGCTGTAGGCTATCATGCTTTTGACGTTTTTTCATAATGTGATCAAGAAGACGAATAAAAAGCATTCAAATGACATCATCGGGTTATTTCTAATGAGAGCTTTTAAAATATAAAAAAGTCGTTTAAAAATGGTCGCAGATTATCCACGGCCGTTTTTATTTCACCTGCAGGCAACAGTGCAGTTAGGTTGGTTTATTAGAAATTTTGGCGTCGACTACTAAGGTCATTTTGCGCCTTTTACACAAGTTATATCTGTACGCAGCCCAGGACAAACACAAACATCCATGCCCACGGCGGGATTCGAACCCATGACCAGGCGGACTCGAGAACTAGAAAGCTACGCCCTAGCCCTCTCGGCCACCTGGCCGGCCAACAGTGCAGTTAGTGCTTTTCTTTTGCAAAACCTGAATGCAAATATTTTTCAAATATCTCTCCTTAATTATGTCTGACTTTTAGGTCAAACATATTGAGAGCTATTATTATTTAATCAATACGTAAACGTTGAAGAGTGAATTAAATTGAGATTATTAATTATTAAGATTAATTAAGGTTATTAATAATTAAATTAAATAATTGAGATTATTATTATTTTTATTATTAAATTTTATTAACCAAACAAGCCAAAGGATTTCATTAGACTTAAAAAAGTAGACCTATACAGATGCATACAGAATAAAAAAGCAAAAGCATAAATAACAAAAGACACAGTACATTGAGAAATAAGCAGATAAAAAAAAACAATTTAGGCGGTCCCAGAACATTAAAATTATAATACAGATTAAGTATTAAAGCAATTAAACTCCATTTTGAAAAATTTAGGCTGTCCAAGGATGTCTCGAATGATTCGATTTAAATTATTAAAAAGTGGGCAGCAGCATAATAAAAGCAAGAAACATTAATTAAGGGTGTCTCAAGAAAGTAAATTAAACTTCTATTTTGAAAAAATCAAGTTTAATCTATTGTGGATTACATTAAAGAAAATTACAAGTTTTGCTAAATATTAAAAAAAATATAATTTTTAAAAATTTAGAAATGCAAAAATGTATCTCTTTCATATAAATAAATTACCAATTTTATAATTAAATTTTTTTGTATAATTGAAATATTTAAATATAAATTTCACATTGCCAGGGCTCTCAATTTTAATTGTCCTCGAACGAAATTTAATTACCAGGTAATAATTTAATGCAACAGCAAATTAAATAATCTTAAAGACACTCTTCAAAATATCTTGCGTTGCACTTTTTAAAATCTTGAAATCATACGTCCTTCGGTTTGTTTTTGAAAAATAATTTAAACTTAGTTGGCGACTTAGAAAATGTTCAATTGAAAGAAGAAGAAATGTTAATTTCATTTATTATCGAGGCTCTGTTCCCAAGTATTCCTATACATCAGCGGTTCTCAACCTTTTCGACTTAAAGAGCCCTTTTTTGAATCATTTTTTATGGCGGAGCCCCTTAGGCTTACCTAATTTCTATGGCAGAGCCCCTTAGGCGAGAAATCACTCGGACATTCAGTTCGAGGAACGGCCAAATCACTCGGATAGAGAGTGCGCGACAGGCTGCAATAATTTTTATTTATTTTCTTAATTAGTTATTCTTATTTTTTATATTTCAATAATTTTTATTCAATATATTTTCATTAAGCGGTCGCGGAGCACAGGTTGGGAAACGCTGCTCTGAAAACTTTAGACAATGTTTACGTAAAGCCATGAAAGATAATATAGGGTGTACATAAAGTTCGATAACACTTTCAAAATGTTTTTATGGAAAAGCTTTGAAACATATCAGTATCACCAATACGAAATTTTGTACAGACTACATTCAGGGTTTTTTTTCACAGTACAAACCTTATAAACACTTTATTTGGGAGAAATGTCCACACGATAATCTAAATCTTGCCACATACGGTCCAACATGCACTGAAGAGGAGGGACATGCACCAGGCTCTTCCAAAAGATATTATGGAACTGAGGGGGAGATTTGAGGAAGCGACAACTACAATCACGGAGGACATGTTGAGCCCTGTGTGGCAAGAGTTGGATTACCGTCACAAAAGGCTCCCACATAAAAGGTTAGTAAGGTTTGTAACATGAAACAAAAGACTGAATATATTCTGCACAATATTTCGTATTGCTAATAGTGATAAGTTTCAAAATTTTCCATAAAAACATTTTGTTACCGGACTTTATGTACAGACTGATTCTAATGGTTTATTACTCAGGAACTAATTAACATAGGAATGCCATATAGATCTTACAATACACATTACACATTGGAATTTCACACCTCATGAACAACATGTTCGATGTGTGTTCCGTTCATCTGTACAACACAACGAAGCCTGAGGGTGAAGTTTTGCAGCACTGCGCCTCGCATCTCATTGTCAACCTCGTCGATTGCCTGACGGACCTCATCTATGGTGCGGGGGCGTGTGCTGAACACCTTCTCCTTAAGGAACCCCCCCACAGAATTGACCCATCAATTCAGCAACAACGTCATCTCCAATCAACGGATCCAATCATCTCCAATCGTTTCCAATCGACGGATTCAGCTGGCCACCGACCAGTCCTGACCTTAACCCCTGTGACTTCTTCTATGGCGTTCCTTAAGGAGAAGGTGTTCAGCACACGCACCCGCACCATGGAAGAGTTTCGTCAGGCAATCACCAAATCTTGTGCACTGGTTGACAATGAGATGCGAGGCACAGTGCTGCAAAGCTTCACCCTCAGACTTCGTCGTGTTGTACAGGGTGTTGCAGATAACTACAGGGCAGTATAACGGGAAGCCTACCCGCTCGATTGCAGGGGCCCGCTTGACATCAAATGATAATTGAGTAATTTAATCAAAAACATGACAGTTTTGACGTTCACCCCCCTCCCCGACTATGGAAACTGCTGGCTGCTGCAGGCCACCTTCATCTCCCTCCATTCTGCCAATCGACCGAGCCAGCCCCTGCAATCGAGCGGGTAGGCTTCCCGTTTACTGCCCTGAAGTTATCTGCAACACCCTGTACAGATGAACGAAGCACACATCGAGCATGTTGTTCATGAGGTGTGAAATTCCAATATGTAATGTTTATTGTAAGATCTATTTGACATTCCTATGTTTATTAGTTCCTGAGTAATAAACCATTAGAATCGTACGTAATTGACTGAATCACCCTGTATAACTTATATGAGGCCTGTCCGAAAAGTATGCGGATTGAGGTTACAAAAAAAAGTAGAAGTCGCTGCATCTTTTTCTTATCCGGATCGTGTGACGACATTTCTGCTGATGACGTAATGAAATTTACAGCTGTTAAGAGTGCCGCGTGCAATTGTTGTAAAACGCTAAAGCAGAACATTTTTCTTTTCTCCTCGCGTGATGAAATTGACAGAAAACATTGAGTTGGGCTAAATGCGTTGCTGCAGACGGTGCTTATTTTGAAGGTGACTAAACATTTAGGTGAGTTCGAACTGTATTTTTGTAACCTCAATCAGGATACTTTCTGGATAGGCGTCGTATATTAAGATGAAAAAGGAAAGGAAAAAATTCCGCGGCCTGAATTTGAACTAGGTACATCAAGACTGTCTTAAAATGTCCTAAAGACTGCTAAGTAATCTAAGTGGAACCCCACTGTTAGCACACGAGATCAGGAATTCCTCCTTTCTAAATCATGAGGTAAGCATATTAAAACGGAAAGGAGAAGCCTTCCTGGAATATGTTCGCAGTGGCTCAGTTGTTAGAGACGACGAGCTAGATATTCGTGGCAGTTTGTTCGAATCCAGGTGGCGAAATACATCTATTCGTATTTCATGTTAAAATGTTTGCCTAATTGAAGAATTATCTCCAGACTACTAATGTACGACACCCGGATATTTACAAACAATTCCAATTGGACTTAGTAACCTTTCTGCCAGCACTGCGCCAAATAGACTCACAAGACTGGGGCCAACTTCGTCTGTCGTGGTTCCTCCAGCAATCTGACCAGGGCGAGACTACTGATACCTTCCGTCTATTTCCGGATTATCCGTGGTCAACTTTATCAATATTTAAAAGGTAATGCACAGAGAACGCCGTTATTAATGAACTTTTAGTCGTCACCAATTTTTGTGTTCAGAACAACTTTTTCAAATTTTACGGGAATTTTTTTTTTTAATGAGCTCTTGCCTCAATCTAATCCTATCGGAGATTTTACTGAAAAGTTTTGACTTTGAATGGAAGAATTTTACCTCATGAATTTCCGATGTATGATCTAGATATGTCGACGAGTATTAGCTTTTTTGATAGTCAAAAAATTCATATCTCAGATTTTACCAACCATTTAAATAGGTAATACCCGTCGGTCAATTTTACCTACAAGTTGGAGGGGGTAAATCCCATTTTTAGACGTTATAAAGGACAGGAAGCAATCTATTTTTTGATGTTTTCAGAAAGGGATCTAACAACCTTAACTATATCCCGATTGATTCTATGAGGAAGAGTCAAGCTAAAGTTAGAAAATGCATATAAAAAGAGACCAATAATAAGGAGTCTGAATATTTCACCATCATTGCGTAACGCTGAAGTAATAATGAAAACCGGCAATTTCGAAAATGGCGGGTCGGATAAAAACTTACTCCAAACCTACATGCGGAGGAGCACTGCAGTCACTGATGACTTGGAGACCAATGTGAAGCCTGCTATACGATCCAAGCAGCAGAAATTGCTATCTCAAGGAGTCGTTTTGTTGCAAGACAATGCTCATCCACAGGAACATCAAGGCTAGTCTGGAGAAACTCAAGTTTGAGGGGTTGCATCGTATGATTTCCATCTCTTTTTTTTTTTTTGGATCGCTAAAAAACCATCTGAATTCAAGACAGATTACGACGTAAAGAAAGCGGTGCCCGAATGGTTGCGAGAACAAAACAAACATATTTAATGTAATTAGTTAATTAATATTCAAAATTTTAATTATTAAGCAGCGGAAGAATGGATCCCTTACTGGTTTCACAATGTCCGTCTGTCTGTCCGTTCATATTTTCTACATCATTCGGAATGTAGCTTACCATAGGCATGTCCTACTTCACTATTTAGTTTGGTTTTGATTGGTGCACTGCGGTCGGAGTTACGGGGGTGGAATTAGAGAGGACAAAAGATCTACGCGGTATTTAGGTATATAAAATATTCAGCCTGTCTCGGTCCACTGCAGGACATAGGCCTCTCCCGCAGAGGGAGTATTTGTTCTAATCTCCCACGCTGACCGGACGGGTTGGGAGATTTAGTGTATAACAGAGTGAAATTCGGAATGCAGATTCCTCTAGGCAAGATTTACATTACTATGAAGTTTGGGCCAAATTGTTCCAGCGGGGTCGGAGTTGTGGGGGTGACACTCAGTTTGTCTTTAGAACTATGGCAACACATGTCATGTGATAGGCCATTCGATCGCAAATGATGAGAAACGAAAGAAGATAGAGCTCTTTACAGTTTCTAAATACAATGTTCGAGAAAATCATGGAGGGTTAAAAAGTGCAGATAAAAGGGAGTAAAAATAGATGACCTCAGGACTTCGGCTACTTTCCTATACCCTATCAGGGGGGGGGGATTAATTTCTTGTTTTGTTGAGGTGTAATTCTTGTTTATATTATTTAATTAATTATTTCCTAATTTATACGCAAATTTGTTTTAAATTTTGAATTCCATATCAGTAATAAGATGATTAATTTTGATATGTTTCATCAACAGTGTTTACACGAATTAGCTGCGAGCCCCTTCAAAACTTGAAATAGGTCTAATGGAACTGTCTTAAATAACGCAAATAAACACCAATAATTGTAAATTTAAGAAAGAAATGCTGAAGCAAATAAAATTTTATCTTTCAATTTGTTTGCCAAGGGCTTCTTTCTGTCTATTTTAACCAATCTTCCCTTAAGCCTCTTTATGCATCTTTATCCTTCTGATGAGGGGGTTAAGGAGGAGGGGGTAGTGACGGAGAATAAAACGAAGGAGAAAACGCGGTTCAGGTAATTGACTCGGATAATATCATTCGTGCGACGGCGAAGGAGTAATTAAACTCAAAGGCTTTAGGTGAAAAAAAATTGTCATCCACCACCCTTTTGTAATGTTCAGCTTGGAGGAAATTGAGGAGGGGGTAGAGGTAAGGGGAAAGGGCGGACCGTTATTTAAGAACGGTGGTAGCAGCAGCACCAGCAGCAGCAACAACAGCAGCACACTTAGGCTAATAGGGAGCGTTCGCTGTCGGTAGGTTTGGTGGTGGTGGTGGTGCAGTGTAACTTAATAAGCCAAATGACTCCTTTTAAAACGACTCTTTCTTCAAATTGCATGAAACATTTAAAGCCCGAGGGCAACTAATGCTGTTAGGACATCTCGGAGAGTGACAGTTGGTAGCTGGCGAATGAGGCGCGCTCGTTCATGGTTCGACGCCGAACGTTCAGCCGGGGTAATAAGTCTTAATTTTTGCACCGAGGACATTGAAACATCCTTTTGCCGTCGTGCGAACCGATTGTCCCAGTAGCCTGTCACACAGACAACTTCATAACGCTTAATGGACAATTACGAGCGATTGTACGTGCAAGAGGGCAGTGCCGGTGGAGCCTCAGTCGACCGCACGGTGTCGCTCCTCATTAGTCAGCTGTCATATTACAAAGAGCGCCGAGCCGAACGGGTGTCAGAGACGGTGACGCTGATTGAGCGCCGGACAGGCACGGGTGACATCCCGAGGCCGTGATCTCGCAACGCCATCCAACAGCCAACCCATTTTACCCCTCCCCATTACCACCATTAGCACTGCGAAAACCGTCTACTTGGTGAGGGGGAGGAAAAATTTTTATAAAAATATGAAAAAAAGAAGAGTGAGAGAGAGAGACAATAACCCCTTCCTCTTGCAAAACTTTCCTCTAAAGTGATTACGAGAACGGCTAACTCTTCAACATTAACAAGAAGGAGGAAAAATAACAACCCCCCCCAAAAAAATCATATCCGAAGAGGTTGGAATTTTCCCTCGAGGCAGTCTTAAAAGGGTTATTGGAAGCTGTAATGTCTTCCTTGCAAAACAAATTCCTTTATTCGGTTATCAAAACCCCGATGTTCAGCATCATTAGTTTACTCTATAGTTGCTCTATAGCTCTTTATCGTTCCTCAATATAACAGTTTAGCTATACTGATCTATACATTACTTAATAAAATTGCCGATTTTTACATCTCAGCTCGGATAATGATGAAGGCTAGATGTCTGAGATGATGGGGAAAACGTACGTGATAAATATTCACAATCTCTGGTGTCGGTGGTCAAATTCACCTTTAAAGTTATACATTTGTGTTCTAATTTAATTATGTGTTTTTCTTAGAGCCATGATTAAGATATATTCTGCAGACTTAATATAAAGACCTTATTTTACTGTTCACACAGGCAAAAATTGTAAACGGCGATTGAGAATTGAACATTTTCATGTCCAGAAAAAAAAGGTAATGCTTCAATTAGTTCATGGAGTCATCACCAGAGTCCTCCACTGCCACTTTGCCTTTATCATTTAGTGACCTAGATTCGTAATGGATAAACAGCTCAAGTATCCCTTAAGAATAGGATAACAAATTAATTTTAATTTCAAGTATTTGATTGGTTACATGAATGAAGAGTGCTAATCATTTGCTAACTTAATCGCAATCGTGACAAATCTACTTAAAAGTGAAGTTTTAACTGATTTTGAACCTGTCAAATGACAATTTATCCAATTTAAAAAGAAAACTTCATTGCTTCCTTTGAATATCTATAATTCATAATTGCCTATGTGTTTTGGCGTTGAGTATTCGTTGAAGTGATCTAAATTCCTTCCGATGAGAGTGTCGAGTTTTTCGCAATGGACAACAATGAACGAAAATTTTAATCGTACTGGTATATAAATTACATCGTTTTCATTTATTTTCTGGTAGCTATCGCAATCCACCTGTAATGATATCTTAAAATGGGGCCTACTTAAAATCGTCTTCCCATGTTAAAGAACGGTTCGGCGATCGCGAAGCCACGCTTCTTAACTTTCTGCATATTCTTCAAAAACTAGGATTAAAAAAAAAAGAAATCTGCATTTATAATTCAACTATTAAATATAAACGAATAAACGTTTAAGATTGAGAAAGTAAAAAGAAAATTATTTCATTTTAATTATTCCAATCTTTGGGCATTCCTCCTTCCCATTAAGCCAAGTGATAAGTGAAAAATTGTCATATTATTAAGATTCTTGTTATAAATTTTCTCTAATTCGATGAAAAATAAAGGCGAATACTCCTTTTTCAATTACTTCTTTCACCTTGTTAAATAACAATTCTAAGCATATGCATATGCATTAATACAATATACATTGCATATACTCCCTCACCTTTCCTTATCACGGACCTCTGCACAATCCAAGTAAACATAGAATCAAAAAATACAAATTAAAATCCCAGGTCTTATCTTAAATAATTTTATAAATTAAAACCCCGTTTAAAATTGCATGGAATTGTTTATGAATCACCGATTGCTTCTTTGATTTTGCATCGATTGCATTATAGAGCATGAGCGGATGAACGCCTTCATTACACTGTCGAATCCGATGATCGTAAGTTACTCCACTTTGGAAAGCAATGCTTCTTCTATTTTATTTGACTGTTTTGTTGTTCTCTCTCTTGCTTCCTCTCCTCACTCCTCCTTTCCTCTCCCCATCTAACTTATTCCTGTGATAACAGAAGGGGGCTTTGATTTGTCTAGAGGTCAAACTGCGGCCTAAATTTCCCATCCCATCGCTCTCTCACCCTCCTACACACTTAAAACTTCGGCTGAATTCTTTGGCAAAGAAATCTATCACTCGATGGAATCTTCTTTCACTTACCTTCCACTCCTCCTTCTTCTTCTCCATCCGTCTTCCCTTCCTCCACTTTTCTTCGTCTTATTCTTTTTTCTCTTTCTCTCTTTTCTTTGCCCCTTTTTTTTTTAAATATACTAGCTGCCTTTTCTCTTTTTTCCTTCCCCTTCCACTTTCTTTCGCTTTCTCTCACCAGGGTCGTTCCTATCGTTCAGAGATAATCAATCCCGCGATCCCCCCCGAGGTCGAACGAAAATGCTTACGGAACCTACTAAAAAGTCTGAAGTAAAATCTGCAAAATCTATGTTTATGAAATATTTATAACCTGCATTTCATTACAATCGAATTTCTGATAGGTAATTCCTTCAAAAATAAGCCTGGATGCTTTTCATGAAAATGCGCTAACGAGATCCTATAAAAAAAAATTTAAGTCTCTAGCTAGATTATCCAAAAATCGCATTCCAACCTCTGTAGTTGGACAGTTGGGTCTTCTACTGTTTGTAGCTTACAAATAGTCATGGTACAGAAATGAAGTCGTTGCAAACAGTCAATCTGCAACATTTAGTTCAGAAGTTTTTCAATGTGATGTCCGCCTGTACTATATCATAATTTCTGCACATAATTTCACTAATGCCATTACATCAACCAAGATGGTTAGTGTTACTGCAAGTTACGGCCTTACCCTTGTCCCAGAAAAAAATTTTGTCATCACAGTATACAATGAAAACTATCCCAAGAACTGCTATATGCCAATGTAACTGAACGAAATTTTCAGCATCTGAACTGCCGAAGCGATTTCGACCAAATTTGAAACAAAGACATTAAAGTCAAATGAAGATCCCAAAACTCAATTTTGGGTCATAACTGATAATAATGCCTATGCTGCTTTTCAAAGTATGCATCGATTTCCCATTAAAGTTTTGTAGTGCTAAAAAAGAAGCAGCAAAAATTTTTTTCTTTCTTACAAATTTTCCGCGCAACTTAACCGTTTTCGAGGAAATGAGGCCTAAAGCGCAAACATACACATGAAGGACACTAGAAGACAAACAACTCAACTGATGCCAACCAAATTTGAATTTCTGCGTTAAACATGTCTCAACAAAAAAAAAATTAATCATTATAGGCCCCAATTTCTAGTAAATTAGGCCTAAATTTATTTACATTTTTAGAACAAAATGAAAATCGATTTTAATTTGATACTGGCTTTCACAATTTTTATGGCTTTAATTTTTCCTGTTTTTAAAAACTGAATGCATACACAAGTTCCTGCATTGAAAAGTAACGAGAAGCCAATCTACTCGCATTGATAAGACCTTAATAAAATGCGTCGATACGAGCAATTCAATAAAAAAAATTTAAATTCATTAAAGTGATCATTTTCGTTACAGATATTAATATTAAAAATCCTCTCAGGCCTGTTTTGCTGAGGTTGTTCTTCTCTCTTACCAGTGAAGGAACAACAGTGATTCCTTAATGTGGGGATTGCATGTGGCTTCATTGTGTTAAATGGAGGCGTTGTATTTCATTTGAATCACCAATGCCACCCTGTTTACAACATTTCATCGCCATCTTCCCCTTCCCCATTCATTTAGGAGAAAATCCACGCGACGCAAAATGACTCGCCACGGGGTCACCAACAGACGTAAAGAGGGGCACAAAATTCATTTATATAAACTGTTATCAATCGACAATTTATATATTTACTTTTTACATGTGGTGTGGTTTACTTTTATTTACTTTAACGCCGGATCCTCTGCTTGTATGATATATGAAAACTACAAAAACCCAATAATATTGAGAGCGTTAAGTTTCTCGCCAGATATTGTATTTGGATATTTGTTAGAAATGTTATTCTATAACGTTTTTCCTTATAAAATCACAAACTTTAATTCAAATTTTAAAAGTAAAAATTAATCATGTGATTTCGCTTACAAAACGGTGCACTCGCACGATAACATTAATTCCGTTGTGGGTGCTCTTCTTTTATCTCAGCAACAACAAATCCCGACCGCAAAAAGCGCCATAAATATTTGCAGTGACGGAACAAACAATATAAATCAGACCCTTTCGGTTTTGATTCATGATGCTCTATAGGGTTTCTATTTATCCAAAACGGCAAGACCGGAATTGTTTTTCCGGCTGCATTTTTTAGACGCCGCGAACGCGTTGGTACATTCAGTTCATACATTATATTAACATCATACATTTATTATCTCAAGAGATTAAACTGTATACGAAAAGCGTCTATTTAAGAAGTCTATATTAAATAAATTTTAAATTTATACTTTCTTAAAAAAAAAAGCGCGCTTATCATATCAAGGTGTTCATAATGTAATTATCTTTTATGCCTATATTGTAAATTAAGCGCGGTTGCTGGAAGATTTCCTCTACTTGCAATTAGGAAAAATGCAAATTTTTGTTCATATTTTCTAATTTTTTTCAATATAAATTTGGATACAGGTTTTGAAAGTTTAGCTCTGAGTAAAGACGTAAATGACTTGTACAGGGTGATTCAGTCAATTTTTGACCATTTCAGTACTATGATTTATTGACCCATTAATGTTTACAAACTTAGCATTTCAGTATGATATTTTAGGCAGTTCGGAGTTTTTATTCCCGTGGAAAAGTCTTGATGATATGCTCAATGTGGCCACCACGAACGTTTTGAACTGCTCGCAGCCGAATGGTGAAGTTGTTCATAACTCTATCCAGGATGTCTGCATCCACAAGGGTGCAGCAGTCGAGGATGCTTTGCCGCAGCTGGTCTAGAGTTCGTGGTGCGGTAGTGAACACACTGTCTTTAAGGAACCCCCAGAGATAAAAATGACATGGGTTTAGGTCAGGACTCGTAGGGGGGCAAAGAAAGCCATCCCCGAATCGATCTGGAAACCTGTTTGAAATGACACGATTTCCGAATTTCTGATTGAGAAAGTCTAGCACTTTATTAGTGGTGTCAGGCCTAGTCCCATCCTGTTGAAACCATTGATATCGAAGCGGTATACGCCTCCTTCGCAGCTCGGGGATGAAGAAGGTTTCCAACATGTTAAGACGTTACGGTGCCCTCAAAAAAGAACGGACCAATGATGCCTCTTTTGGAAATCGCTCACCAAGCTATAACCTTTCGTGGATGAAGAGGTGACTTATGGTTCTCATGAGGGTGCTGGGAACCCCCAAAATGAACGTTGTGTTTATTAACGTCACCTGACAGATGGAAGAAGGCCTCATCTGGCACCCACAGGTTGTCCACAAAACAAGTGCTACGAATGAATTGTTCATTTGGATGTCTCTGAGAGAGGCTTCACTGCAGTGCACGCAGTGCTCGCAGTTGCTAAAAGTCAACTTTGCCTCGACAACTTCGGCCGTTCGAACACGAGCTTCGCTCTCGCCATTTTTCTTGTCTTTAACACATCCAGTGGCACGAAATTGCTTGACAAAATCCATGAGTGCTTGCCTGCCTGGTGCGTCTCGACACTTATACTCCTTCCGGAACTTTTTTTGCACGGTTACAGGTGATTTTGTCTCGAAATACCATTCGACAACCTTGCATTTCTGCTCTGTTGATAAAGCGGGCGCCATTTTTCAACAATACGATTTTCATGCAGCGCCGTTGCAACAATACAAACTTCAACTATTTAGAAATTCGATATGGCGCTCAGATTCTTTCAATTGTTTATCCCTAATGCACGTCATTCGAGTGAAATGGTCAGAAATTGACTGAACCACCCGATACAATCGAATATGTTTATTAAAATAACGGGCACACTTATTGGTGAAAGGATCATTAAATTATGGGAATTCTATTCTTTTAAAATATGGAATTAAATCATGGAAACAAATAATATTTTGTTCTTCTGTGTTTCCATGACAACATGAATGAAATTCCTAAGAAACCAATAAGAAAAATTCACCACATTTCCACAGGTAGATACCTGAAATCAGCTATCCTGGGATAAATAACTACAATCGTAATGTAAAATTTCATTGCAATAATTAATTATTCGTAGTATTCCCCTTCATTTTTATCGCATTAGAAATGCATCAGTTTATTTCCTAAAGGATTATTGTATCCGATTTACACATTGTATCAGAGTTATACAGTACGCTTATACAGTGATACAATCAAACAACAATTCGCAATGACATAAAGCTTTCCGGCAATAAGGTAAACGTTTTAATATCCATGCACGCACATTTCAGCACATGTGAGTAGAATAATTACATAGAAAAGGATAAGCTCGTGTTATATTCATAATTATTAACTGAAGTTCACCAATACACAACGCTAAATTTTTAAAGTCCATGGCGGAGAAATTAAACATCTCAGAAATGACGTTCCTGTAGAATGTTGTTCTGGAATCCACCCGTCTTCACTTATTCCATGATGGGATTCCTTCTCCGCAAACCTTATACTCCTTATCAGTTATACAAAATGAAACGATAAGAAATGAAATCTAAGAAGTTTAATGCATATAATTTCACCGCCATGGACTATAAAATTTTAGAATAGCGTATTGGCGAACTTGAATTAATAAGCATAAAAAAGGTAATTTATATGCATAAGCCAAAAAATAAAACTGACCAATCTAAGATTGGGTTTATTTTATCCGTAAGTGCATTTATTGTATTTAGATCTCTATTTACATTATTCGAATACAATCCTTAAATATGTATGCCTCGTATATTTATCTTGTACGTAGTCTTGGATTTGAAATAAACTGGCATTACATGAAAAAGAAAAAGGAGAAACTGTGGAATTGAACAAACAACTGTAAAGAACCTTTAATCAACTAAAATTAATGAGAAAAGAAATTGAATACCTTCTAAAAAAATAAAAATATACGAATTATGTCAATGAAATGCATACTAGTTCTTACACGTATTGTAATTTCTAGCAAGAGTCTGGTCTAGGAAGTAAACTGTTTACCATTTGGCTAATTAATGCATTCATTCATTCATTTTCCAGGCGTTCAGCTGTGAATTCCCATCAAATAAGCTTCGTTATGTTGTTCTACATAACTCATGACATTTTAAAGGAAACATCGAGGCACGTTATTTTGAAGACAAAGAGTCACAATTTGTTTTTCTTAACTGGAGTCCTTTCGAATCATCCATTCATCAGGCTGACATTACCGAGTTAAACAACTTTTTTTCCTCCTCTCTACGAACAAGAAAAGTTGAAACTCAACACAAATTAGGAGCCCCTGAAGTGCACAGTCTAATGTACAGGAAACACGGACCTCAATTAAACTGCGCTTTTCATTATGAATATAATTGAATACAACTCAATTTACTTGCTCTTTTATTTTTTGCGCCGCTTTTTCTTTCTTTTTATTTATTTACATTTTTTTTTTTTTTTCAATTTTTACTTCTCGTCTCTTCGTTTCTTTTCTATTATGTTTTTCACGCGCTGTGGACTGTTTACTTTTAAGGCTTTCTCGTTCAATCGTTGGCTAAACTGAAAGGCGTCTTAATGAGAAACCCAAGGCATTTTAAGGGGAAAAAAGAGGGTAAAGGGGGTCAGTGAGAAAAATGCTTTTCGAATCATTCGGCGCTTCACCCAGGGAGGAGGAGGGAGGAAGAGGAGAAAAAAATATTGGTCCCAGACTTTCGGTTTTGTTTCATCACTGGTTGACGTTCAGCAGAGCCCTGGCGCTGCATTTTCATCAAAGGCGGGAAAAAAGAGAGAGAGAATCGCAAAAATCGAGAATGAAGTTACTATAGGGAGGGGAAGTGGTGAAAACAGGGAGAGGGTAAGGAGGATTCAAAACTGGAGCCGCAATTGTGTCCCGTGTTCGGACAAGAGCTATTTCTGCCCAGTCATTCATTTAATTTCAATGAATTTTAAGCAGGGCTACTACGGTTTTCCCGTGGCGGCTTCGCCATCATCTTGACCACCGCGGCCGCACGACTGTTATTAAGTAAGCGTCCGTATAATTTCCCAAAACATTTAAGCCTTAATAAAACGCAATGTTCCTGGAAAATCTATTCAAAGGAGAATTCGGTTTCATCAACTTCAGAAATATTGATTAAATAAATCGAATAAAAAATTTTAAAGGCCAATTGTATTAAAAATTTTAAAAATGCGCTTTTACCAAAAAAATGTTTTCTTCTATTTTGTAATTATTTTCAAAAAGTTAAAACTAACATTTCTTAAATGTACAACTTAACAAAATTAGAACCATATCAATTGCTAGGTGATATGATTATTTTAAAAGAATAAAACAAGAAAAACAAAAAAATCAATATGAAAGCATTTTTTTTTAGAATTGTTTCCTTTTTCGCTCCGAAAACTCGAGTTTATCGAAGTTCCCGCCATCTAGTGACAATATTAGGAAAAGTAACAAACACTAACTGGCTTCCGTTATCATCGTTCAAGAACTATAAACCACGAATTTATGAAAATTAAACTGATGAATGAATGAATGAATTCCATAACAAAGACAAGAGACGCCCATCTTGCGAAAAATGGAAGAAGAAGGCTCACGACTTCTCAACGCTAATTTATCTTGGGTTGGCCTGTCTTCTTTTTTTTCCTTTCTTTTTTTGAGCTCTCCTCACAGACGACCAAATCTTCCAAGGAAAAACACGAGTGCAACAAACAAAACGGTCCATGATTAATGAAATGTTTCGCAAAACTCCCCTCAAGACACGGGGTCCATTTGGCCCCAAGGACAAAAATAGCCGACCCCACCACTCGGCCCGTTGAGTGATCGATCGATCGGCGGCGCCCGTTAATGATGAACGATCATCTATCGACTATTAGCATCAAAAGAAAAAAAAAAAGGGGGGGGTGGAATATCAAAGGAAAAATATCCTCCCAGTGTAAATAGAATAAATCGGCTTGGGCTAACATTTTCAAATTTAAATTTTTAAATCCGAAATTCATTAAAAACTGATAAGTTTAGTAAATTTTATACAAGCCAAATAAATTGATTATTTTTTTATCATTTAAGATAATTCCATGTGTTAAGGAAATATTTCCATTACTCTGTTTTCCAACAATTCATATGCAGAGGCTCAATACTAAATAGGAACCCATGCCTTAAATGATTTATTAAGTTTGTTGAGTTATCGATCGCAAGCAGTAAAAAACAATATAGCAAATAACGTAGCAGATTTGGTAAAATAGTCGTGTTCTCAATTTCATGTATACAAATTGTTACGTGTCCTAATTTACATATCTCTAACGTCCCAGGTAATATAAATAGAAAAAGTCTTACTGGACTCATATGTGATTCATATTTGTGCAATATGGGTTGCTCAGCAGAGTTCAAGGAATTCGAACGTTGTACGAGGTGCTACCCAAAATTTCCGAGTATTTTCTTGTAAAAAGCAGAAAACGTACATTACACCCTAATTTCCGCTGTCGCCTATAAAGTAGTCACCTCCGACACGTATGCAACGATCCCAGCCATTTTCCATTTTTGGAAGCACTCCTGGAAGTCTGAGGGCTGTAAGGCGTTCAAGACCAGTTGCGATTCCATTTGGATATCTTCAATGGAGTCAAAACCTCGCCTCTTATCTTAGGGGAGAAGTAAAAATCGCAGGGGGGGGGTAGGTCAGGAGAGTAGGTAGGGTGAGGGACCGTTGCCAAGTATTTTTTTGCCAGTAATTCCTTCTCAACATGCGAGATGGGGGGCGTTGTCATGGTGGAGCAACCAGTCTTTCTTTGTTCTTCCTTATCTCGGGCCAGTCTTTCTTGGTTAAGCGAAATTTTCCCTCAGTCTCCAAAACCTTGCAGTCAAACTTCGTGTTGACCATCTGATCAGGTCGAATAATTTGGAAATTTGCAGAAGCACAAGAACACGTTACAACACAAGTAGCAATAGTTAACAAAGAAATGCGCCTACGATTACAAATTTTGCAGAGCAGCAGCTGAAAGGTGCACCAAGAGGCATCTAGCGGCAGAGGATGGCTAGGACCTCGTATATAATAGGTTGGTTTATTAGAATTTTTGGCGTCGACTACTAAGGTCATTTTGCGCCTTTTACACTAGTTATATCTGTAAGCAGCCCGGGACAAACGCAAACATCCATGCCCTTGGCGGGATTCGAACCCACGACCAGGTGGACTTGAGAACCAGAAAGCATACGCCCTAGCCCTTTCGGCCACCTGGCCGGCTCGTATATAATAGGATGTCAACAATGCAACAAGTCATTAAGCGAGATATCTGTCATTTTTCAAATACCCAGTTCAATTGAAAGAGGAATCGTTGACAAGTCGAAACCTCAAAGAGCAATGTCAGTAAAACCGGTCAGTAAAATGGTAGTCCAAAATAAATGAAGGACAGAGATCGTCAAGTGTGGCACGATGCAACAGGAAATCTTCAGCTGGAACAATTTTTGCAGAGTTTCGAAATGTCACTTCAAGTACCGCCACTACAATCACCCACATTCGCCGAGAATAGAGAACCTTAGGTTTCCATGTGCTGCTGCTCGTAAGTGAAGCGACGAATTAATTTAAAGCGACATTTAGAATGGTATTCAGCTCACAGGAACAGGATCGTTGAACATCGGAGATATGTCTTATGGACTACGAATCTCGGTACACACTCTGGCAATCAGATGGTGGAAGTTCTGACGGATGCCCAAGGAACATTTTTGAGAGGCTGTATTATTTTTCGTAAAATTCATGGTTGCAGTGCAGAAGTACAGGTCCCGGAAACTGTATATAAAATATTTCTGACATACTTTGACTTACATAGTGAAGGTTTTATCATATACCCACTGATTTTGAAGAAAATTTTATCACAAGAACTACAAAAAAAAAAAATGAATGAGAACTGGAGCTAATTCTTCAAACATCAGGTAATGATATTATTTGAAATAATGGAAGGAAAAATTCTGCGACTTGGATTCGAATCAGGAACCACGAGTATCACGCTCGACGCCTCTGCCAATTGGGCTATTGCAGACACTGTACAGCCATGCTGTCACTAAGTGTCTTAAAGCCCAATGGTTGGGCGAGCACCCAGTTCACAGATCGGGAATTTCTCCTACCCAACCAAAATATGATTTTTCGTGAAGAAAATTAGCTGCTTATAAAACTTCGTTTATTTTTAACGCGACAAAGTTGGTACAACAGTGATTTTCAATTAAATAAAGTAATTAAAATGCCAAAGGTGCTTGTACCATCAGAGATAATGAATAAGCCATCGGAACACAAAAAAGTTTGACATTCTAATGTTGATGAGCACTGTTCTTTGTTCCAGCTTTTTCGAAAGTTGATTTTTTTGTTACAATTTTTTTCAGATGTTTGTAAAAGTTCTCAAATAAAAACACAATAAAAACTTTTTCTTAATTGCTATTTCTCAACTGTAAAAAAACAAAATTCGCTAAATAAAAAAGAAAAGCAAATTATGAAGGCTGATATGATAAGAATAAAATTATATTTTTTCATAAAAAATCATATTTCGGTTGCTAGTTCTTATAATTAAATTATTATCAAATTCAGTGAGTATGATTTAGGTAATCCACTACTTTTTCTCCATATGTGTTATTTTAGAAGTCATCCATCTATATTAAAAAAAAGGTACAATCGAACCTCATTATTAAGAAATCGATTTAATGGAATTTTCTCTGGTCCCATCCTTTGTGTATGCTTTTTTTATATAAAATTAGTCGTTTAATACGATTTTTTTAGCAAATTTTTGAATAATATGAAAAAATGAAGAAATCCATTCCAAGAAAGTTAAAAAAAATTACATTCGTTCATGCAAACAAACATCAATAACCAAGATTTTTCTGAAATAAATGAATGACGATAATTTTTAACAACTTGCTCTCAGACTTAATTCATAACACTGCATTGTCGGAATTTCCTTTTATTTCCGGTTAATACAAAAAAAGGTTTTAGGTCCCCCGAATTTCGTGATACCGGGTTCGACTGTAATTAAATTTATTGTATTTCGTTATTTGGCAAAGACAGTCAAAAGATACCAGGAATACCCCTGTATACGGAAAATGAGAGATGAGAGAACGCACAATGTTGGAAGCTTAGCATGACTGCTCGCAGTTACAACAAGTCTGGGCATACTCCATAGAGATTTCGTCTCGTCAGATTCAAGGAAAAAAGATCCTCATTGAATTCCTTGATATCGACGGTTTGGTCATTTGATCATTTGGTTTGTCACAGACCAGCTGGTCATTTCTACTGCGAGTTTTGCGGAGATAGCGTAATGCAGTTCGGAGGAAGCGGCAAGACAAGTGGCCGAGGAATAATTTTTGCAATGGGTTGTGCAGAGGAAAATATTCCTGTCATCACTCAACCACTCTGGATCTCGCTCCGAGTAATTTTTGACATTGGGTACAGGAAGACACATTTTGCAACCATAGAAATTCTAATGCGATTACCGAACACCGGAAGATTCCGAAGCCAGTGAGAACAAAGAAGATTCCAATAATAACAGGATTGAGAGAACAAATTTATGTTGCGTGCGCAAAGGTCCTACTGCAAAGGAACATTGCCAGATGTCTTGCCATTACACTGCTATACCATAAAATACGAGTACTTTTTGACTGCCCCTTGTAATTTATTCATTTGGATTTTTATGGAAACACCAATGTTTCTAAAAATCAATAAGTATAATTTATAGGTTCATTTCAAAAGATTCATTTTATGTGTTCTTAAAGAACGTTCGTATCCTGTCTACCAAAGGTTCCTATTCTTTAGATTTTTCAAATCCGAATTCTTATGGAGAAAAAAAAATGCGATCAAATTATGTTATTTTCTTAAACGTCAATAGTGTTCCATTGTCAAGATTAAATCATCAATAACTCGGAAGCTATCTTAATCTAAAAAGTGTTGAATGATTCTTTAGGTCAGCTGTAATGGAGGATCCATACATGGGAGAAATTTCATTGCGTGTCGGCATTTGCTCGTTTCGCTCTCTCGGGAGTTAAAAGCTCCCTTCGGATGACAAACTTGTGTGGGAGTAAATGATTTCATTTATTTAAACAAGGAAAAAGTAGCAATCGGAAGAAGAAGAGTATTGATTAGCGCGAGTGACAAAGGTGAGTGAACCCTCGTTCCACCCCCAAAATGGAACAAAAGAGAAGGAACAAGGGAAGGGAAGGAGGGAGGAGGTTTACACGTTCTCAAATGGAAATAATCCTCATTCATAATTCCGTCCATGTTGCCGACCGTGCAACTGTTGAGTCTTGGGCTTCAGCTAATAAAGGAAAATCACCATAAATCATGATCACCATCATTATCATCGTAAATTCATCGCCGCCGCTGACAGATCTGTGTCTCTCTCTTTCTAGTTTTTCTTTTCTTTCTTTTTTTTTCCTTCTAAAGTTTACAACTCCTACTCCCCTCTTCATAAGATGAATTACGATGCAAAAATCAAAAACGGAAAAAATTAACGAACTGTAAAGGGTAAAAATCGCGCTGTAATTTTCAGTCATTCGTCAAAGTGAGTAGTTTTTCCCCTTCCTGGAAGAAAATGAAATCATATCGTTCGATAGGTATCAAATACTTCATCTCATGTATCATGCGAAAACTGAAAGAATGCACAAGTAATTTATAGTATCTTTATTGACTGTAAAACACGCTCCAATACAACACCACCTTGCTGTATGTTTAGAATAAAAACTGGGACTAAAATTAAAAATAAACCTTAAGAAAATGATAAACTAACGACGATATTCATTTTCATACAATAATCGAAAATTTATTCATTTTTAATAGAAGCTTCAAGGAGAAGCATTCAATCAAGTCCTGTAAAGGGGAACGAAGCGAATAGTTTCTCTTACACGAGCTAACGAGCAGTAATCAAATATTCACAGTTGTCATTTGTGCATCGTTAGTATGCTCTACTACAACAACCGATTTGTCAGTGGCTGTGAATGACGGGCTGGCTGTGCTAAAGCCGTCGGCCCATTTTTAAGTGAGAATGGTCGGATCGGTCGGTTGGGAGGGGAGCCCGGGTGGCCGTGTGCCATTTGGACGGAGAGACAAGGCGAGGACAATCGGCGGGGAAATCGGGGACGAGAGCGTCACGACTCGCCTCTATTTCACTCCGGTCATAGTCGGCCGCTCTCCGACTCCCTTTTCCCGTGGTAAATCAATCGCCCGGGGATCACGACCTTTCCCAGCATTTTTTCTACAACCTTTCTCCCTCTCTTTCGGTTCATGTCTTTAATTTTTTTGATGTTGTTTTTGTTTTACCTCATCCGCCTACACCAACTAAGCGACGATAAAGAAAAAAGATAAAACTTGAAAATAAAATTAAACAACAAGAACAAAAAACATCAAATGTCCAATTGAAGAATTTGTTTCTCTATAATTTTCTTTAGTTAATTGAATCCGTACAGTCTAGTTTAAATTAATTTTAAAAATAATTGAATAACATGTTTTCTACAACCTAGAAAAGCACACACTTAACTTAAATATAAATAAAATGTTTTGTCGGTACTCGTCCTACAACTCTTAAAATAACGCCAAAAAAGAACTTTTTCGTTGTGCAAATATTAACAAGTATAAAATGATCAAGTGAAGGAAATAATAAAAAAGATACAAAAAATATTTTTATGCCACTTTTATAGGTTTTTTTTTAAAGTATACATTTTTACATTAAAAAGTGCGCTAAAAAGTAAAAAAAAAAATTTTGGTGCCTCACATTTAAACAGGAATTCAGAAAATTAAAAATAAGGGAAAAGAGTGGCGGCGCGCGATTAATAGA
The DNA here is from genome assembly GCA_023313115.1 of Rhysida immarginata. NCBI lineage: Eukaryota > Metazoa > Arthropoda > Chilopoda > Scolopendromorpha > Scolopendridae > Rhysida > Rhysida immarginata. The sequence goes on along the minus strand of JAHWFO010093131.1, from coordinate 445,836 downwards.
AAACCCCCTGTTGGGCTTCGGCCTGTTGGGGGACAACCGCGGGTTGTTTAGTTTCATTATTATTTAAATATTAATGAAAATACTACGCGTCGCCACACTTAAAAACGTGTATGCTTAAAAAAGTTGTTTTTTTTTAAATATTTTTTTATTTTATTCTTTTTAGCCTTGGATTTGCGATCAATTTTTACTTTTGCTACAAATACGTGAAAATGAAGAAAACCTGAAGAGGTTCCACCCCTTCCGTAAACAGAATGAAAATTAAATGAAAAACAATTTTTAAGAAATGGAATTTTGAAAATTTTTTAAACTGGATTGCATTGTCATCGAAAATAAATCAGTGTGCCAAATTTAAAGCCGTTTAAACAACGGGAAGTGGGTGAAAAATTGATTGCAAGATTTGAACGATACAGACAGAAGTTGTGGGTTAAATAACAACGTATAAAAATAAAATCATTTATATATTGTTCTTACAATAATTAAATAAATGAATCTACAAGCAGAAAGCCAGTTCGTAAATTTCTGCAGAAAATAAATTGGATATTTGATACTCATCGTTACTGGATTTGCTAAGTCGGTCGTTCTGTTGTCAATTTTTTTCGAATTTTTTTTGATTTTGACTTCAGATTCAGATAAAGCATCAAAAATAAGTTAAAGTTATAATAGGCATGCATGTCCTATCTAAACGGGAACATGGCCAAAATGGTAGTTAAAGTTAACATTTTGGGCCTTCGAGCCGGGTCGCGATAGTCCAATTGGTAGAGGCGACAAGCGTGATACTCGTTCCCCTAGTTCAAACTCGGCTCGCGGAATTTTTTCTTCCATTTTTTCTTGCATTTTCTTTGATTCATAGGTTTTCATATTAAGGATTCTTCAGTAGTTAAAAATTATTATATGTCATAGAACAGTTCTAAATTTTACAAATGCTGGTAGAAAATGACATGCAGCAAATTCATGAAGAATTTTTTTTTTTTGCATCACTCATCTGTTTACTCTAATTATTCTTTTCCTCATTGAACTTTATGAATATCTAAACCAGGAATTTAGCATTTCAGTTGTCAGTATAAATTAAGTAATATGGCATGTCTTCCCGGGGAGTCTGAAAGTTCTAAATTCCAAATACTGACAAGAAGCTCCATTTCTCTGAAGCATAACCGAACCTAAAAGTAGAACAGGCTCTCGGCTTTCACGGAGTTCATGGCTAAAACAATATTTGAAAAGTTTATTCAGCAAAAATTATTAACAATGGATATCAGAATAAGAGCAAAGACAATAAGAGCTGTTACTTACCTACATCTCTTTGTAATAAGCAGATTAGATAATAATAATAATAATAATAATAATAATAATAATAATAATAATAATAACGATAACTATGCTGAGAAAAAGTAATCACCAATAAAATCATCAGTAATCATCTCAGCAAATGAAAAAAGAACTAAAAATATAAGAACAAAAATTCTATAATAGTATAAATCTTGTATAAACATTTTTAAAATTGTTTTTTACATCGTTCTATTGGATACATTGTTTTTTTACATTGGATACTGTAATCTTTTAAACGTGGCTTTGCTACAGCATGACCAGATTTCGAATACCGGAGAGACTTTATGCCTTCACTAAAAGCATGGCCAACCCTAAAAAAAAATCCACGTGGGCGGAATTGGATAAAATAATTTACGTTGTTTGATTATAGGTAAAATTACAGACATAGCTAGAATTACAGGCATATAATTAATATTTTATAGCTCCACGCTTAGATTTTAATATGGCAGCTGTCCTTGGTAAAAATATAAGGGTGCCTAATACTTTTAGTCACGGCTGTAATTAATTAAAAAATATAGTATTGTTGAAGTTTTGTCCTTAGAAGATAGTTAAATGTATATTCAATAAATTAAATGCAATTTATTTAATTTTACCAATTTATTAGACTTTGAGACTTTGTTATCGCTTTTATGCCTATCTTGAAATGAGAAGTTTTTCTAGCGCCTCCTTTCACACTGTCTACGACTGTACAGTTTACTAGAAAATATACTAATTTCTGTCCACTTTATTAGAAACTTGACCTAAAGTGCTGGACCACCGTTGGCTCTTACACAGTAAGATGGGGCAGTGGATCGATAATATGTTGAATATCGTCTATTCTTTCAATAAAATTTCATAAAGGGATGCAGTGAAAATTCTACTGATAAACATATTTAACCCAGCAAAAGTTTTGAGATCAGGGAGAAATGCTGGCTTTTTCTTGTTTCAGCATTGTGGCAAGAGATGTTATTGTCCTTCATCAAACTGCTGTCACAGAACAAGAAGCGTATAATTGTCGGACGTCCACAGATAACGATGAGCGTTCATGGTTCCATCAATCACCACCAGTCGACTAACCAACCATGAGAAACAAAACCAGACCACTACATTAGCACTGCCGAACTTGGGACACTACATTCTAATACCTTACCCCACATTCGACCATCTAATTCGACAAGGATGCAGTTTACATCACTTGCCTTGGCCAATGGATATCTTCGCCATTTCTTGCCTCAGCCAAGACGACGTTCAATGACAGTGATGATTTTTGGCTTATGGTAATATAGAGCAAGGAGGTCCCGCTGAATCATCATAGACTCCACCATGCGCTGGAGGTCCTTACTGATCAATCTGATTAAGATACGTCGATCTGTGTCTGAAATTGCTGAGCTGCTTGGACAGCGACATGTTCAGTCAACATAACAAACAACAGCATCAATAATCTGTTTTTGCTTTTTCTTATTGGTCTGTAAAACACGGAACGGCACATATGTCCAGATGTCCGTTTTCAAATGATCATTAAATATACGTACAGCGGATAGGGATAACGGACCCTTGAAATTTTTATTTTAGTTTAGAATTGAAGGAACAATTCAGAATTAAATCAAAGAAATACACGCTTCTAAAAGTAAGTTCCGTCCAAAATCGACAATACTATTATCATTGTAAAATGGGCAATTTTCGTGAATGGATAGCTTCGCTATACGATATTTTATCCTACATAGGAAAAAAAGCTCCTGTAGACTTCCTATCCAATAAATTTATAGACTAGATGTTACAACACTTAAAATAAAGCTGAAAATGAAATGGGCAACTTGAAAATAATTTGTATGCGTTATTTAAAAAAAAAATGACATGGAGCAATTAGTTCGATCGGTTACAATTCATCAGTTAGAATTCCTACACGATTTCGAAAAGGTTACGTTTTCTTTAGTAATTCTTCAACCTTTAAAGTAGGTCAAGTAGACAGACGAAATCCTTTCTTTTCTGTTCATTTCGCTAAGAATTCTTTGGTTTCATTAGCGAACGAAAAAGCGGTTACGGAAGAACAAGTGACGGCCCTCAAGGGAAGGAAGAAGGAAAATGAGATCATCGGCAATGCAGTCGCCAAATGCCAGTACATCGCACGCCCTTAACCAATTCTTTTCGCCAAAAAAAAAATCCTTTCAAAGTCATTGAATTGTGGTGAAAACAGTTTCCTTGAAAAGCGATTTTTGGGTGTTCTTAATCCGTGTGTCTATCATTCGAACACAAACCGTGAACATGAAATTCTATAGCGAATATATTTTTCACACACGAAAGGTCTTACTTTTAAATCACGAAAAACTCATTTTTAAAAACAAGTTGCGCGGGGCGATTTACAGAATCAAAAACGGTATACCTTTCTATGCAAATCTCCATTCTTTTGACAAGCGAGATGAAAGGTGCATTAACCTTAAATCAAAATATTAGCAACAAAACGCAAAATGTGTATAACCTCTTCAACTCGGAAATTTTTTTCGTATTTAACGAGAGATATTTGCGAAACACTCGAATCATTTTATTAATTTTTGTTTTAAAAAAGCAGTTATATACGAGTTAAACTGTAATTAAATGGTAATTAAATTGCTGTATCAGGTACCATTTTTTTAGGGGGGGGGGAATGGTTGCTGTTAAAGTGAAAATAGTACATGTACATTGCTTTTTAGAACATTAGTTCTGAAAGCGTGGTATAACATGGAGAAAGATTCCACCACGATATAGCTCAAATTGAAAAGCGATACAGCGGCAAAGTGGATCAAAATATGTTAGCGGACTACTGCTGGACACTTCTACAGGAGACGCCAAAAGCGCAATACAAGAGACAAAAGACAACAAAATGAGGTTTCATGAGACACTTCAATGATTTGTTAATAAGATGGTGCAAAATAATACCTTTATTCATGTTTTCATTTTTATGTAGAATTGTAAATGAATATATTAGTCTTTTAATTGATAAAATATTAGTCTTTTGATTAATATAAAACTCTCTCTCTTAAAAATGGTACGTGATGGTGTAATTTGGATGTCATATTTAGATTTAGGAATGTCAAAGCTGTATAGTTCACATTTTTTTTTTTGCAATGAGGAGAACTTTTTTATTTGCCGACCAGTATAATATAAAATTTATATTAATAAAGAAAAGCTTTCCTAATAAAATATCAAAATCAGATTTCAATTAAAACAGTTTGACATCACTCATTATGCCTCCCTATCCCTTTTGCCAAGAAACAATAAATGGCATCGTCCAACGTGATTCGAACTCGACTTTTTGCCTGAAAGGATTGATCTCACTGGTTTGATGTATAGCAAGGAAGCCGACCATCATTCACCTAAGTGAAAACGCTTTTGGCACAGGGTGTACAAGATGATACAGTTACTGCCAACGTGGCTCGATAAAATTCAATTCAAGATTCTTGGCTGGCCAATCTATCTTTTCCACAACCATTTCCTCAGATCTCTCGAAGAGTATGTATGACACATATGGTAATGTCCTGGTAATACAGGTATAAAACTTCCATGAATACTGGAAAAAGTGTCTAGGGTGACCTATTAAGTACCGGGTGCTTTATGTCCGTTCGTCAGTCTGTGTATCTGTAAATTGATTTTCTCGAGACATACGAATGATTGTCAAAAGTGATAAAAATGACTCAGGGCTTGGACGAGTTCGAAGATAGTCGAAATCAGTTTCAACGGTAACCGATAGACAGTTTCAAGTTTGACAAGTGATGCATCAATCAATTTATAACAAGTTTTGAACGAATGCAACAATATTTTTTGTTTAACATTTGCGCATTCTTGGTGCTGGTTTGGAGTACACGCGCATTTAGATCGCTTCGTTGTAGAGGTGCTTGTTTTACAACAGATAGGAAGATGAAGTAGGAACGAAATACAAATTACATGAAGAACTTTTACAAATCGAATACCTAAAAAAATTACAAATCTTCAATGATTTATTGACGGTGGATAATAAACCTTTCGGGATTTGATTATTCCATTCATTAATGGTTTATCTGTTTTGTCGATTAGTCGTTTAACCATGGAAAGCAACGCCATATCATAATACTGTCCAGAAAGGAGATTCCCGCGCATGGACATCAATAATTTTCTTTAGATATGTAATCAAAATATTTTAATAAATTAATCCATCGAGTTATTATAAATAGGATTGACTTTAATGGTTAAAATACCCTTCTTCGACTTCAGCAATAATTTTAAGAGCGAATAAAATGCTTTAGGATTTACAAGACCTAAGACAACGAAACAGGAAGACATTGGATATTGTCAGCGCTGACCTGTTACAACATCTGTGGCAGGAGTTAGATTATACGAGGCTAACGAGAAATACTGTCTTTCTCGTTAGCCTCGTAGATTATAGGACTGACGTCTGTCGTCTTAACCTTAACAAGGGTATATACCAGAGACCTTCAATAGAGATACATGTCATTTACTTAATCTTCATGTAATACGGACTCTTAGGTGTTTCATTGGATGTGTTCAGATGGCGCTGTAACGACGACGTCATAGTTTCGATTCTAAGTTTCGCTAGACGTTCAAAGTTTTGCAACGATCAAATGGACGAGCGAAAAACCATCATAAAATTGTCAAATTGTTTTTCTAAAGCATGTCTGGTCAGTGGTGTACTGCAAAATTTTGTGCCCAACGTCGTGGTGTAAAGCACCTTTCCAACGGATCCTGAGAAGTACGTTTATTACAGTAAAAACCTTATTTATAAAATGCTAACTTCCATAGTACCTGACAACAATCCAACCTTCATTTTTTCCAACAAACGAAAAAAAAACTGATTGCTAAAATCCGATATATTGTTAAAATCCAAAAATATATTGTCATCATAATTTTTTATTATAGTAGCTATATCGATTGTCATTTTAAAAAACGCGCTAAAAGTTTTTAAAAATCAAATTAAATCCTAAGTAAGCAATTTTACCTATTATAAATTATGAAATTCATTACATTATGATTCTTATTTTTTAATTTTAATAAAGGGATAGTAAAGATCCAAATAAAAATATTTTGAAATTGATTAACGGAATTTTTCAAAAATAAATCAATTCATGTTTTTTTCATTTTATGATATTCATACATATGCATAATTATACTTTTTTAGTTTATTGGAATCGTTAACTTAAAGTTTATATATTTTTGACAGGGTAGGTGCAAAATATGATTAACAGCCTGTAGAAGAAGCGATCTGCTTACTGAAAGTTTTGAAAAAAATCAGTAAAAATTACATACTATGTGCAGCACATTTCACAAATGAACAATTTTATAACGCCAGAAGAGAAGCCGTCTATTAAAATCAGCGGTTCCCACCATTTTTACAAGAACATCAACTCATGGTGCACCATCCACTTCACAGCACCAAGAACCTTCACCATCCTCTTCACAATGTCAATGCCCCTTCCTCTCTTTGTACATCAGAAGCGCACTATGAATCATCCCAAGATGATCCCAGAGGTTCAGGAAGAACGGACTGCAAGTGTCAAAAAATGGAAACATTGGACTGGAAACGAAAAACACTAACTCTTGCGTTATTTTTCATCTTTAGATTCTGATATGGGAATTATAAAATATACATTAGGAATTATGTGGATATTTTTGCATGATAAATGGACATAAACTAATATTTATAAAAATTTATTTAGCAATTTAAGTTTTAACAGGAATAGATGAGTTTTTACTTTGTGAAAATTATTTTCCAACGAGAGACAGGCCAGGACACTAAAAAATCACATGATCATCGGGGTCCGGGCAATAATTCATCCTTCATTGTCTCCATCTTGAATTTTAACAATCAGTTTTTTTCGTTTGTTGGAAACAATGAAGGATGGATTGTTGCCCGGACCCCGATGATCAGGTGACTTTTGAGTGCCCTGGCCTGTCTCTCGTTGGCCTCGCGTTGTTACGAGGCTAACGAGAAAGACAGCTCCGGCACTGAAAAGTCACCTGACCAAGATAGGTCTATTAACAAAGTAAGTTTCATTGTTTCCATCTTGCATTTTAACAATCAGTGTTTTTTCCTATGTTGGAAACAATGAAGGTTGGATTGTTAATAGACCTATCTTGGTCAGGTGACTTTTCAGTGCCGGAGCTTGTATTTCTCGTTAGCCTCGGCGTTGTTACTGAGAGTTTCATTGCAAATGTTCAGAGGGCGCTTATTAACAGCAAATTACATTTTTTCTATAGGAAAATAATGAAACGGCATGTCTCTCTATTGAAGGTCTCTGGTATATACATATTTAGGGAATATAGGGCACCTGTAAGAACACTTAATCTAAAAAAAAAACAACAAAAAAAAAAACTCCCTGAGTTTCTGTAATCCAGAGTGACTTAGAAATAATCCTAAAATGTGGCTGCCACCAAGTGAGCAGCTTCACAATTGTTTCACAGAAATGTTACCAAAAAAAAAAAAAGAGAAAAAAGGTTGTGCTGTGGAAATTGAGAAATTTCATTGTATTGCTAGGTATGCTGTATATGGATTCTGTGTATGTAGAACGAAACTCTTGATTATACGGTAATTAAAAAAAACTGTCTGATATTGTGTATTTAATTTTATGTATTGTTTGGTAATATAATTACATTTACATTTTTTGACAACTGACCGATTAGTAACGTTTGTAGTTTCAATACCATTCTGGAACCTGGTGGGCTTTCACTGAAACACAACTTCTCTGAAGTTAAGAAACATCAGGCACGGCTAGTCATTGGATGGGCGACCCATCAGTGATTCAAGATCTTCAACCCCCTGGCTGCTGTGACCATCATACAGCAGTCGTTAATCCAGGTCCATCCAGAGACCCAACTCGTCGGCCTCAGGCCATACAGGCTCTGGATGGACGCATTGGATTAATATATATATATAAACTAAATAAATAAATGTTTAGTTTAGTTTAGAACCACAACTGAACTTTCAATTTCGCGATCAGTGCATTCTTTTCCGATATTTCACGCTCAGTCTAACTAGTAACCAGAAAATTACGATCAAGAAAATTCCGACCTGAAATCACAAATTGAAATTTAAATAAACTTAGAGCTCCAGGTATCGGGTGCCTCGTTTGGCACGAAAATTAGGGACACAGAAGGCTGAACGTGATTAGTTATGCACACGCTTCTGGTCAAATAGAAGAAATGAATCGAGCACTCGAAGATGATTTCCGCCCATATCAAAAAAATTTATAGTGAATTAAAGTGGGATAAAAGACCGTAACCAGTAACGATACTCTTCAAAAACAATATTTTAAAATAAAAAGGACAAACGGCAAAACACAGCCTGAAGCATGAACTACTGAAGGTAAGTGAAAATTCATCGAGACTCTTAATCTGTAATCATATTTTATATATCACAAATGTAAATGCTTGTATGACAGTTTTTCTTTTCTTTATATACTGTACGTCTAGAAATATTTCATCCACAAGTTCTGCGTGTATTAGGCAGAATGAATTCTCCAATTAAGACGGCTCAAAAATGGAAATAAAAATTTCGACATTCAATCGCTTTTGAACCTAATATAAGTCAATGTAAAAGTTTATAATTATTATTACAACATATGAATTTTTCAGTAATATTATATTAATATATTAGATCAGAAATAAATTTAAAACATATTTAAAATTTATTATAAACCGATTTATATATTATAAACTTTTACTGAAAAATATATAATTTTAATTCCCCCCCCCCCCCCTCTTTTTAAGTTTTTTTGTCCCCTTAGTAAATAACCAGGATTGAACTCTTAGCCTCTTCTTTTTAGTCTCATAAGACTAACCGTTTAGAGACTCTTTTTAAGGTTTTTCGTGGTGGGGTCATTTTGCTTCCTGGCCTAAGTGATTGTTCTGTAATTTCACAAATTTTGTCCAAAAAAAAATTGTTTTCTCGAGGGGAGTGGAAAACTACCGTTTTAGAAGATGAATAAGTAGAAGAATGAAAATAACCTCTTTCTTTTATTCCTAAACCGGCACTTATCTTTGTTCCTCTAAAAAAAGACGCTTTTTAACGTGAACAAGGACAAGGTACGCAGTTTAGCCCCCGGAGCCATCGAAACTTTGTCGCCTGGAACATTTTCGTGTGTCGGTCCGTTTATCAACAATCTACAGACTGTAAAGAAGGTAAAATGAAGGAGGGGTGGAGAGACATGTAGGAGAAAGTTGAAAAAAAAAGTAGAAAAAAATTGGGTTTTTTTTCCCGCTGAGATAATAAAAACAAAAGGAAAGGGTCGGGCTCGACCACATGCTACCGTGTGCCACCGCCCGGAGGCCCCAGCGAGAGCCCTAATTTTGGGCTATATTTTACGAAACAGTAGCGGTGGAGCCTATTAATTATCATGTGAGTGAGAAACCAACCCTAATAATGATCCACAAAGGCTCGAATATGTAGCCACAGACAAGATTGTTGCTCCGGTAGATAAACACTAGACAGACTCCGAGAAAATACTACATGATGATGATGATGATGAAAATGATGATGATGTTGATGACTATGATGATAATGGAGGTCGAAAACGGATAGTGCTGTGATGGGAGCAGAAAAAGAAAAATTTGGAAACTAAGCAAGTCGCTTTAAAAATTTTTCTAAAATTTGATAAAGAAAAATTCTTCAACAAATAAAAATAAAAAGCTGAACATAAAATTTAAAATCACAATTGTTATTACTAATTATTGGACATTAATATAACTTAAAAGAAATGTAAACTGTTTAAAGAATTAATCTAATTTGAGAGTTTTGAATTGTTGATTTTTAGAGTGATGACCCCGTTATACTACTATGAGTTTATAATGTCTAAACATTTAGCCATTTGTGACTAATAGCAAAAACCTGCAAATTGTTCACCAGTAAATTTTTCAGTTTTTGTGAATATGCTAACAATTTGATTTATCTGAGACGGAATTTCTTCATATTGAATTCCGTGTGATACTGATACTTGGATGCGAATTCTACTCCTAACTTTGTAAACTCAATAGGTCTCAAATATTCTTTTAATATTTTAAACTTTTACACTTCTTTTAATTATATCAATATCCGATAAAATGTGACATCAATTGTAATCTAAAGTTTATGTCAGTTTTTTTACTAGGCAATCTAAAAATAATAGAAAATTTGAAAATGCAATAAATCGCCAAGTATGAGCAGTAATCTGAAGCATACTAGGCAGAAATGTACAAATGGGATTTTGGTTCATAATGAAAAAATTTAATATCAAAATAGTTATATTTCTTAGCGCTTTGTAGGAGCTCATAACTAGGTTGGTTGGTGTGAGGGATATTACAGTTGACAATATTCAATTTGATACCTACTGTTCAAGAGTAAAACCGTCAGAAGAGGCAAAGCACTGCACAGTATGAAAGAGCATCTCATTTGGTATAGCAGAAAGATGATACTGGATAGAATCCTTCAACATGCCAATGCAACTGGCCGATCTCCGTACACCCTTGACTTCAGATAGCCTCATAACCAAGAAATGCAAGGTTTGGAGATCTTGGAGGCCACTCATGAGGTGTCACCTGATGGTGAAAATGTAACTAATCTGGCATTAAATTTCCTAAATATTAACCGAAGATCCATTTCTTTCTATGCATACCGCACCAAATGTTTGATATACATTGAGATTTATCGTATTTTCAGGTTTTCCGTCACTTTTGGATCGCCTGTTTTGTTTTGTTCTTTAATTTTTTTATAAGTTGAGGAAACGAATTTTTTTTTCTTTATCAATTTTAAATTGTCACTACTTCAACGTATTTAGCAAATTTTTTCTAAATAAGAATTGCATTAAAAAACAAAATGTTCATATATGAGAATAAATATAATATAATAAATAGGGTATTTTCTGAGGATGTTTCTAATTCAGTAAATTTTCTTCACAAATGATAAAAATTTTAAACAAGAAAAAAAAAAATAATCAAATGGTATCATTCAACATTTGAAATGAACTAAGAAATTTTACCACTCGTACGAATCTCAAAGCTTATTACAGTACAACGAACCCATAGAACGAAATATTTAACCAAATTTACTACAAAACTTAACCAACATCTTATGATCCACATGTACAATCTAATTCTTTAAAAATTTATGTAAAACACTTAAAAAAAAACGAAACACTTAGTAAAGTCGTATAGTCACGGCTACAGGTTAGTAGAGAAACGAAAGTGAATGGGAAAATTTAAAAAAAAAAAAAAATGGATTGAAAAAAAATTTAACGGCCACAATGCATCGCGCTCACAAAGAACGTAGTTCGCAGCCGCAACGTTTTGCAGGTTGGCCGCTCCGAGGAAAAATATTAATATTTCATTCTTCATTAATTCAATTAATTGCTTTAGAGGCAGGCGCGTGCAAAGCAAGATTAAAGTAATTCGAAAACACGGGAATGAAAAGACAGAGAGAGAGAACTTATCGGGAAAAATTGGCCCTGAGAAAAATAACATCATTAAGTCGTCAGTGGAGGTGAAGTCGTAGGTGGGGGAAAATGAGAGCGAGAAAAATAAGGAGAGAGATAGGGGAAGCCCATCCACCTTCTTAATTCGAACATGGTCATTACATCCCAATATACGATAGTCATAGAATTCTTTTGCTGGTCGTCCTAGAGTTGTACTCAGGAAATGAAGAAGAAATGGAGCGAATGTGGTGTACCACATATTTTTGCGGCGTTATCATTGCCTCAACAGTAGCAGCTCCCACCAATACACTTTATCCCTCATTTTCATAACTTCCCTACCCCCACCTCCCTTCATATTTTTTCCCCCTTCTCTCTCTCCGTCTAATTTTTTTCTTCTTCTTCTCCACCTTCACTGGTACCACGAACACATTGCCCACAAAACGAGTCGAATTAGTGCGATGCGTTCAACATAATTAGTGGCGCTGGTTCTGCGCAGGCCAGAAACGTTCCCGGCCGTCCGACCGACCGACCGCTTTGTCAGAAATCGAAAACGGTAATTAATTAACTCGAAGAAATATTCAAACGGGAAGAGGAGGAGGAGAGCTGGGAGACGGTACAAAAACTCCTTCATGCTTTGCCTCCCCTCTATCTCTTCCTCGCCCGCCCCCCCCGCCATTTTACAACCCAGCAGCTGACGAAGTGAACAAAACCAGCGGAAAATTGCTCGTTATAAGTTTTTCGTTCTCTTAAAACTCCCCACCTCCACCACTCTCAATCAAGGCGAAATCGTCGAGCTTGGAAGAATGATCTTGAAGAATCTTTCCCAAATATTTTTTTTTTTATTTTATTTAACTCATAAAATAAATTTATTATTCACGTATGCATGGTTTAAAAAATATGCAATCAATATTATAAATTAAATGTAAAATGTGCTAAAGAGCGACTTCGTTAACACGCTTATGTTTATTTCCTTCAAAACAGATGATTTATTAAACACATCGTTTGTCTTTGTCTATACTTAATGTCCTAAAAATAAATGATCACCTTTAAGCCTAGAAATTTATCATTAAAATTATTATTGAAACCTGATCAGGTGCTTAGTTTATATTCATTACCTGTTGATTCCAACATCTCCCAAGAAAATTATGTTCATCCCTAAAAACTATTAACCGGAACGTGTTCACAATTATTTTATTCTTCGTCAAATTTACTGGAAATATTAGGGTTACGAGAATTACATTTTGGAATGATATTTGAAAAGTAACTTCTAAGTTTATTTTTAATAAGTTGCATTTTATTAATAATACGTAATAATAATAATTTATTTATTTATTTATTTAATAATAATAATAATAATAATAATAATAATAATAATAATAATAATA
>JAHWFO010093131.1:419767-432730 GCA_023313115.1 Rhysida immarginata | reverse complement strand
TAATAATAATAATAATAATAATAATAATAATAATAATAATAATAATAATGTAATAACCTAAAGTATCTCGGTTCAGGAACATAGGTTTCCACTACAGACAACTCCAAAAATAGGGGTTGATAAATCTTTATAAAAAAGGAATCAATAAACTTATTATTTTTGTTAAAATATATGGGCCAATTTATAGCAAATATCTGCGGCATGATTATTAGTAAAATAAAGACGATTCCTCAAAGAAAGACCATTGCGGGAAGGAAATCTAAGAATATTAAAATTTAGAGCATGTAACAGAAAAGGAAAAATGTGCTTTCCGCTAAAAATTGTTTTTACAGAACAGCTCATTGATGTGTTGAATAAGATTATTCAAAAAGATGGAGATTTCAAATATTTATTTCAGGCAAACCTAAAAGACAGAAGTGTTCGCGAAGTGTGAACCATTTTCTAAGAATTTTTATATGCCCTCGTAAATTTGCTTAACGAGGCAGCTGATAGCTAACCGACGGCGGAATTCACATTGGACTTAAACAATAGATTAAATCTTCGTAAACTGCAGTACACAAAACGACTTCTCCTGTGGCCTCGCCATTTTTCTATAAACAAAAAAGGAACTTATAGGGGGCTTTTAAATTTTGAATCTTCCTCTATCCAGTGATGCGCGGAATGTATCTCTAACTTTTACAATTGTTTGAAATAAATATTTGAAATCTGCTCCATCTTTTTGAATCCCCTGTAAAATTTGATTAACTTCCTTATCCTATTTCTTAATATCCGATAGGTTAGGTTAGGTTAGGCAAAGATGTAAGACCTAAAAACATTCAGGGAAAAAGGTATCCGAAGACAGAAATTTTTAAGCGTCTGAGCGTGCTATAAAATTTAGAGATAAAACACATGAATCAGGGAATGACCACTTTCAAGTATAAGTGACTTCCAAATTAGTAATATCCATATATAAGTTTCTTAATACTCTACAATTAATGTTATAAGTATAATTAAAAGGTAAATCTCTCCTATACACGAAAGCAAGTTTTTACAATTTGTATAGTCATGCCATTACATTCTACGTACTCAAGGTAATTGCTTATGTAGAATCTCCGTATCAATTACTTGCTTGATCTCTCTAAGTATTTAATTTCACCTGCATAGACAAAAAGTTCCACGTTCACATAAGCTTATAAATCGAGCAGAAAAATATAAAATTGTAGCGGTCTCAAGAAGAGACTTGGGAACGCCAACTATGAACTCTCTTCAGAGAATTCAGTTATTATACCTACATCGGAAAATGCGGTTTGTTAGTAAGTTCTTTAGGGGAGGATGCTCGTTTTCGGAAAACTTTTTTTTTTTTAAGGAGAATCGATATATGTACGATAACGACTGCAGATGCTATATAGAAATATTATGGTTTTTAAATACGTTAAAAAAGAAAATATCTCTTCAACGGACTTTAAATATTCGTTACTGAAATCTTTAAATCCCTGTATCCGAAAAAAAAAACTGAATTTTTGAAATTCTGAGTTCAGATTTTTAAAAATTATCAAAAAGTAGAATAAGAATGACTGACAGGCCGACCCTGTTGTTGTTGGCGGTTGTTATCATCGATAAAAATGAGTTCATGAATTCTAAGTTTGATTTGGTAATGCAAGCTCGCGAATTCTCAACTGGTTTTTAAATATAGTTTCATGATCAAAAAATTAGTAATAAACATTCTACTGTGAATATTATCCTTGAAGATCTTAAAAATACATGAATCATGCATTTTTAAGACAAATCTGGCATAACAGAAAATGGGTGAGGAAATAGCCTTCAACGTATTTCATAAATGAATACTTATGAGGAAATTCTTTTTCTTTTAGAAGGATAAATATTATGGTTTTGAGCAAGGTTTTTAAATAAATAAAAGAATAATTTTTGAAAATTTTTAAAGATTTTTTTTTTCTATTGAGAACCATATTATAAAAAGTATGAGGCCTCTCTTAAGATTAGAAATGAAACACTTACTAATGCCAATAGATGTGTTTACAAACCACTCTTTAGAAAAATTGCCGGAATTTAATTTATGGCTCAACAATACATGTACGCATGTGGACCAAAACTCAATGGAAGTTCATAGAGCGTAGACTATGGTTTATTTCAGAGACAAAACTTAACAGTCCTGCGATTGATATATAAATGACGTTCTCGACGGCAACAGCTGCCGCAAACAACAACAACAACAGCAACCGTCATCAACCATCCCTGGCAATCGTTGTGGAATATATTCCCTGACTAACGACTCTGTCTTTTCAATTAGCTTCATGAAATTGAACTGGAAATTACGAAAACAAATGAAACACGCGCCTCTTAATAAATATAAACGGGTGGAAAAATTATTTCCAATCAATCTTTTCTCACTCACTCTGTCTCTCTTTCCATTTCTCTTTATTTGTTTATTATTAGCGACGACGTAGCGGAACATGCGACCAACCAGATGCCTTTAATTATTTAATTTCAGTTGGAGAATGATGTTTTCATTACTTAAGCAAATACCGGGCCTTCAACCGGCAATTATCGATGTGTGTGAGTGCGAGGGACGGAAGGTGGGCGCCATCCAATTGCAATGCGTTTTTCCCTGCGTTTAGGTTTTCTTTTTTTTTTTCGTTCTTTTTTTTTGTCTACATAATTTTTTCCTCTCTCTCTTTCTCTCTTTGGTGGGGTTGGTTGAGAAGAAAAGGCCTTTTCCATTTCTTTTTGCGTGCCTCCATTTTCTGTCCTCTTCATCATCATGCATTGTGGAACTAATTAGACAGACAATTGGTAGTGAACGCAGGCTAGGAGTGGCTGTAAATCACCCACCACCACTCGTTACCACACCACGTGATTATAGGGTGGCCCGCCTCGAGGTGGGGTACGGGAGAAACGAGGGAAGGTAAAACAGAAGAGGGGGGGGGGGTTAGAGAAAAAGAAAAGCCCAAAACAACACCAACCTTCTGGGAAGGTGGAAATTCTCCATTTACCTTTGCGGAAATAGGCTTTAAAACATCGTGGACCACAAAATACGAAGGGAAAGAAAAGAGAAACGAAGGGAGAAGGGGGAAAAAATAAAGGGAACGTGAACAACAACAAAAAAATGAACCCTGAAAAAAAACTGTTCTTGCATCACTAGAGTCGATTATTGCTCCATTTTGTTAAAACTATTTTGGCGCAGATATGATTTACGACGAAGCTTGCATAAAATTAGCAAATAATCAGATCTAAAATTTTGTGCGGAAATGTTTTAAAAGCAGTTCAATCTTTAAAATGTTTTTTTTCATGGTGTGATAAAGAAAGTATTTAGAATTTACTCAATATAAACAAGTCTGAAGAAGTTTTACTTCAATATATAGCTACAATAATAAGTATTTGTTAAATGCATAATTTTATGATAAAAGAAAAATAAGTTTTCACGAATCATTTAAACCGAAATCAAACTATGTCTCTTCGGAAAACACGAGAATGAACATGTCCTAATCCTCTTAAATTTAGACCGGTGCAATTTCTGTGTAAGATGTTTTTTACTTCAATTCGAAGTTAGATAGCATTACAGAGCTTTACTAAAAGTATGATGATCCTATTTTTCACTCCCAACCAACCAGAAGATCTAACCAAGACCGGGTGCAGTTTCCTATCGTGCGAACATCACCTGAGAACTTTGACACAAAGTAGAGATTTATACAGAAGTTGCACAGCCTTTCGGCACCTTTGATGTTGATGTAACCGAAAATCATCGAGGATTTACTAGGCAGTTCTGGACTCAGGGGACACTAAGAACCGTTAGTGTAATCAATAATAGCGCAGCAAAATATTATGACAGCGGAAAAATTCACCTTCATGAATAAGCGCCCCTGCTGGTCTATGTTCTTTAGTTTGTTTATTATAGTTTCAATGGATATTTAACACTTTTACGACATCTTTAAGAATATAACCATCCCTTTATCATTTTCTTGACCTGTTAACTTTCTTGATCAATATTAAACTGTTGAAATGTTGTTAATGAAACAAAGTTAGCAAATGGGACCATTCGCATCTATTCAAAATAGGCAAATGATAATAGGATTTATCTCTTATTTATCGAGACAATAAGGGTCCACGATAGCCCAATTGGTGCAGACGACAATTGTTTGGAACACTGATTCCAGTTTGAATTTATTACATGTATTTTCGAATATTTTTAAGATTGGTGGTAATAGGGAAATAATAGTTTACTGTCTACACAATATTGCAATATAATGCAATTAAGATAAATTTCAAATGCTCGAATTAAGAACAGAATTCATAGCAATTAAAATTTACTATTGTTAATCTTGGGACTCCAACATTTTACCGTTTTTCCTCTCAAATCGATCTACAACTTTCAATAACATTGTAAACTAGAGGAAACAATAGCTAGTAATGTAATAAAATAAAATAATAAAATAGCATGGAATGTGCAACATAAATATGGATTCCAACCATCACTTCAAATGGTAAATTTTTTACGAAACTACTCGCGTGGGGAGTAACCATGGTGTAAGATCATAGTATTAGAAGGATCACCTTATAATACTATGGTAAGATTAATCTTAATCTTACACCATGGGAGTAATGCAACTGCAGATGGGTTAAAATTTATATAACGAAGCTACTTGCATCTGGTCAATACTGGCGTTATTGTCATCTAGCAGTCATTATGCAGATGAAAACTATATTAGAGCACATGTTTGTATCCCATTAGGAGGTACAATGAATCTACGTTTCTAAATTAATTTTAGGTTATGAATACCCGAGAATAAAAGTATGATCGGGTCATAATGACGCGACGCGAATAATTAAGGATAAAGTCCAGAGTGAATTGACTCTCATTTCTATCTATTATCATGCTACGATTTTTTTAAAATATAGGCCTAGAATGTGTCCTTAATTATTAAAATACTTATATGCAATCACACATTTTACAATTGATACATACGATATGGCAATCTCCATTTAAGAATTTTGTCCAACTGAAATAGATTTCAATAAAAAAGTTTTTAAAAATCTTTAAAAATATTGACACGTAGCCTATATAGACACTTAAGCATCCACAGATAATGAGATTGGAACTTTGTTCCAAAAAAAAATGTTTGGCAGCTGGCACATGAGAAGGGCAGAGTATCCAAAAGTAGCCACGAGCGATTTTCGAATTAAAAATTACATCGATCGATATCATCATCACAGGTCTATAATCCCTAAGTTCATCTTACTTGTTAGATTCATAAATTTACAGAAAAGATCATTATCTTTCTTTTTTAATAGAAAAGCATCCAGGACAGATACAAGTGGTTCCAGATGGCATTAAACTTACCTATTACTGTAGCAGATGGTAGTACAATTTCTTAAACTTAATTCTATATATTTTTATCGGCCTCTGATTTCCTGGTTAATTTGAACACAATTTCAATTTCACGAAAGTTGAAATAAGTAACTTTAATTTAACGGGGCGGTTCAGGAAGTGACTTCTTAGCTGTCATCCTTTTAATCATATTTTTTGTACATTCATAACAGTTAATATAATGTTTCATCCGTCGTTTTCGCTAGAGTTCAAAGAGAACTCTACAGTATATCAATGAAAACCGAACCAATTATACATAATTTTCATGCAAACGCAAGAAGCTTCCCAGCAAGGCTTCCCAGGATATTTTCTCCACTGAAATATAGAATGATGGATAAAACATGAAATAAATGGATGAAGAGGAAGGAGTGGAGGCTACTGGACCCACAGGGAAGGAGATAAATCAGGAGGAGGCGGAAGAAATGTCCCCTGGCAAGTCTCCTTCCTCCAAAATGTGACGACTCACGCATGCTGTCTACCTATAGGTGCAAACTCTGCAAAAGTTGTTAGGACATACTCTCCTCTCTCAGGTGTTTTCTCATCCAGAATTCCGTTTCAGTCGCCACAGATATTTCATTGGCAATCGTTGGGCGCAATCTTCCCACCTTTGGCACCGAATTGTTTATTAATCACTAACACGCTTCCTTATTTCCAGAGGGAGATAAGTATCAAAAGCTACATCTTCTAACTATAAAATATAACATGGACTTCTACTTTAAGAAAGTATGTTCAGTTGAGAGACAGATAAATGAAAATTTGAGAGTCTAATATCAAATTTCTTTGCACATATAGCTACATTTTTATAATATTAATAGAAAATGCAAAATGTAACTCAAAATTCATTACATTTGATAAGAATATTTAACGTCCATTCTGCCTTTGATATCAAATCAATTAACAAACGCATTTGTTTAAAACGTTGTCAATATTTGTCAATATTATTAGCCTTTTAAAAGAGCGTGTTTATAAAAGATTCATCTTTGTTTGGCCAAGAGTTTTGATAAAGATACAGATGAAAATTTATATTTCATCTGAGCAAACCAAACGCTGCCGTTATGCTTACAAATTTCTACTTTGTAACGTAATTATCACATAGATGAAACCACAATTAAAGCTACAGGTTGATTACAATTAGAAAATTAATAATCATTAGTTGTTCTGTGAGGGTTTGTAATGGAACGCCTACCTCAGCTGTTCGAATTAATAATGAAAAATAGGAAAGAAAATATCCGCAGCCCGGGATCGAACCAGGAACCTTTGGCTCGGACCGCCAACGCGCTAACCAATTTTTCATTATTAATTAGAAAATTGTTTGCAGATTTTTCTTCAGAATCTCACTTCTCTTTGAATACAGGATGATGTTAGCTATTTATAAAAGAGATTTTTTTCCTATGACATTTTTGCATACGTAGAAATTTGGGACGTGGGCGATTCTTCTGTTTCTTAACATGGGAAGACGATTTCAACACGTTTTTTGCAGACCTATTAACAGAGATATCACAGAAAATGAATAATAACAAATCAACGCTGAGCTTTTCCGTTTTCAACGACGTAAATTATATACCCGTACAATTAATATTCGAATTAGTGGTGTCTGAATGTTTTCATGCAATTTAGAGTTTATATGAAAGACAGAAAGAAAATTTAGGAGTAATTTAAATTGGAAATTTAACTGGACGCCCAGTTTTTAGTTCGTTGGACAGAGAATAGCAGCACTGTCATCTATGGCGAACAGCTCGACACTAACATCCAAAACAATTTAGTTCTCTTCAACGAAAACGCAGCGTCAAAAAGTAAGAGCCATGTCTTATAGGCACTCTAAGGAAAAAGTTCATTATTTTTAATGAAAAAAATGCCATTTGATAGGTTCAAATCGGTTTTATTAAAATGACCAGACGTTCTGAATTTGTCGGGACAGACCTGATTTTTTACCCTATATACTGACAGTTTTTGGCAGGTAAATGTAGACGTTTATTTGTCACGATTTTCGGTAGCCATTTATCCCGATTTATAAAAAAGGCTTGGTTGTTTTTCAGCAGCAGATTATATGGCATAATGATGACCAAGGATTAATGCGGTGGTTTCCGTTGCCTTTCGCTTGGTTAGTGAAAGACAAACACAAACATCCATGCCTTAGCGGGATTCGAACCCGCAATTCAAGCATCTCGAAATTCACTGAAAACTGCGCCTCCATATATAGTGTTTGGTTGGTGTAATAGTTATACACAACGACTATGTCTAATAAGGTCCAATTTTATGCTGTCACAAGGGTTCTCGCGATGATACCAAGCGACAGATTTGGAGGTTAGGATTCTGTTAAATCGCGATTATTCTTCAGTGTAGGCTTAACATAGACCAAATTGAAAGCAAAAAATGAAGTAAAAGCGCGCTGTAATTTTATCATTTTAAAAATAATTTTTATTTTTAAACTATGTTTTTATTATACATTAATTAGTATATTTATTTTAATTATACAATACCCCTTGTCGCATTTTTCTATCTTAATTTTATACATGAATTTTTTTATAAATTCAAAATTAAATTTAACTTCCAATTAAAAACTTCAATAAAAATTACAAATCGGCGGCCTGAACGTATGTCATGGGATTAACCAGTATATTTACGTTCTCATTATAAACCTTTCAAGATTTTCGAGTCTTTCGCTTAACGTGGAGTGGGCGTGCTTGTTTTCTCACAATTAAATTTCCACCGAAGTAACTTAGATCCGCATTAAAACACTGGAAATGTTCCGTAGAATTTATTTGTCCTAACTTTTCTCGTTCCGAAGTAATTTATTTCGCTTTCCACACATTGTTTCGAGTTTGTTGAAGCGTGTGGACGGTTCCCAAAGTTGTTGTTGTTCTTTCTCCTGTTGAAAAGTTCAACACACAAAATTTACGATCGCCGTCTCTCTCCCTCATGGCTTGTTTCGTTTCAAAAAGCAACAGCTTCGGGTAGTCGAACCGTCCAGAAACAACTTTCAACACCCATTGCTCGGGTCGAACTACGAACAGTGAAGTTGGAAACAGGCCGACTCTGCGAAACGTTACGGAGAGAGACGATCGGAGGAAGCTGCTGTATAGAGAAATATCGAAAGAGAAACGAATGCACTTAAATCAAGCGCTTCGCATTAAAACCAATCTAATAATTAGCCTTTCCTTCTTCGGATAGGAAAACTACAGAAAGGAGAGAGAGCGCGAGCGAAGTTTTCGGCCCAAACGAAGGCATTTGTTGGGCGGCGGCGGCGATGGTGTCGGTCGAAAGGCATTCATCAGCGGCGGCGGCAGCGGCATGGGATTCGGTTGAGCCACGGATGGTTGAACCGGAAGCCCTCCGCTTTCTTAATTAGCCAGCCGCCCGAGTTAATAAGCTTACCAACTAATGATTTAAAACCATTTATGAAACCCTGAACGTGGAGATTGAGGTTCTCCTTTCCAGGGTTCGGAGCTTTCACTCTCTGGCTTTTAAATTTGGTAGCAAATCCGACTTGTCGAATCTAACATAGATTTATTAGATTCAAAAAACTCGCCGGCCTCGTGAAAAATGACGAAGCGAAAATAAAAAATGAAGGGAGAAGAATTTTGCGGTGCAACTTAATAGAATAGCATACGGCTTTCAAACTTCATTTCACTGTATTATTAACACATTAAAGAGAGTTATTTATGATATTTAATGAAAGTTTTATTGAATTTAGACGAGCAATGTCTTTATTTGTTTTTATTAAGTCGGGGCTTTCAGCAGCTTTAAGGGGTTCTAATCCTCTTTTATAGCACCCGCTCTTTTTAACACTTTTCAGCGGGAATATCACAATGAGAGAAGGGTGTAGGACAGAATCTTATCAGAAACTATAATTGAAAATTTTAAAATTATTTCGTTTATAAAGCAAACGGGCAATTTTTTATCGCATATTTATTTAAGCTCTAATTGCAGGAAAACTGGATTGACTGATAGTATGGAAACGATTGGAAATATACCCCCACAACAATATATACAGAGAGTTCTTAGGGATCTATGGTAACATTTAGCATTGTTAAACGTGACGCGCGAGTTCATTTCACGTGAGCTATCAGGTGGAGTATTGATAAGGCAGGTATTAAAATAGTTAGTATTCTAACAGCAAGCTAAAAACATTGAGTTTTGCCACCGAAAATTGACTGGTATTGGGGGCTATATGGCAGCTCTTTCCGACGTCAAATTCAGCTATTCCGAAATCATGAAAGCATGCAAAGAAGCGAGGCTTCCTCGTTTCCAAGAAAGAGAAATCAAGTCTACTAAATAACATTGGCAAAACCAGAAGCGGCCTCTTTCCTGAGGGTAAAGAGCAGGCCAATCCGAGACCATCCATCTAGCCGTACTCCTAACGTCGTCCGGAAAGTTCGGGCTCTCGTAACACAACGGGACAGAAAGTAGGGACATCTGTGTACACGGTAAACACAATTATCAACCGTAATTTACAATTATAGAAGCGACACAAGAGTCACTTCATAAGTTGTTGCCGCATCCTGCTCAAGAGCGACGAACCAACTTCCGTAAACTATATGAACGATACTTGGCGGATGAAAAGTGGAAATACGTGGTCATTCTAGATGAGGCGTATGTTTATTTATGTACAGCAAGAGCCGAGCCATTTTTATCTCCCAAGGGGTTCTAAGGACTTCAGAAAATGGTACGTGAATGCAAAGGAAACATTTTCAAAAGGTTTCATGATCGTAGCGTGATACATCTACATCGGCAAGTTAACTTTACACAGAGTTGAGTCAAAAGCCAAAGTCAACGTCATGTACTCAGACTAACGTTCTAACTCCCATATTTACCCGTGACATCCCCGTTTTGTATGGTTGCCGGCCAGATTGCCGAGAGGGCTAGGGCGTAGGCTTTCTAGTTCTCGAGTCCAGCTGGTCGTGTGTTCGAATCCCGCCGTGGGCATGGATGTTTGTGTTTGTCCCGGGCTGTGTACAATTACAACTTGTGTAAAAGGCGCAAAATGACCTTAGTAGTCAACGCCAACAATTATAATAAACCAACCAACTATTTTGTATGGTGCTGAGGTAAAAACGACGTCAACCCGCCTGTTCCTGGAACGTATGCAAGAAGATACCGGAATCTGCTCTATTCCATTCAGAGACATACCCGTCAAGTCGCCGGACACATCGCCTATGGATTTCTGTGGCTTTGGCCTATTTAAACGGGTCCTCGGAAAGAGACGTTCGCGAACAATAGAGGGTCTTTGGAAAGCGTTTCAACAGGAGTGGTTATGAATTGATCTTGGTGTTCAGCGTTCCAGCCTCCTGTGGTGGAAACTGCGATGGAGGGCAATAGCAGTGATGGTGCCTGCCAGATTGGCCCTCTGTAACTTGTTACCATAGATCCCTAACAACCCTCTGTATAAGCAAATAAGCGAGCAACCTAATGTTATAATAGTATCAGTTAGGAAATAAAAATAAAGTGGAAAACGAAGATCGTTTGTATTTGTGAGCCTTGTAGTGTATAATAGTATATTCTTATAAAATAAGGGTTAAAAAGAAACTGGCGCATTGGAATATTTATATAATACTCACAGAGAGAGACGAAATCTAGTCTTCCATCAAAATATAGAAAAACTTCAGTTAGCATTTTTTTTTTTATTAATCAGTCACAACGAAGCAACAAAAAAGTAATCCGCGCAACGTAAAAGAATCGGAAGAAAAGGAAACGCGGTTCGATTTAATCGTTACGTAATTGAATAATTAATGTAAGCCAATTACATGAGATGAAAGATTGTCGTTAAATTCAAAGTGTAATATATCAGGTCGTTGCATATCAAATATCGGATTTCGAGGTGGGTTCCGCGCTTCAGCACGGTTTCCACGTTTAGTAGCAAGTACTCTTAAGAAAGCGGTACATTCCCAGAGATAAACCTATCAGCGACCAGGTGCCTGAAATTTGCATGTCTGCAATGATATTTAATAGCGTTTGAACCCAAGCGGAGATAGTCATGACTTCATACGAATTACGTGTGATAATGCATTACGACTTCAGGTTGAATCACACTGCATCCAACGCCTCTCAAAACATCAATAAGCTATTTGGTGTAGGCACCATAAACGAACGTACTGTCCAACGTTGGTTCCGAAAATTCCGGGCGGGAGCGGTGGACCTGGCAAATGAGCCACGCGGCAGACCGCCCAACGTATTGAATGACGCTGATCTGAAGCGATCTGTGGAAGAGGACCCGTCAAAAACTGTTCGGCACCTTGCAGGGGATCGTGCTGTATCAGCGTCGACCGTCAGTAGATACCTTAGGACCATAGGCACGGTGAAAAAGCAGGACAAATGGGTCTCACATGAACTTACGGAAAACCAAAAAGAGCGTCTGTTGAAGGCGTGTGCGGAATTGCTTTTGCGCCATGAAGAAGCGGGGATTCTTGATCACATTGTCACCTGCGACGAGAATTGGCTTCTATACGACAATAGAAAACGGTCAGCACAGTGGCTGGATGCTGATGAACCCCCGCGACAGTTCCTTAAACCCCCGTTGCACCTCAGGAAGCTCATGGTTACAGTTTGGTGGAACATCCGTACTCTCCGGACCTCTCCCCTACCGACTACCATCTTTTCCAGAGCCTGAACAATTTTCTCCGGAGGAAAACATTCTTAACAAAAGCAGACGTCGAAAATGTACTCCGGGAGTTTATTGAGTCCCGTGACCATGGATTCTATCGGAGAGGGCTCGAGAAGCTGCCAAATCGTTGGCAACAATGTTTGGATTGCAATGGGGGTTATTTTGAATAGCATGTGTGAAGGTGTCCTTTCTAGAGGGCCATCAAAGATACGTCTGCAATCCGACATTTGATATGCAACGACCTGATGTGTATGTCGTTGAAACTGACTTATTCCTTATTTTAAGTTCATACAAATTCCATGTATTCCGCAGGGCATATCAATTTTACAAATAAATTAAACAATCAAAATCCTAAAGCTGCGGTCACACTTTGCAATTTCCAGCCGCGCTTGCAACTGCAACCGCAACGGCTCTTCCCATTACCTAGCAATCCCCCTCCGAATATGGCGCGGCTGCAACCGCGCCAAGAAACAAAAAGTTTGTTTTTCTCTCGCTGGTTGCAGTAACGCCAACCAATCAGAACGCTTCAGTGTTGCAGTAACTCCAAGATAATTAGTGTTGCAGTAACTCCAAGAGACAAATTTTATTTTAAAATGGCGAATTGGACTTCGGAGAAGGAAGCACGTTTTATCGAGCTCATAGAGCAGTATGATTGTATTTGGAATGCCAATTCCATAAAATATCGCCGGAAGGATCTAAAACTGCAAGCCTGGCGTGAAATTGGTGCCAGCTTAGACGTAAATATCTGATAAAGCTAATAACAATATAGCTTTTTTCTTCTTTCCGAATTTTTCCATGTTTTCAAATAAGCAGACGACCTAAACTTCTTCCTCCTTTTCTTCTTTGGTCTCAATGCCAGATTGTAATATCATTGGTCAAAATATAAGTGGTTGCAATCACAGTGTTTCAAAGTGTGACCGCTGAATGGCGTTTACAATGTGTTGCTGCAACAGTTGCAGTTGCAAGCGCGGCTGAAAATTGCAAAGTGTGACCGTAGCTT
>JAHWFO010093131.1:389311-419667 GCA_023313115.1 Rhysida immarginata | reverse complement strand
GACTTATTCCTTATTTTAAGTTCATACAAATTCCATGTATTCCGCAGTGCATATCAATTTTACAAATAAATTAAACAATCAAAATCCTAAATCTTTCGATGCGATTAATTTAGAATGAAGAGATGTTTCTTAAATTAACAAATTTTTGTGACGCAGTTAAGTTCCTTGTCTCTTTAATAAAATATACGTACGTTGGTAAAAATTTATTTAATTAGGTGTAGTTTTTTTTTAACTCTTCTTGAATGAAATTTGTTACTACCTTGAATAGTTAAAACTGGAGGCCTTACAATTCGGTGGAAGACAATTCGGAGATTTCGATAGAAAGACAATGTGGAAATTGCTCATATTTTTAATAAATTAAAATGCTTTTTCATATGGATTTTGTCAGATTAGTTACGAGAAATGATGATTAAAAATGTTTTTGATAATATTAAAAAAAAATTATTAAATTTTAGCCACTTTCATTGAATAGTAAATAGTTGAATAGTAAATTGTACCAATGGTGACTTTTCCTTAACTCTAAGAGAATTAAACTTCAAAAAACAAAATACCGAAAAAGAATCGGAAATTAAAATTGAACAACAGCAAAATATATCTTAAGAATTTCTAGAATAATACTATATTCTTTCAAAATAATACAAATTTACCCAGAATCTTAATAAAAATTTCTAATAATTAAGATTGTTTTAGATAATAGACTAAGAAAATTATTTAAAAAAAATTAAACACCAAGAACAGATATGTGAATATAAGAATTCCCACTCCCTAATTAATGAAATATCCTTTGATATTTTATCCGATTTATTAATGCTTGCAATACCTTTCTCAAGATGATTTCATTTCAGTTGATTCTATATAATTCTATACTATGGTCTGCCTTATATTTAGAACAGACAATGGGTGGTGAGATATCTTGAGATATTAACAAATCTTTATAGGAAATAGACATAAATCAGCAAAGTTTTGTTTCTCTTCCTGTCCTCAAATTTGTGGTTGTTCAATAACAACCATTTTTTTACTCTGGATCCATTTTGCCTATGCGTGTTTTTGGCATTTTTTTTTATTCAGTCAGCAAGTTTCTCTCTAGGGAAGCGAATTCCCTTTAAAATAACAATTATAAAGCATTAAAAACTTCCATAATTATTACTACGGTTTAAATTATGCCCAGTGCATTAAATTCTACCTGAAACATTTCAATAAATCAATTAAACCGAACATACATATTTTTTTCTCTTTTGAAAGTTACTTGTTATTTATTTGAGACATCAAAGCTTCAAACTTTTTTCTTCAGAGGAAAAAAAAACTGCTTTGGACATCGGAACCTGCAATGCTTTTAAAGGTTCAGACAGATTCATAATAAACAGAAAATTACTGCGTCATTTCTTAGCCGTTTTTATAACTTGCAATAAAAGTCAGTCGGAACGAAACCCTTGCATATTTACTTTCACCGAACGCCAAAAATTATCACCGTCGTTGACGTCATCGAACTCGAGCTGCCTGCTATTAAAACCACTAAAAACGATTACTTGAAGCCAAAAAAACGCAGAAGAAGATACCTATCTACTAAAGCCTAGTAAATCATCATCTGTTTCACCATATAAAGTCATCAGCAGCTTCTCATCCATCATTGAAGTCTAATTTTTCTTAAAATTTTCTTATTTCAGCTAAAAAAAAATAAAATTTAATTCAGTGTAGATGAATTCCTAGAAATATATATATATCTAGAAATGGTTAAATGTAGAGAGCTTAAGAAATTAACTGACAGGAAAAGGCAATTCAATTCTAGATAAGTACCAATTTAAGCACGCTTTGATCAGAATTTATTTAGCTAAATTATCTTGCCTTGGGGTTTATACACCTATCTATAATGTATAATTGATATAAGAGAGAGACCCCTTACTAAGGATATTCCTTCCTTAAGTTTTGTGAAATCTATACACTTCTTTAAACACTTATTAAACTTTAAATACTGGTTAATATTCATAAAATTAAGGAAATGAAGTATCATA
Source organism: Rhysida immarginata (assembly GCA_023313115.1). Lineage (NCBI taxonomy): Eukaryota > Metazoa > Arthropoda > Chilopoda > Scolopendromorpha > Scolopendridae > Rhysida > Rhysida immarginata. The sequence goes on along the minus strand of JAHWFO010093131.1, from coordinate 417,658 downwards.
GAATTCTATGTTAAAGCGAAAAAGCTATACATGAGCAAAAAACGACGAGTGTAATAAGTTTAAAATTATTTCAAATATCTAATCAGGAATACAGATTAAAATTATTAAATTATATCATGTAATTTTCATTGTCGTTTTAAAGTATTTCTTACGAATATTATTTACCGGGTGTTTCAAAAATGACCGGTATATTTGAAAAATCTAAATGGACAGCAATAGAAATACACCGTGAACTAAATTCAAAAGTTTGTCTGCCTGAAAATTTACTGTTGTCCCATGCATATTGCAACAAACGGCGTATTTCTATCGCTGCCCGTTTAGTTTTTATTGATTTTTCAAATATACCGGTCATTTTTGAAACACCCGGTAACTATCAAATCAACCAATAATCCAGAGAATTTTAATAAAAAAAATTGTTATTAGGACCTTAAAAATTCCTCTAAACGATGAAAACAGGCTAAAATACTATTTAATCTAATAAAAGAAATTATAAAGACAAATGGTTACGACCCGATACAGTGAACTCTGTAATAGATAAGTACATGTATAAAAAAACGAAAATAATCATGACAAAAAGGGGCAGTCTCTTCATAGTCTAGATTTAAATACTTCAACAACCTTCTATATCAACTTACTAATGCATTACGAAGAACCGGAGTTTTAATTCACATTATTTTGTGACTTGTACATTTGATTCAAAGAAATTAACTTAGTGTGTATCAAGGAATTCAAAGATGGAAAAGAGAAGAGAAAAGTTAGTGTATGTTAACATATAAATTTGTGAAAACTAAAGAAATCATGGAAATTTTAAATAAAGTGAAGAATGGCAAAGCGCCAATATTATGGAGAAATATCAAAATTTATAAATAAAAAAAAAAGAAAGAAAGAGAAATAACTAATCGATTAAAATACTCTAATTACTCTAAAATTAAGGAAATTACTGATGGCTGAGAAAGTTATCACTACTAGAATCTTCAATCGAGCCTTTTCTTAACAACAACAACAACAATAATAATAATAATAATAATAATAATAATAATAATAATAATAATAATAATAAGGTGATATTATTGGTTACAATATAATGAAAACTAGAGGCAAAACCACCTAAAGATAAGGCCTGAATCGAGGCTAACGAGAAAGACAGGCTCCGGCAACGAAAAATCACCTGACGAAGATAGGTCTATTAACAATGTAACTTTCATTGTTTCCATCTTATATTTCAACAATCAGTGTTTTTTCCTTTGTTGCTAAACCTATCTTGGTCAGGTGACTTTTCAGTGCCGGAGCCTGTATTTCCAACGCCTCCTATAAAGAAAGCCTCGGCACTGAAACGTCATACATTATTACATCATCATAAGTCGACCAAATTCAGAGTTTATTATTGGTAGAAATGCGGTTAACAAAGGACGAAGTATGATGATGTAACAATGTCCGACGTTTCAGTGCGGAGGCTTTCTTTATAGGAGGCGTTGGTATTTCTCGTTAGCCTCGGGCCTGAATGCAGAAACGTCATACATTGTTAAAACCAGGCCCGTAGTCAGGAGGGGGAGAGGGTCGACGACCAACCCATTAAGGAAAAAGATCAGACTCAGTGGAATCTTTGAAAATCGACCCTCCCAAGATAACGTCCTGGCTACGGCCCTGAAAACGTCATAAGTATTCATCCCGAGGCCTACGAGATAACAAGGCCTGGAAGCGAAAAAGTCACTTGGCCAACTGGGTGCTAGCAACAATGCAACCTTCATTGTCTCCATCTTGGATGTTAACAATCAGTGTTTTTGGCTACGTAGATATCCGAGGCCAACGAGAGACAGGACAGAGCCAACATCTCCTAGAAAAAAGCCAAACAACTAAAACGTCAAGAATTTTTACATCATCATATTTCGACCATTGTTAATCGTATTTCTATCATAATAAGCCCTAAGTTTGGTCGACTTATGGTGATGTAACAGTGTATGAACTTTCAGTTGTGGGGCTTTTTTTCTATACTGCGACCAACCCCAACGTTGGCCTAACTCCTATTGGTCAGGTACATCACCATGCGTAATACTACGAAAGCGGCTTCATTGCCTAGCAACGAGCCACCGATGTAAACAAATGTTGAAGTATGAAGCGAAACTTCAGTGACTAGAATAGAAACTATTCCAGCCACTATAGCGAAACCATAGTTTCAGCCATTTTGGCAGGCTCGCACCGTATTCCAGGCAAATACCGCATTCGTGGGGGTTTTCCCGCTAGTTTTTTTCCTCTTATTTTAAGCCAATAAAAAGTCAACAATCGAATGACATGAGCACTATCTCATGTTACGCATTCATTATTTTCTTTGGAAAGCGTTGTTCGGCTTCAACCAATAGCAGTTAGGCCAAAGTTGGGGTTGGTCGCTGTATAGGAGGTGTTGACAGAGCACTCAAAAGTCACCTGACCCAACACCTCCTAGAAAGAAAGCCTCACAACTGAAACGTCATATATTGTTACATCATCATAATTCGACCATTGTTGATCGTATTTCAACCAATAATAAGTTCTAAATTTGGTCGACTTATGATGATGCAACAATGCATGACTTTTCAGTTGTGAGGCTTTCTTTCAAGGAGGTGTTGCCTGACCATCGTGGTCCGGACAATAACTCATCCTTCATTGCCTCCATTTTGGATTTTAACAATCAATATTTTTTCGTTTGTTAGAAACAATGAAGGATGGATTGTTGCCTGGACCCCGATGGTCAGGTGACTTTTGAGTACCCTGGCCTGTCTCTCATTGGCCTCGTAGTCATCTCGTAGCCGACGAAAAAGACAGACCTGGGCACTCAAAAGTCACCTAACCATAGTAGTCTGAACAACAATCCAACTATCATTGTCTCCATCTTGGATTTTAACAATCAGTGTTTTTTCGTTTGTTGGGAACAATGAAGGTTGGATTATTGCTCAGACTACTGTGGTCAGGTGACTTTTGAGTGCCCAGGCCCGTCTTTCTCGTCAACTGCGTAGTCATCTTTAATCGCATTTCTACCAATAATAAGCCCTAAATTATGACTATGTATGATGATGTAACAATGTATGAAATTTCTGTGCGCAGGCCTTCTCTTTAGAGGCGCATTCGGCATCGTGCAGAAACTGCACATTCTGCGCTCTATGTGTACAGAGTCTGTTCATCATGAGATTCTGCACTCCTGGCGGCGCTGTTCGGCATCGAATCTGCGTTCTGTTCATTCCAGACTCTGCACTTTCTACGTGCAGAAAACGAACAGGGAAAAATTTTGTGCAGACTCTGCAGTTTATTCACGAGTACAACGAGGACACGGCCAACAATCGGTTTAACTCGCACTGTGTGGGGCATTCTTGCATTTTATGGCATTTAAAACCTTTTTTCCTCCGTAAAATTCGACCATGCAGGATTTGCGTTCGTCATGGGTGAAAAATCTGCGGATAAAAGGACGTCAATTTTTTGCAACAGACTAAACAGGCCTACGTCACAACCTTGCACTTTCTGCGCGCCTGTCATCTATTTTTTAAGTTCCTTGCTCGAGAGTGCTGCCAACAGCGGGGAACGGCGCCTGCTTCGTATTCGTCAGGTTCGTATCTAGATCTTAGCCTAGTCTCCGGGTTCGTGCATATGGTACTTTTCCTACAATATTCGCTGGCCCGTTTTTTAGTGAAAGACATAATACGATTAACAATGGACCACTCTAGTTGATGTAACAATAAATGACGTTTCAGTGAACAGGTCTTGTTATCTCGGTGGCCTCGCCTGGACTAACACCTTCTAGATAAAGAAGGCCTCTGCAATGAATAAAAAAAGAGACTTAAGAGAATCGTCATGAACTACCAGCTATCTATGACGACCAATCTAACCACGCCACTCTACATATCTTTATTAGATATCAAGAAGATTGAACCTTTAGAATCAAAAACACCAACTTTAGACCTGTTAACCGTTTTACTGTATGCAAGTTAGAAATTGACGAAAACGATCCCATGAGAATGACGAAAATTGTAAAGCAAAAATATTTTAAAAATACTATGTAAATATACAATAATTAACATTTGAAAATTAATTTCCTATTTTGGAATAGCATTATTGATAGATTAAAATAATGCAACTAAAGTGGCCCTTTCAACTGAATTAATTTGGTATTTCATATTTTTAGTCTTCTTTAAAAAAAATTAAGCGATGTATTCATTCTTCTTGTAGAGAGTTGGAGCCAAATACTCGTTAGCTATATACTTGTAGAAATAAATTGTTTAGGACGAAATCAAATTACATGTAGTATTATTACATTTCACTTATACAATTGGCCGATATTATGAAGGTCAAGATTTCTGTTTGAACTTTCAAGGAATAAAAATTACTAACAAGTTGTTTTTAACAATGCATTAGACATTGCGGAACCACAAGATGTAGGCACAGTGTTTACTAACATAATAGTCAATTACCAATATTAATCCGAAAAAAAGACAGATAACGTTCGTTAATCTGCGATCGTAAATAGAATTAAAAACCCAAAGGAGAAAGTGGAAGTCCAGTGAGGAAGGGGGAGGGAGTGAGTCAAGAGAATAGAGATCTACACCAACCAATGAGTTTTGTATTAAAAAAAGGCATACGAGGAAAAATGCGAAGGGTGAGTGAGCAATTCAGATGAGGGACGAGATAAGGACGCCATCTATTCCAAGACAAAAGACAGTTTAATTTTGCTGCTCGTGGACGAAACTAATTAGACGAAAATTGACGTGTTGGAAGCACATCCGGGTGGCCGTCATCATCTGCGGGCCGCAAGGTCGAAAATCTCGGGAGAAGAGATGGAAAAAGGGGGGGAATGAAGGGAATGAAGTTCATAACAACAGCCAATGAAGGAAAGGAAAGGGAAAAAAACCACAACCGCATGCTTAAATATGAAGGAAAAAAAGAAACCAGTTGAAAGGGAAAAAGAAAGAAAGAAAAGCGATGAGAAAGTGATCTCACCGGGCAGATGAGACGATTTAAGCATGTTGCAATGGAGCGCCCTCTATAGTCGGCTCGATATTATCTGGCAAGTTGAGTTGACTCAAGACCGGGTTCCACGAACGAAGAATTAACATTGCTATCAATGAGGAGGACAATTGTCGACTCAGGTAAGAGATAACGAGCAAATGAGTGTAGCTTGGGTTTTTACATTTCTTGATTTGATGAAATCTCAAACACCAGTATAAAGAGTTTAAGAATGTTGCTTGCTTTGTTATAATTCACGCGCTGTTAAAAACGCAAATTTTCCTTAAATGCACTTTTTTTTTATTTTAATGCATCATTTTTAAATAAGGAATCGCCAAGTTGCATTAAACAAAGAACCGGTCAAAAAAAAAAATAATAAATAAATCAAATCCTTAAATTTCCTTACTGGGAATCGAACCTGCAGCTCTATTAACCATTCTTATTAGCACTGCGTAACATTCACAAACGATCAATATGAACATGTAATTTGGTAATGGTGTAAAAAAGTTATGTTTACGCATATAATATGCAAATGAGGGGCGACGTGTCATCATCCAAACCCCCATTATATTAGCTAGTATTTTTTAAGTTTTCATTTCGAAATCCGAGAAGAGTCATACGTCAAAAGCCCCGCTGAAACGCGGTTTCTTTTGACAACTTTAAAGAGATTAAATTGTCAAGTTGTAGAACATATATTCATCTCGAGTCGAACTGTCCCTTAAACTTCTTCGAAAATTGCCTCATTGTTTTGACATGCCGAGTACTTATCATTCTATGCCAGTAGGACGACGTTGTTAGGAAACGTTTTTTATTGCCCCTCAGCGGTGCTGCTTGTTGGGAAAAGGGCTTTGGCTCCCTCCAAAAAAAATATTAAAAAAAAGAAGAAGAAGAAGAAGAAGAAGAAGAAGAAGAAGACGAGTAGAAAAATCTTCTCCTCCACCGACGGGTGATGGCAATGATTCTCGACAACAGATTGCAATGCACGTTGGCGAAAGGCGTGGCTGTTGTTGTCACGTGATAAGCCGGATGCGCATAACAGTTTGCGCAGTCGCTGGACACCTGGTCCGACTCGTGAATTAATGATCCGACCACACGTGTGCGGGTGACGTATTCTAAAGAGTCGATGCAAAAAGATAGAGTGAACTGAGGGAAGGCAGGGAGGAAAAATCATAAAAAGAGAGAGAGAGAGAAAGTGGTTCCCCTCCGCCTTCACAAGTGGGCCTCGATGGGATAACTGGGTTGCGGGCACAAAATGGAAGTTTCCTGAAAGACGTTGAGCAATAAAGTTCAGCAAACATGGAGAGATTTTTATCGTGTCCATCATAGTGCCTTGTGAATACCATGAAATATGAATCTACGGAGCAAAGAATTCAATGGACGATAATTCATTTAACTCTACAATGGACAGAATCTACTGAGCCATGGAGTCTTCAGAAGTAGATAACTTTCATTATGAAACGGCGACAGCTAAATCTGGAACCGAAGGAAGATGTGTGTTTGAGACCATATAATGCTGCTTTTTAAAGTGTCTGGTTAATGAAAAAGGAATTCAAGGAACAGAATTTCCAAAAGAGGCAAAGTCACCGAGCAAGTGAAGTACAAATTAATGAAGGAACTTAAAATTCATCTGAGCATCGAGCTTTTAGAAATTCAATTAATTAACAAGGTGTTAAAACTTGAAAGAACTTAGTTTTTAGAAATGGAGAGGAGTACTAGAGAGAAAAGAAAGAAGCAATAGAAGAGAAAGAGAGAGAGAGAGAGAGAGAAAGAGAAAAGAAGGGGTCAGGCTCTTGAAGGGTCTCTCACGAGATCATAATTTGTGAGTGTGGGAGAGGCAACAAAAGGCAGCTCGCGGCTCCTTGTCTCCCTGTGAATAATGATCCACCTCCTAATGAAGGAAACAGAGAGGAAAAGGTAGGGAGGGGATGGTAGGAGGGGTGGGTGGAAGAAGTCCCATTCGGATGGAGGAGGAGTACATCGCCAACAGTTGTCATGGAAACGACAATGCGTTTGACCAATGGCAGCCTCGTGATAAATTATCGCCAAGATTGTTTTCCCAGATGCTTATGACTCAAGAGGATTTTTTGAAATATTAGATTTCGAGAGGCGTTCGAAACCAACAAGTCCTGGAGGTCGGAAAACGCTTCTTATTTATACCCTTGTTCTCGCTCGGTCGCAACAACTTGGGTTCCTTCACAGAAAATGACGTGGGCGGGGGAGAAAATACCTCTCAATAAATTCCAAGAGATATTCGAAAACTTCTTTGACCTTGAAGCGCTTCGATGCTTTTTTGCGTCCCAAATCTCGAGCCTATTTCCTTGTAAATGCTCAGAGGTCCATAAAAGTTTTCATTTAAAGTCCGTTCAACTAACAGCATTCATCGTTTGCATCAAATTTGGCAAAGTCCGACGGCATATAATGAAACGAAACCCTGAAAAGCATTCTACTGTACTATTGATGAAGAGAATCCAAGTGAATGGCATTATGATGATGATGTAATCCCGGCCGTTAAATAATTTTTAATTACTGTAATTACCATTAGGGTTAAAATGGCAGAAGGAAGCACAATCGATTAACACCACTACCACTTTTTCAATTTGATATTGCCTATCCCGACTGTCAAGTTTTTCTCTTAATGTCATAAATATTAATTCAGAATTAACTGGAAACCTTGCTTATGCTTGCACAACCAACCTCCAAACTGTGGGAGGGAGACAACTCCTTTCACTATAATCCGACGAATTCTGCTCAGAAAACACAAGTTGGCAGACAAAAAGACTTTTTTCCAAGGGAAGGTAATGCCGGCCCCTACTACTACCAATTCTAAAGACTGGATAACACAGAAAAAGCTTTTTTCTAGGATTCACTTGGCTGTTTCTTTTTCTTAGTAAAAATCCGAGTAGAATCTAACTTTTCTCCCATAAGATGTGTAATTTACCAGCGTATTCCTGACGGATGTTCGATCTGTCAATGTCGCTTACAATTTTTTTTTAACTTTATTAGAATTTTAAAATATTTTTTCCAAATCTATTCAAAACCTCATTTGCATATCAAAACCAGTAGCTAAATAAAGGACAATATAATTATATACGACGAACTCGGAATTCATATTTATTATTATTATTTATCAATACTGAATAAATTTGTATTGAAAATGTTTCCAGCGAAATTTCGCACACGGAAAAAGAATGGCCCGCAAAATTTATAATTGCAATCAATTCAAAATTCCGTACTCGTCAAAATCCTTTTGCATTATTAATTCTGCTTTTTCCCACACGCTATGGAAGATGTTTATGAGACAAACAGTTACAAATGAATAAAAAAATAAAGAAAAAGTTCTTCACGTTCAATTTACCCCTGAGGCGATCGCGCTGTTTATCTTGAATTAGGCTGCGGCTCATTAGAGTAAATTAAACAACTCGGTTACTATGTTTCATTATGGTTTCGTAATGTCTACATTTTTATAACGTAATATAAATAATCACAAAATAAAATTACATCGGCAAAAAAACAACAACAACAAAACCAAAGCCCTTCTCTTAAATTCTCTAAAATTAAATGTTAGGATGTTAAATTCTCTAAAAGAACAGATAACGGACTTGGCGATGCTTACTATATACTGTACATAATTAGTATGCATAAGGAAGAATAGACTTTATGGGGAAATCTAATGGTAAATTCCATAGTAGAGCAGAATCGCTAAATATTCCAAATATATGTGTTTTCTTTCTCCATAACGAAATTTTGTCAACTTAAGTTTCGAAGAAATGTATTAACATTTTAGACATTACATCTAAAATTTACTTAAAGCCTACGTTTCTGTCAATTCGAAAGTACAATTTCTGTATTAATTACTCTTGTTTTACTCTTTTTTAATGAAACAGCATATTTTTTACTCTGCAAAATTACTTGAAAATATGAAATCACGCCGAAGAGTGTTCACGCAGGCTCGGAATTTACTTTCAAATAAAAATGTATATGAATTCTTGTTCTAATAAAATTACTTAAAGAGCTTAATTATTGCACAAATAGACTATATGGCCAAAATCATTAATACCAGGAATTCATACAAAATTCTGGAATTATTTGAATATAACCTTTGAGTTAACGATTTTGTCGATTTTTTTCAGAATATATGTGCATATAATATTGTATATATATCGGAGATGGCATACCTCAGCCGTTTTCGAGAACTCGCGATGAGAATTTAGTACACTCCTCAGTGCCAATATCGTGCCCTGTAGCATAGTGGATAGTCGTTGGGCTGAAAGTCATGAGAATTTTGGTTCGCGTTCCGTCTTTTTCTCTTTTTTCCACACAGTAATTTTATCGTTATGAAGAAAAACGTCCATGAGCGATTAGCCTATCTTCTTGAACATTAACAAGGACTGTTCCCCTATGTCACATTGAAAAAAAATGTTTTCTAAAAAATTTGGATTCATTAAATGTTCTTGGTATATCCATTCTATTTTCTTTCCATCTCAAAGTTGCAAGGTACAGAGCAAGATGAGGAATGATTCCAGCCATTTTATAATGATTGTCTTCTTGGGCATAAATAAACATTAATAAACTAATAGACCTAACCCAGTAACCAATCAAGGTAACCTAATAGACCTAATTCAGTAATCCAATAAATATATGTAATAACTTATGTAAATGTCTCGGCGAATAAATTGGCAATATATACTTATTATATAGAGGGGGCCCAAAAATATATACAAAAGAAAAACTTGTCTTAATAAATTTATACGGGGCATCAACAGAAAGCCGTATTTGATTTTTTCAATTAGAATAGGTGCTTAATTATGGTGGCGAACTACTGCTCTTATCCATTGTCCTGCCAAATTCATGACGTAATCTCTCACGTCACGGTGGTAATGTGGTCTTTTTTGATTGGGTCGTCTACATTCAAGACATTTTTCATTTCACTGTTATGGAGAAAGTCATAGATAACATATGTGAAAGTGTGTACATTTTTGGGGCTTCTGTATTTGCATTATTATTCAAACCAAAAAAAAACAGAAGATAGAAAAGGACCCAAGAGGTTTTATTTATACGCTATACTGCCTTGATTCTAGTAATGAACGGTAATACGGAGATCCCTGGTTCGAGTCCAGGCCATGGAATTTTCTTAACTATTTTTTACATTTAAAAAAAAAGTTTGAGTGCATAAAATATTTTCTGTGCTCAATCTAATCCCATATAAATTGTTAAACTGCAATTGCATGTATTAAACTATTATTTTGCAAGTCAAATCGCCAATATTTCATTAGAAAATCATATAAGCATTTCAATACACAGTACGCTAAATACTTTTCTTTTTATGATAAAAGTACTGCGTTAAAAAAGAAATAAAAAAATTATAAGAAAAGGACAGGACCCTATGCCATACTGTGACTTTTAATGTTCAATTGTATAACAATTTACAACGTTGACACTGAAAGAGTGCGTCGCCTCCACACGCGATTTCTCGAAAAGGGATGAAAGGTGCGTCGCCTCCGGATAGCGTTTAATATGTCTGTACGCATATCCATTACTTCAAAAATTCGGCAAAATAGACGACTAGAAGGGCATTTGTTCCTCTTGTTAATAGTTCAATCGACGCCAGTAGAATACGACAGAAATAACTATCGTTTTTGTATTCCCAATGAACGGTTTCTCAAACATCAACAAGAAAAGAATTGAAACCAATTTTGATTTTAAAATTCTTGTTTGCTATAAATTAATACGCTTCCTATATTTCTTAAATACAGGTAAAACCTCATTTTAGCGAACACCACTTTAACGAAATTTTCAGTTTTACGAAATTTTGATGAAGTCACGGCAGAATCCTATAGACTTCCATACTGAAAAAAATCCACTTTTACGAAATTCGTTTTTACGAAATTTCAGTTAACGAATGACTCGTAAACCTCATGCTATTCTTGCAGCAACTCAAGAATATAATTGCTTATCGCGTACATCTTGAAATGTCCAGGTACAATTTTTTTCTACCAAATTGCACAATGGACCTTGGTATTATACGATCATTGAAGGGAAAGTACCAGAAAACGACTTTTGAGAAGAACTTGGACAATACATATAACCAAAAGAGTGAAAGAAAAGGCAACGTTAAGGAAGTCATCGACATGGGCTTGGGACAACATCACTCCCACAAAATTTAAAATTGTTTCAAGAAGGCAAAATTGTTCCCTTGCCAACTTGATATGCACTAAATACAGTTACTGCGGAATGCCGTTCTTTCCCAAACAGAAACAGAACCAGCATTTTCCTTAGGTGAGTTTGTTGACTTACAAATTGCACAGATTTAGCTGATGATTCTATTATATAGATTGTAAGAGCATCTGTGTCGATCACTCTATCAACAGACACAGACTCACCAGAAGACAAAAGTATAGAAAACACAACCACTATAAATTCTGAAGAAGCTCATTCTTCATTACAAAAGGGGCTAACGTAATTATCTCCACCAAAAATATTTCTGAATAATTTTTTTTCATTTCTAAATACAGAATAGCATATTGAAAAAAATCTTTAGGTATACAAGCAAACATTACTGACTACTTTGTGTCTCCTACCTAATATCTTGAGATTGTATGCTGTAAAGTGGTTGAAGTTAAATACAGCAATAAATTCTTTTGTTTTTAAATTTGGCTTCACTTTAACAACGTTTCACTTTAATAAATAATTTTTTCATTCCCTTCGGATTTGTTAAACTGAGATTTTACCCTGTAGATCAAACCTGAATACGTGAATGGGGAGTACTAATCGTTTGTTTAATAATGACGGGGCTGCGCATGCTTAGTACCGATAATACTATTGAAAAATCATGTATAGATAGACTTTGAATCTTAGAAATCTGACTTTATCATTAAAAAATAATGAACCTTTTCCATTGTATGTCTATAATGCGTGGCTGCCTGCGTTTTATGCGTTTGCATTTTCGTTGAAGAGAAATAAATTGCTTGCAATGAAAATGTCCAGCAGTTCGACAAAAACGACAAGGTTTTTAATAATCAAAGCAGCTATAAATTCGAATTTTAATCGTACGATTATGCAACCATAGGCAAGAGAAATTCGAATAATGCTGCGTTTTTATTCAGCTTATGATACTATATCTGTTCAATTATTCTTTCTAGCGCTTTTTAAAATCGTGTTCTCATGATCGCGAGCGGAGGCAATTCCTAATTTCTGCACTTAGTAGATAGTAATGTTGTATTTTTTTAATATTAATCTGATCCGTTGAGAAAGCAAAGAGAAGAATGCATGCAGGAAACTCATTTGAAAAAAAGAGGCAATATCTTTCTTTTTTAAATAATTGTTTCGGTCTAATACAGAGCCAAGATTATGAAAGAAGTTGTCTAAACACCGACATACTGTCAATTCAGAAAAATAAGAAATATCCAAAGATGCGATTATTTTTTAATTTTATAAAAATCAGAAAACTCATAGCCAAATTTCTTTGAGGTTTAAAATATATAATGTATTGCGTGCAAGGAACGTAATTTCTGAATAAAGAGTGGAGTCGCACGCAAACAAAAGGACCTCCCGAGCAGCAAACCTTCCAGTCACTTTTGGCGACGGCGTCTTTGTGGGGCTGCTCGTGCTCTTCTTCCTTTCTTTTTTCTTCCTTCTTTCCTTTCAACGAGGGATTTTTACCCACAACAGTCGCTCGAGCCATATCTTGAGGCTCATGGTGGCTTTAGGGATGAGAACGATTAGAACAACTGTGTTACTCATAATTGCCAACTTCAGAAGAGGATGGACGCGGGAATTACCAAAGGCAAAAATCTTTAACGGACGTTGATGATAGTTTTCTTCACCGTTTTTAACAGCTTCTCAATCCCGCATTTGAGAGGCTCTTGAGAATTCCATCCGTTGAAATTAACCTAATGAAAAGGAGAAACGTAAAGGAACGCACACATACATATAAACGCTTGTAGGGGCAAAAAAAGAAAGCATTAAAAAAACATACATACATCGCTTTCAATAGAGATTTTGTCATTTAAAAAAATTAATAAAAAGAGAGCAACTCAATGTGGAATGATGGAGGGGGGGGGAGGGGTATTAGAAATGAAGAACGTTCGGCTGAAGAACGTCAGTAGCCAAAGCCCTACAGCGGCGAAGACAAAATTGAGGTTTTATTCAATAAACATTTAACACGGTAGCAACATCGAATTAAACCTAATTATTAACAACTTATTTACAACTCTAAAGGAATAGACTGCTAGGGGAAAGAGGGAGGAGTTGTCCAATTTGGAGATGAAATCTACTCAAGAGTGAAGAGAATCTAAACGTCACCACTTGAATGACGTTTATTGATTAATAATTGTCTAGGAGAAAGCTAAATGCTTTTGACAAATCAAAAAATATCGGGGAAGGCATTCCGTTTTCCAGGCTGCAACATGCCAATTTTAATATTTGACTCTTCTTCTTGTAGCGTTTGCTTTTATCGTTCCCTTATTATCCATTACAACCTCACTAGACAATTAATGCAGAAACGTTTTTCTACAAAAAAAGACTTTTATTGCTAATTTCTTTAGAATTAGCATATCAATTTGACATTATAATTTCCTAAAAATGTTTTTAATAATTGCATTAACAAAAAATGGACATTTCTATCAGAATCTCCTATAAATTGTCATTGTCATTTTCTATCTTTTGAATTTTTGGTTTTTAAATTTGTTAATACACTTATCCACCCACAAGTGCACTTTAGATGTTTTTCTACCATAGAAACTAAGGAATTTTATGTTTGTTCTAGAAGAATAATTCTTATTAATCTAAGCTACTGCCAAGCTATCTATTCCACACTTGTACTGGATAATATCCTATTTTTTCGATTTTATACTCAAAATAACTAGCAATAACATAAGCATTTCCGACATCCGTATTTTAAACCACCTTTTTCCTGTTTTTCTGTCACATGGTTTGTTTCAGCCCATCATTTGTCTCCAACAGCATTTCTTATTTAGTCTACTCTCTAATTTCCTGGAAAATTTTTCTTCCTTCCACCTTCTTTTCCTCCTCCCTACCTTATGAAATTTTCATTTAAGTCGAAAAGCGACGGAAAGAATTTGTTTAAAAAAAGAAAAAGACGCATAAATTTACAGACTTCTTATACTTTTTTCCCCTTCACCAGTCATCACCTGGATAATGTTGTCCTCCATTCGTGACTCTTTTGCTTTCGAACCCCTTTTTTGCTCCTCATCAGTACACCTCATTTTTTTCCTCTTGTTACTTTGAAAATTAAAAACAAAATAATTTATAATGAAAGAAAGCTTGCATGTTGGGTATTTTTTTTCAGTGCTTTATAAGGCTGTTTTCGGTTACTGTAATTTGCTTGTATTCGCAGTATTCACCAATTCAGGACTATGTACAAAAAATCTGTAAAAACATCAACAAAAAAGTGACGAAATGTTTTCCGTTTACTTGCCATCGTAATTTAGAATAGTTTGATGAAAGCTAAAATCTGCTTTATGTTAAGGATATATATTAAAGGTCGATTATTGTTATTATTATTATTATTCAACTTAGAACGAACTTATTTATATTCTGAGATAAAGGTGGCGCATCTTAGGGATAGACATAGATCTTGTGCTTTGGAGAAAGTTATGGTTGACAAATGCTTTCACGATCAATAGAAATAATGAAGTAATATTAATAATACAAAAATAATATTCTAAATAAACGAAAAAAAGTATTGATGCATGTAAATAAACAAAAGATGTACCTATTGTAGCTGTTGTGCTTACAGTGTCCGCTTTCAACCTATAAACAGTTATCAAATTAGTAGAGTCCATGTAATAACTCTCCGAGTTCATCCTATGTCCCTATGGTCTGCGACATTTGCCTCATCCTTTTCATTTTCATATGGAAATAACCAAAAAGTAATTAAAAGATTAATAGACGAAATAAATAGAATTATGTGTTCATTTGTAAATCTAATTAAATATGGTCACCAGCTAAAAATCTTCAAAGCTCAATACTTAGTTATAATCAAAAGGCATTGAAAAAAAATAGTTAAGAATGCGTGTTACTGCATTGTCAGAACCATATTAAAAGCACAAATTAGTTATAAACATTTGTGAAGTCGATCGTGATGTTACCAATTTTTTTCGAAATTTTTGATTTTGACTTCAGAATCGGATAGAGCAACAAATCGTAAATAAAATTTATGGTAGGCACAAATGTCTTATCTATTCGGGAACGTGGCTAAAATGACGGTAAAAAGTGTGACCAAAATACGAGGATTTTTCAATAGAAACACGTTTGGACTGCGCAGCCGCGAAGGCATCGCCTAGACAACGGAAATCAGTTGTTTCTATGCATTATTTAAGTACTTGTGAGATATCTGCCACACATATTAAATTGTTTGCTTCTTTCTAAGAATTGGGATTAATTTGGAAGATGGTGTTCATGGTAGACAATCCATCCAAAGTTAATCTGTGTACTGGTATTCAATTTTTGGCCTCTGAAGGACGTCAGCCAATGGATTTTTTTTACAAGATAAAAAGCTGCATACGGCGACATAGTTATTCTCATACGGCCCTGTTTGAATGGTGCAAGAAATTTCCACAAACGGTGAAATCCTTCTGCATGCTAATGCTCGCCCTCATGTAGCCCGAAAGATTCAAGATCTGCTCGCTCGCATACATTGGAAAATCTTCTACATTAGTCCCGACTTGTCCCCGTGCGATTTCCATGTCTTTGGCCCTCTAAAACAATCACTAAAGGATGGCGGTTCAATCTCCTACACTGATGTATAGTTACGCAATGGTTCCACCAACAACCGCTGGAATTTTACCAGATGGGAATATATAGATTAGTGCTTCAATGCGACTCATACCTTAATATTCGTGGGGATTTCTTTTAAATTCTTTGAATAAAAATTGCTTCCCATCCTCTAAATGTGTTTCTATTGAACAATCCTCGTATAACCAGACAACAAGGGAGAATACACTATTCCAAATCAAATCTTCCTCAAACGTTGGTCAATCAAATGGTATTTCACATTAGTCCATGAAATGCCCATTCCGGTCAATGGCATTTCCTGATCATATGATGTAAAATCAAGTCAGAAATTCATTTCATTGAATGGACTAGTGTGAAATACCATTTGACTGACCATCATATGCAGGGTTTATCAAAAATACGTTCACAAACTTTGCGGGCGGGTTCCTCACACCATAACAAAAAAAACCCTTAGAATTTGAGATATTGATGAAAGATATTGATATTATACCTCACCTCAGAAACTCAAAACAAATGTTCAAAATTCATCCGAATTTGGAAGAACTAGGAGACAAAAAATACACTTGACCACAAAAAGTTGATATTTATTGGCATAGATGTATATTTCGATCACATACTGTGTGCATGTTGGCATACTAACTTGTGTACGTCTGTGCCAATAAATGTGATCAAGTGGATTTTTTGTCTCCTAGTTTTCCAACTATAAGTAACCACACCCCCAGAGGTTTATTTCTAAATATTCATCCGCATGCTTCTACACAAGTATGCACTCTTCGGATCATTGATTATCGCACCCGTTCAAATACTCCCAGACGGCGCCGAATGGTTTCGCAGGCTTTGAAGCGTCTCTGTATTAGGAATGGCAGTTGCATAAACCAATTGTTTTAGGTGGTCCCACAGATAAAATTCCAAAGCATTGAGGTCGAAAGAACGTGCAAGCCATGGAACAACTTATTCATCTGCCATGGTAGATATCAGTCAGTGCATCTCGAACAATGAGACTAACATATGATGGATTGTACCTCAAACCACGTTGGACCAACGCCATCTACAAAGCAAAGCTGCTGACTGCGTCATCAAATCTGGGCTGACAATCCAATTTTCATTGTTTACAATCAATGTTTTTCGTTTGTTGTAAACAATCCAAGTTGGATTGTCAGCCCTCGCAGTCAGCAGGCTGTTTTTTAGGTGGCGTTGATTGGACGTAAACTTTCATTAATATCTCCGAATCTAAGGATTTTCTACTTATATGGACTATGTTTCTTGTTTTGGTGTAAAGAACCTACCCTTTAAGTTTGTAAACGTCTTTTGATACACCTTGTATAATATCACAAACTTAAGATTTTGACCAAACTCTGACTGCCATTTTAACAATGTTACCGAATAGATAGAACATATGTGCCTATTATAACTTTCACTTACTTTTTGATGCTTTATCCAAATCTGATGTCAAAATAAAAAGAAATCGAAAAAATTAGCAACAGAACGATCGACTTTGAAAATTCAGTAATGGTGTTTTTAAAATCAGTACCATTAGGACAAGCTTTGATTTCTCTACTAACATTTTGGATATTTACTTTAAAGAACCATAAAGACCTTTTCAGAGATTTAGAGTACATATCTCATTTTACATAATTTTGTAAAATAAACTTTATAAACGTGTTGGAGAGTCTTTTACAATCCATAGCATAAAAAACAATTTTATGGTTATTTAATGTCTGGATCTTCTCAATTTTCTGTTTTGACCGTTCAATCGTCACTCGTCTTCACCTGTATTATTTTCCTTTTTTTATTTTTTTTTGGACGAAGTAACGAAAATCGCCAATCGGCAGCTTTATCGATTCGGTTGGATCCCCTATCCTCCTTTTCTTTTATATTATAGATTTTCTTTTCTCTTCAGTAACACTAACCATCGACTAGTGGGACTGTCTGCAAGGGACGAGACAAAGACTTTTGCGCACCGCCTCCCTTTAGGGCAAACTGTCGGAGGAGTTGCCCTTCCACCTGAAATCGAGACGATTCAGGTAAAAATTAACCCAAAATTTTCTATCGTTTACGGCCGATCTCAACGACTGCTTCGAGACCAGTAATGATAGGGCGATCGGAGGAATGTAGCCAATTTTTTTGTTGCATCCTCCCCTCGAAAAATTTCCTCCTCTCTCGGGCTGGGAAAAAAAAAAACTTTTCTTCGCCGCGTTTTCCCACTTATTTTCGCCTGTACACGACTGGGAGGTGTTCGGCTCAAAGACTCGTAGATTATCCCCAGTCTCGGGATTGAACTTTTCAAAAGCGCCATGCCGTTACTTGAGAAAGGATGTAAATTTCAAGTGAACAAAGAAGTATTTATACCTACATGGACCAAACTTGAAATTGCAAAACCCTTAATAGATTTGTTTCTCGATAAAATTAATATTATCGAACAGATATTGATTTCTGTGCGTGACTTTAAATTTTATTGGCAGCTACATTGTGTTACGTTTTAATTTTTAATAAGACATTAGCTAACATTAGATATACGAAAAAAAAATTGAAAACCTGCTTTTAAAATTCAATAGTATAACGAATGCTTTCTATTTTTTGTGGATACATAAACGAAGACTTAAAAGACTTCTTGGCCGCCGCTTCGTGTTCGTGTTATTAGTTCTTCATTGCCCTCTTCCCTACCTGTAGCAAATCGACGAGTTCTTTAGCGTAAATTTACAGCTTAATTTTACTTGCAAATAGACCGTTTTCCTCCTTTTTTGTACAATATATATACAATAATAATTTGACAGATAAAGATCTGCTTCGGACAGGTTTCTTAGCATAAATTTCGACGTGAAAACACTTTACTTCTTAATCTAGTTTCACTACAACGAACTTTCTCTCACTCTTAAACCGATTCGTATTTATTATTAAATAAAAGAAAATAACACTGAGATGGAAGAAGGAAACTCGGTTAATTTTTCCGCGACTATATTAGAAGAAACAGAGTAAAGAAAGCAATTTTTTTTATCCCGAATGGCGGTGAGTCAGCCTTCTCACCATTTTGTGATTGCTATCAGCGTCATCTGTAGCGAAAGTGAATCAGCTGACAGCAAGTTATTACGCCACCGCTGCTGTTACTGATGTTCTCTTCGTCATTCCTGTTGGTCCCGTTTATTATTTCTGATTACCATTCGTTCCCGTTAATGATGAATTAGTGTCACGTCCCCTAGTTTGTCGTGGGCGTGATGATTATCAGCTCAGACAAGTTCTTCATTCTCATCTGCTTCAGCATCATCATCATCATCATCATCATTAGTATTCCAACCGAGTCGAAAACATCGTACCAAAAGGAAAAAATATCGAGTATAACCAAATATATTATGACTAAATCCTTATTATCGGCACTTGTATTGGGTTAGTAGATTTCTAATGAAAAGCGTAAACACTTAAATCAACCCTTCGTGCAAAATGTAATTACCGTATATGCCCGAATATGTTAGCGATCTTGCATTGAAAACATTTCTGTATTATTTAAAGACATATTGAAAAGAAAAGCTGAATTTATGGTGACAATATCTGGTGTAAATAATTTCCTAAAAACTACTTTTTAAGAACAAGCTGAGCCTAACAACCTGATAACTACGAGTGTAATTTCTGAATTCTTAACACGAAAGATCTAAATTTTTAAGCCATATCGCGTCATTACCTTTTTATTAATTTTATAAAGAAATAATTTACAAAAACAAGCTTGATACGTATCATTCGGGATAAATCGCTTGAAAAAACAAAAATAAAAAATTTTAAAAACGTTTAATTTCTTTCATTTTTGCCTTTATTTAAAAGAAAACCGAAAGATCTAGAACCGATTATCTTAATTAAAAAAGAATTAACCCACCCACACAAAAAACATGGGCAAACCATACTGCTTTAAAAATCAATTACATAATGAACCAATTTCTTTTATGATGACCACTGAATTATAAAAGTATATCCTATATATAATAAATGACAAAGACAAAAAAAAAGCCTTAGTAAATGGGAAAGGGACTAATGAAAGAGAGAAGTCGGTGGGTAAATGGTCAGGTCGAGTGATGCAAGTGCTTGCTCATCATCTCCTTTCTAAGGATAATTGAATAAAATGGCCCCTAATGATCTGATGGGTTATTGCCAGAAAGAAGCTGGGGCAATGGTATTTTTATAACGCACACAAACGAGAGACGATGTCCTGTCTTCCAATAAAACATAAGTGGAGGGGATTTGGAGAAAATTCAGTTAGCAACCTTTTCTTTTTTATTATTCATTTACAACGAAGCAATAAAAAATAATCCGCACGACTTAAAGATTCGGAAGAAAAGGAAGCGCGGACATAATTAAATAATTAATGTAAATCAACTACACGTAATGAAAAAAAAGTAATACGAGATTGTCGTTTAAATTTTTCTAATCCATAGTTTTAATTTCATACAAATTCTATGCAACTACTACCTTCTCTTAAAGAGATCGACATTGCAAACGTTTTCACATGTTTGATTATCGATTTTGCAACTAATGTAAACAATCAAAATCCTAAAGTTTTCAAAAAGTTTTCACTCAAGCAAACCATGGCCAAAGATCAGATGGTTTGCTTCTCATCGTTACTATATGATTAATGAGTAGTTTATACTGAAAAACTTACAATTCGTCGGAAGTGAAATCGACAATGGGGAATTTGCTCGTAATTTTTTAAATAAGTTACAGGGCATTTTCAAAAAGATTTTGATATGCTGAAAACAAAATTTCCGATTGAAAACCATTGTTTTGTTAAAATTATTAATTTTTATTAGTTTCAGTTGAATAAAATTTCATCATTGGTGAATTTTCTTAAACTAATTGCATCAAACAAAACACCCAAAAAAATACAGAAATTAAAATTAACAGACAGAGCAATTTCTTGAGATAATAGCATCAAACTTAAGAAAATATAGGGCAATTCTAAATCAACGTCGACGGATAACTCAGAAATAGTTTGCCTTTTTTAATTATAAGTTCGTTATTTACAGTACAATAAGTATAAAGTAAGTTATACCAATTATTATAACCTAGTAAGAATATCAGCAAAAAATGTATAACCGATCGCTTCGGTTGCGTTGTGCTGTGGTCGTAAGTGTGGCGCAGGGTTTTGCACTTTCATGATTAGGAAAAGTGCAGGTACTCCAGTAATTTCAGCCGTTTTTGAAACTATTTTACGTGTTGAGTTTAAAGTAAACTATTTATTATGGAATAAACTCTAAGGTATCAATGAATAGGAAAACTGCAAATTTATGCCTAATGCGCGTGGGTTGTTATAATCAGGCAGTTGGCCACTCGGATCATCTGACCTTACTGCCCGTGATTTGTTTTTCTGTGGGGATATATGAAGGACGCTGTTTAAGTTCCACCTATGGCACAAAATCTGCCTTGAAACCATCAGTTTGGACATGAAGGCCCGTATATGGCAAAAATTAGCCTATCGCTTAGACCAGTCTTGATGAACCTCCCATATTCAATGTTTGAGATATAGACTTTGAGACTTTTCCTATTCATTGATATCTTACATGCTGTTCTGTAAGAAATAGTTCTGCAATTCATTTAGTATTACCAAGTCATTATCAATAGGTACATTAGGGTAATTAATAATTCATAGTAAACATACTCCGACTTCGTTTTCTATCAACAATTTGGCTATTAAATTTTTAACTAAATGGTTATATAGATAATTGTTTTTCTTTATTGATAACCTACCTTTTCTACTCCCAGTATTGACAATCGTTTAGGATGCATGGTCTTCTTACAAGATTTTAAAAAACTAATTGGAAGTAGAGTCCATAGGATTCATGAAACCATATGCCAATATGAGACAAGCTATTTAATATCGGTTAAGTTCTAAATTGATACAGTTATTTTACTTGAAAAATTAAACTATTTATCATTTAGATAAAATAGAAAATAGTTTTGGCGCAATTATTTAATAAATAAACAATCCTATGATAAAACAAGATTAAAAATAATTATGTGGATAGTAATGTTGTAACATAAAGAGTTTATTTTGAGTTTCACATTGTTATTTAACCCGATGATAAAATAAAAAAAAAAATATTCCTGCAAAATTACATGGTAGCCAGCTCAGCGTATTGCGAAATCGGCAAAGGCATTTACCTGCTATACAGAATACAAAAACTGATATCTTATGATTAGGTAATAGACTTCTTCGTTACTGCAATACAAATAAGTCAATTTTGTTTCCAGTGAATGAAACAAACAATATTCTTCGGTCATGTGTCGACCGAATTGTCATTACCAAATTGTCGTCTTTTACGGAAATGTCTTCTACCGAATTCTCGTAAAGCCATTTGAACTCGCCAATGTTCAGCAGTTAAAATTTAAACGATGTTAATCAGAAATCTAGGAGGAAAAGTAATGTGGAACCTCTCAGCACAATACTATAAAATTATTTCTTACATTAAAATACTTCACTTAAACCCCTTAATACCAGTACGTCACTTATATTGGGTTTAAATTCTTTTTACTTCTATATTTTGTGATGATGTAGCTGTATAGATGCCTGTTTTGAATAAAAAAATTTAATTTTATATTCTTTACTTGAAACTTAACGGCTTCCATTTTCATTCTTGGAAGTTGCCTGACATGTGAACATAAATTAACCCATCAATTTATTTGTTTTTAACCACCATAAGCAAGAGGAAGCCATAATTAACAGAGAAACAAACAGAAATGACCCCAAAAGGTCAGGGCGTTACTTTCCTCCCGTATCAATAATGTTTGGAAGAAGCCCCCGCACCATACAGCAAGAGGCTTGCTCATCGTACTTCCTAAAACCATTTAAATACGCATCAATGAAAGCAGAACCATAAACATTAGTATGACTAATTTTTAACATTACTTGTTTGGCTTTCAAGAAGCAATGATATCAGCTTTTCAAAATATCGTCTAGATAGATTGGTGTAATAAAGATAGTGATAGCACGTTCTTAAAATAGACAAAGTAAAAATAAAATCCATTAAAAGCTGCTCAAAAAAAAGGTTATTCAGAGAGAATCTTTCTGGTGTTCTTTAAAGGTCTTGCGTTAAGAGATCCGTTGGATCACACCCTTTACCAAGACTAATTTCCAAACTAATAAATCTAGAGGTCCATAAGGAGCGCCCCGTCGCGTTGCCTGCCGGTCATGGTAGCGTCCTCGGTCGGCATCGGTGGCTCTCATTTGCATCCTCACCTGGCAATTAGAACCAATTAATCGTTACTTTAGAAGCCATTGACAATAGATGGCCCGGCCAGTCGCTATATATTGGGGTTAGTTTACGAACGCCCGTCGGACGGCCCATCTTCTTCCCGTCATGCATTCGAGTTGCGTGTTGGTGGAGGGAGGGTGAGGGAAGAAGGTTGGTTCTTTTCTCGAACGGGACTCAGATCGAAATCCCGAGCTAAGAGGTTCATTAAGAACGGTGCCATTTGCCAAACGCAATTAAGATAAGGCCACTGATTGGCTGCGACATGGTGACGTAATTGAGTGGTGCGCTCTCTTTTGATGGTTGTTGCCGATGAACTCGTGGGGTGCAACTGTTGCTCGAAAAGAATTAGAGAAAAAGAAGATGAAGAAAGTAAAAAAAATCCACGCGAGAGCGTATGACTATATTAGAGCTGAATAACAAGGTATAACTGTAACCAAAACGTACTCCTCTACGTTAAGAAATAAATAATTTTTTTTCACCCAAAAATTAGCATATTAGCAATTGGGATGTGTTAAACAAAAAAAAAGAGAAACTTGATTACTTCTTTTTTATAGTAACCATCAATATTTTTTTCAGACAAAATGAAGTCTCTGTCATTAATATATTGCGTGGATACTCTATAAAAAGTAATTAACATATTGATGAGTAAATTAACAGTTATTCGCGATTAATATGCAAACAAGTTAATCTCTGCAATTTTTGAGAACCAAACATGTACATGACAGACTATAAATTATTGCTTTAATATATTCAAAAATTAACTTCTGAAATTAGTCTGATCATTTACAACATCTACTATTGGTTATACAACTTTAAAATATATATTTTTTATGTACTTCAGAAAAAAGGGGTCTTTGATGTGTTTTTTAGTTTCTGCTTTTCAACGGTGAGAAGATTTATTTCTTTTTTAGTTCTATTTTTCCGTCTGCCTTTTCCCCCAGTCTCCAAATGATCGACTATCTCGGAAAATATTAAGTTCACGTCGTAAACCGAAGACAAGCAGACAAGCAAAATAGACAGAAAGTAAAAAGATGTTGAATGCCAAACGGGAAACGAGGAGGAGGTGGTGATGGTGGTGGTGGAGGACGGGTAGGAGGAAGGTAGAGGAAAGAAAGAGAGAAAGAGAGAAAAAAAAAAAGCAAGAAAAGAGGCAAGAAAAGGGAGGAGTATTTTTCCCCTTCTCTGCTCGACTCGTCTACATAAATATGTCAGTGAATACTGATCGGGGTTTATTTTCATTAACCTTTCGCTGAGCAAGGTAGGAAAAAGCAGACGGACTCATTGGTAAGGGAGGAGGGGTCGGAGCTCGTTCGGCCAACCCGGTCCAGGAAAGAAGGCTGCTCAGCTTCGGAAAATGGGCTCAGAGTTATGGCAAGCACGACAAGGCTGTGCGATCGTGAGCCACCTGAGCGTACACGTATAATTTACCTGTCACGACGCATGAAATGTTAAGGTGACCCGGCCTCCCGAGCCACACCAGCTCGCCCGGACCCCGGTCCTCTCCCAGCGTCCTAGACGTGGCTACGGTTCGGCCCAGATTGGTGGATTTGCGGGGCCTGATTATCCCCGAATGCCGCAAACCCTGCAATCTCAGTAAGAGTTGCGCACCCTCCACCCGCCTCCGAAAGCGGCCTTCCTCCGGGCTGCTCGACCGGCCGACCGACCATCCACCCTCTCTGTCTTTCTCTCTCTCTCGCTAGATTTTTTTATTGCTTCTACACACTCACTCTTTCTCTTTCTCTCTCTCTCTCTTTCTTCCTTCCGAGACCCCTCTGCTCTGCACATTAGTGCATCTGTGCAGAACCTCGAAAAAGAGACGCGAACCATTTCTCCCCACCCTCCCTCCGCCCCAGTCGTGCCGTTCGCATCCGCAGTCGAGATGAAATCTCCTTAAAACGCCGCCTAGTGGAGAATGGCGTAATGAATTGTTTTCATCTGGTGGAACGTCGTGAGGCTGCCGAGCATCCGAACCGACCATTTCCCTTAGTGATTATAGTGTTCTCTTTTCAAGTGACACTGCTCGAAATTCGTCCCGAGCATTTTCCTTCAGCTACTGCGCGCCAGAAAATATGAAAACAAAACCTCCGAGCCATTTCCTCCTTAGAAAAAATTATTTTTTCCGTCTAGAACTCCATTCCTAAATAATATCCTTCATACTTGTTCATATGACATTCCCTACAGACAATTTAAAACGTGCTTTATTATTACTTTAAAGAAAAATATATCATTTTATAGTCTCTGTTCCAGTATTAAAAAACCAAAAGGGCGCGCTTGTTATTATGTAATTGGAAATTCCATTAACTATTATATGTTCCCTTAAAAAAGAATGCAGCGCTTTAAATGACCGTGAACAAAAATTTAATGTTTGTTTGCTTCATTGATTTAGACCTGGCGCGTTGCAGCCCGCTTTAATAAATCATTCTGAAAATTAATATAGTAACGCTCAAATCAATCTCCTAACTTAAAAACAAAAAGGGGAAATATACTCTGACCTGGAACCTTTGGTGTGTCCCACGGCCATTCTCAATCTATTAGCAAGCCCAAAGGTTCGATTTATTACGTGTTACAAACCAATCATTTTATATATGACGTCAGCAGTCGTAACGAATATGAAATTTCATTGCCTGAAGGAAGAAAACGAGTTTAAAAAAGCTCAACAGTAAGTGAGGGTGTAAAAATCAATCATCACGTGCACACAAAAAAATAAGCTTCGAGCATAAAATGAGGAAAATACATTCGACTACTGATTCAAATTTTTGTCCACATAAATTAATGCACTCAAACCCAATCCAAAAAGAAGGAATCGCTAATAATAAAAATTATTCTTACACAAATCCATCACGACGATTTTGGCCCATCGTTAATAATTTTTAATGCATCGAAATTATAATATGCTGCACCTGCAGATTTTTGCAATCTTGTGTTTCTCGAGATCTTTAAAAATCTAGCGAGTTTGCAAAGGCAATAACGCCTTAGCTCCAACATCGAAATTATGATATAGTCGTGTCAATTCCAAATAGTTCCATTAGTTATTATAAGGAATGAATATTCTCGGTAATACAAAGTTTGGTTAGTATACAATAAAAGATTACAAAAATAACTTTTCCGGCTTTGCTATTATCATTTATGACTATAATCTAGAAAACGAAAGAAAAACAAATTCCCAATTTCGAATGCTTGGTTTTATACAGTAAATGTTAAACATTGCTTAATAATTGAAGTTAAATATTTAATCGGACACCTCCAGTCCTGGAACTCATATTTCCATTATATCTTCTATCTATCTTCTATCTATATAAAGAAGGATGGTTGTGGGTTTGTCTGTGGGTCTGTTTGTCTGTATGTTTTTTATACAAATCTACAGTTTTATTCCGATCTTGATAAAATTTCGCATACATGACCTTCAAAGCATGAGGAAGGTCACTGTCTACCTCAGATTTCGGAAAAATAATAAATATCGATAAAAAATCGATATTTATGGTTATAGCAAGGCATATTAATGAGAAATATCTCATGACCAACAATGCAAGGCAAAGTTTGTACAACAATAGGTATCAACAATGGTATCAGCACGCAATTCACAAACACACTGCAAGAACCAACAATATATATCTCATGACCAACAATGCAAGGCAAAGTTTGTGCAACAATAGGCCCATTGTGTTCGCATCAACAATGGTATCAACGCGCAATTCACCAATAACAATGAGCTCAAAATGATGATGCAATGATAAAGCAATCCTTTCCAAGAATTATAACAATGAACATAAAATGATGATGCAATATGGATAAGTTTCGATTTGTAACAATGCATAGAATTCCTGTTATTCAGGCTTTTCTTAGAAAAGAGAGTTCTTAGTACTTAACAATTTCTTGAAAATCTTTAAAAATGATCAGTAACTGGAGATAATGGAGAGTTAGCAGACTATTGAGAAAGAGTGGAAAGACGACAGAGGAAGCACTCCTTTAGCTCCGTGATGTATTGAGCAAATGGGAAGCAAGTAAATAGAAGAATCGGCGACCGCTAGACTGCACAAAGTGATGAATGGCCAAATTTTGCTTCAACACATCGAGAGAAGAGTGGAAATTGCAACAACACTAAGTAAACATCTGAGGTAAGATTACGTGAGTGAGAAATTATTGGAGAGGTCCATCCATTGTGAGCCTTTAAAATTTTTTTTTTCGACTTTTCATTAAGCGTAATTATCCCGGGCAACGCCGGGTCCTCTGCTAGTCTATATATATAAAGAAGGATGTTTGTGGGTTTGTCTGTGGGTCTGTTTGTCTGTATGTTTTTTATACAAATCTACAGTTTTATTCCGATCTTGATAAAATTTCGCATACATGACCTTTAAAGCATGAGGAAGGTCACTGTCTACCTCAGTTTTCGGAAAAATAATAAATATTGATAAAAAATCGATATTCATGGTTATGGCAAGGCATATTAATGAGAAATATCTCATGACCAACAATGCAAGGCAAAGTTGGTACAACAATAGGTATCAACAATGGTATCAGCACGCAATTCACAAACACACTGCATGAACCAACAATATATATCTCATGACTAACAATGAAAGGAAAAGTTTGTGCAAGTGTAATTATCCCGGGCAACGCCGGGTACCTCTTCTAGTCTTCTATATATATAAAGAAGGATGTTTGTGGGTTTGTGGATGGGTTTGTTTGTGGGTTTGTTTTTTATACAAATCTACAATTTTATTCCAATCTTGATGAATTTTTGCATACTTAACCTTCAAAGCATGAGGAAGGTCACTGTCTACCTCAGATTTCGAAAAAATAATAAATATCGATAAAAAATCGATATTCACGGTTATGGCAAGGCATATTAATGAGAAATATCTCATGACCAACAATGCAAGGCAAAGTTTGTACAACAATAGGTATCAACAATGGTACCAGCACGCAATTCACAAACACACTTCATGGACCAACAATATATATCTCATGACCAACAATGCAAGGCAAAGTTTGTGCAACAATAGGCCGATCGTGTTCGCATCAACAATGGTATCAACGCGCAATTCACCAATAACAATGAGCACAGAATGATGATGTAATGTTAAAGCAATCTTTCCAAGAATTATAACAATGAACATAAAATGATGATGCAATATGGATAAGTATCAATTTGTAACAATGATGGCCAACAATGCAAGGTAAAGTTTGTGCAATAAGTTTCAATTTGTAACAATGCATAGAATTCCTGTTATTCAGGCTTTTCTTAGAAAAGAGAGTTCTTTAGTACTTAACAGTTTCTTGAAAATCTTTAAAAATGATCAGTAACTGGAGTTCATGGAGAGTTAGCTGACTATTGAGAAAGAGTGGAAAGACGACAGAGGAAGCACTCCTTTAGCTCCGTGCTGTATTGAGC
>JAHWFO010093131.1:328422-389211 GCA_023313115.1 Rhysida immarginata | reverse complement strand
TATGCATAGAATTCCTGTTATTCAGGCTTTTCTTAGAAAAGAGAGTTCTTTAGTACTTAACAGTTTCTTGAAAATCTTTAAAAATGATCAGTAACTGGAGTTCGTGGAGAGTTAGCTGACTATTGAGAAAGAGTGGAAAGACGACAGAGGAAGCACTCCTTTAGCTCCGTGCTGTATTGAGCAAATGGGGCAACGCCGGGTACCTTTGCTAGTCTTCTATATATATAAAGAAGGATGTTTGTTTGTTTGTGGTTTTGTTTGTGGGTTTATTTGTTTGTTTGTTTGTTTGTTTGTTTGTTTTTTATACAAATCTGCAGTTTTATTCCGATCTTGATAAAATTTCGCATGCATGACCTTCAAAGCATGAGGAAGGTCACTGTCTACCTCAGATTTCGAAAATAATAATTATTATTGATAAAAAAATCGGTATTCATGGTTATGGCAGGGCATATTAATGTCTCATGACCAACAATGCAAGGCAAAGTTTGTACAATATAGAATTCAATGCATAGAATTCCTGTTATTCAGGCTTTTCTTAGAAAAGAGAATTCTTAGTACTTAACAATTTCTTGATAATCTTTAAAAATGATCAGTAACTGGAGATAATGAGTTAGCAGACTATTGAGAAAGAGTGAAAGACGACAGAGGAAGCACTCCTTTAGCTCCGTGCTGTATTGAGCAAATGGTAAGCAAGTAAATAGAAGAATCGGCGACCGCTAGACTACACCAGTTTTTGCTTCAAGACATCGAAAGAAGAAAGGAAATTGCAACAACGTCAAGTGTACATCTAAAGTAAGATTACGTGAGTAAAAAATTATTTAGACTAGAAAGCATCCTTCCATTGTGAGCCTTTAAAAAATTTTTCTTAGAATGGATAGTCCCTTCGCTCTATATTGTAGTGATTGAGTTATTATTTAACCAATTTGGAGGTTTAATTTAGCTTTTTGAGGTTGTTCTGTTTACTTACAAGCGTAATTATCCCGGGCAACGCCGGGTTTTCTGCTAGTTTCCAATAAATATAAAGAGACCATAACGAAACTTCATTTTAACGGCGCTGTTAGTGAGGACACAATTACGTGAGACAATGCATCTAAAGAGTTTAATGTATAACAAAAAGTGTTCATTGTGGAGTATTATTTGAATACTAATTTGTTTCAAAAGTGCTCAGGCGGCTTTTCATAAAGAGTTTGAAATCCAAAATGTGCCGAATAATTCAAAAATACACTGTTTAATTTAGATATTCAGCAGTATATATAGTGGACTATGGTCACCTCAACCACCTGATCTGACGCCACTAGCATTTCTTTCTCTGGTCTTATCTCAGAATGTATACAAAAACAATACGCAGACCATCAATCGCATTAAAGGACAATATCCTCAACATCATTGCACCCATCCCCACTGATATGTTGGAATAACGGTCCAATACATTTTTGTTCAACTTTGGCAGGTGTCCAAAATATAGCCGTAACTTAACTGGTACGAGTAAAAAGTGCCCAATATATGAACGTACATGTGTTCTACGTTAAGTATTCATATATATCTTAAAATGTCAATGACAAATTCCTCTTTACCAAAATATCTTCTTAACTGAACACTAATTTAATAAGATGGATCAAACCATGAAATTTTAAAATTAACTAGTAACGATTAAAACACAATTAATATAGCCGAGGATATCAATTTTTTTAAGCAAATATTACTCAAACAATTATTCTTAAATTCTCAAAAAGATTTAGAATTCGATGCGCTTTACCAAATAAAAATATCCTTTTAGAATATCACCCATCTTCAGTATTTTATTTTTTCAAATTGTCGTATACCAATAAGTCATCGTTGTTATCCATTTATACAATAAAAATTTTGATTATCTTCAAAATAGTAACATCTATATTGTAAATACAATATCCAACCTATTTAACTGCTTGTCAAATTCTAAGATAATGTACAATGATAATGGTGACAGCCGATTGTATTCTTTGTCTCCACGTATTCTATTGATGCATAAATATACAAAAAAACTCTGTTAGAAATCTTCATTCCTCATAATTAATTACCAATGTAATGTAATAAATGTAATTCCGCTAATAATCATATAGTTTCTATATACACAGCTACAATAAGACGAGTTAACGATGGCAACCTTTGTTGCGAGATAGATGATGGTGACTGATAAAATTCTCACCACTATACAAACATTAAACCATTACAAGTAACCAACATTTACATAGTATCATAATTAATATTACGGCCATCATATATTTTAAAACAGTTTATAAGATGAAGGAAACCCATCAACATCGTAACGAAATGCAATACTTGTCGTATATAATTCAACATCAAAATCTCTGCAAACGGCCAATTAAAAAATCCAAGCGCTCAATTCAGTCAAAAAGTATCCAGAAAATGTTTTCCCCTTTCAATTCTACTAGAGTATATTCTCCCCTTCTTTATCTTGAGCACGAGCTGTTTTCTGAGGGGTTTTTAAACACTTGGGCAGGTGATGCCTGATCTCAGGATCCAACGTAACCCTAAAACACAACCTTTGACCCTAAATTCCAGGAGTTTATGGGCAAAAGACTATTATTAGGAGGAAAGAAGTCTTGGTGTCAGTAAAGGGGGCTGGACGGGAGGATTGTGGTCTACAAAAGAAGAAAAACAGGGTTTGCAACAGTTCGACTGCCATCGACCAGTCAGAGCGCCTTCTAACGTCAATCCCAGAGAACTTCCTACGTTGTCTTCCTATATTCGGGGTCATGGGAAAAAAATAATAAAATTACTCTCGTTCTCAGCCCCCCTTTCTCTCCACCGCCTCTCTCCCCTCTTGCTCCATCTCTTCCTTATCTTCGATTCTCTTATCCGTCCTTTCTAAAGCGTACTGACGCGCAATAAAAATATGAAATGCTCTATTTAGTAGAAACGTAACCGTGTTCAATCAACAAAAGAAATACCTGCACGAGTACTACGAAATTATCAATTTTCTATGGCTTTTCTATAAAATCTTGCAAGATGATGCTGAAACGGACAAGTTATGATATGACCTAATCATTTGACCTCATTGATATTAAAGCACAAAAACCTTTCTTTTATTTGAACAAAACTGAGCAATACAACGGAGCCAAACCATAAGAGCTGGGATCTTAAACTGAATACATTCGTAATGTATGTTGCGTGGAAAGAGAATTCGAATTCTGGCTAGAGTAATAAAATGTTGTTCAAGTCCCTCAATTATCATCCTAAATTGTTCAAATAAACCCAATTGAAATTGATCGACCGAATTAACCAATGCAATTTAATAACAATTTATCGATTTCGCCGTCTGTTAGGAAGATAAGAGCAATTTCATTGGTGAAATCAATTAGCTGATGTTAACTGTATTAATTCTTTTCTGGGCTTATTTTATTCCCCTAGCCTTTAAACCTTACATGAATATGCACGTTAAAATTAATTACGAACATAATATTTCTTACTCTTTAATCGAATGTGTAATTCATTTGAAAGAAATCATCTTTTTCGATGCATTAAAATAATCGATATATCCATAATAACATCTGTGTTTCCCATAGGATAGTTTGGAGACATAACCTTGCTTCAATTTCCTCGAGGTTAGGGTTCAAGTTAAGAAAAAAAAAAAGGTAAATAGAGAGACAATTTATTCGATTCATTGTTTCCGAACTTTATAGGATAAATTTGCCTCGAAATGAAGCTAAAGCAACAATCTGGAGAGTCAAATGTCATAAAAAATACCCATGATCTAATAAAAATACAGATTTGAGATGAAATTTTTATAATTTAAAATTCAGAAAAAGAATTGAATGAAATTCACGGATTAAGTCCATGTAGTTCCAAGCGGATGAAGATCAAATATAATCCACACGATATAAGTAAAACTAAAACGTTCGCACCCAAAAGATTCTATGGATCACCTTTGACAACAAACTAAAATTTATGTCGCATATAGAAGAAGTTATTTCTCAGTGTAGTAAACTTAAACATTTAGTGAAAAGATTACGTTCAACATTACCTCGAAAAGAGATGATAAATATATTCAAGGTCAAAATTTTACCAAAAATAACGTATGGCTTGATTCTTTGGGATAAACCCCATAGAGTTTGACAGGAAAAGTTGAAAGTAGCGTATTAATAGCATTATTCGTATGGCTTTAAATCTTCCTTTGTAACATTCTATAACCCAGACCGCCATAGAAATAAATCTTTTAACCTTCCCTTACTTTGTAGTTTTTATGAAATTGAAAGAACTGGTTAAAGCTATTCAAATAACTACCCATCCTGCTCATTTTGCTTTCCAATGGCTGAGAAGTTCCCCAAATATAAGAAAAGCTAAATATCTTACTATAAACCCTCCATATATTGTTTCCAGATGGAGAGAAAAATTCTTTCCATTTAATATTATCTCAACATGGAATAAAATCCCCAGTGACACGAGAGAAATTATCATTAGTTGCGATAAAGAGAACTGTTCTAACCATCAGAATCATGTAAAATCTATTTTATTCAATTGGACTATGTCGATCCAAAATGACGAATTTAAATAATTTTAAAGAAAAAAAATTACTTTCTATGAATGCATAATAATAATAATAATAATAATAATAATAATAATAATAATAATAATAATAAAAGTACGATAAATTGAGAGGACAAAGAAATCAATTTAAGTGATTTTAATATGATGCATTTGGAAATTGAAGCAATTTGGTTTTTTTGACTGGATTCGAATAAGAGTCACAAAGACTTAATAAACATTAAAATAGTTTGACTTAAGACTCTGATGTTACTGTTGACTCCTTCATTGTCCTCGTTATTTTCATGTATCGAATTATATATTGATAATATAAAAAATAAAACTACATATTTTTAGTAAAGTTCTCTATTCTTTAGAGGGAATGTCAAATTGACCACTTTTCCCATTCCCTTTGGTGAATTTATGAACATTTAAAGTTATGCTAGTTATTTATGCATTAATGAATTTGTGATGCCTAAAGCTCTTCAGGAAATTACAAAGCACTGCCTAAAGAAATTCCCAAAATATATGCCCAAAATATATGGACATTTAACCAGAAATTCAAGAAAAAATTTTAAAAATTGAATTGTTAATAAGGTTTACAAAATTTTAAAAGCTTACGCAATATTTTGCCAGACATCGATGCAATAAACGATTTTAAGAATTTGGATTCAAATAATTTTTTGTTGGTTGGTTGGTTGAATTTATCAAACGAATTGTCAAAAGTACTGAACAGAAGTTTCAATCTTAAATGAAGCCGAAATAAATACTAGTAACCAGCAACACGCATTCCAAGCTTCTTCTTAAGAAGAGTTTCATTGTAGAATTTTTTACAACCTTTAAAGCAAAAGATTTTTTCCAAATTATGACAAATGTATTCAGTAATGTTAATTCAAACTCTGTCCACGTATCTTTACACTACATTTACAGCACTCAGGAGTGTCGCCAAGTCGACCAAAATCTATATGAAAATTCTTTGAGGTGCTAATACAATATGTTAATCCAAAACTTTTTAAAAACTGATTAGGTGTGTTTCGAAACACTTAAATGGTATTTTCTTGAATGATACTTTCTTAATTCACACACGAGTTAAATTTTCATATTCTCAAAGATCGGAGTGGTATAACTTATACCTCTGTAATGCAAACAGTGTGTGCAATTATATTCTTTAGATTAAAAATAAATGTTTGCTAATCGCTTTCCTTTAGTCTTTGCAAAGTTTCGAATTGCAAGACAGATTTCAAAAAGCCTGGTTCATACGTGAATACAAAAGAAAAATATTTCTTCCATATTTCAGAAGATTAATTTCTCAGTTTGTTTGTTGTATTTGCAGCAAATATTTTCACTATTTTTCATTTTCATTTAAGTTTCTATGTGCCTTTGAATATTTAATTTTCCACATTGAAAAATACAAAAGTATCTCTGCAACATCTCAAACTGCTCTTCTAGACAACTATCACATTTTCTTGACATGAGAAATTTTTTTGTAGACAGATAAGTAAACCGCTTTTATAGAAAGCGATATTTTTTCTTTTCTTATTGTCTTGCTTGTTTCATTGGAGAGGCCACAGAGGTAATGCTATGACACAACGTTATTTCTCAAAATAGCATTTCAGGTTTGACTGGTTTGATGAAGGTTGTAATATCTTCTATAATCTTCCCAAACATAGGAAACATTTTTTTTTCCAATGTTGAGACAGGGCATACTGGAAATAAAAGATGGGTTAAAGTCATTATAAAATTAAAAGCAAATTCTTTAAATATAATAATTTTAAAGCTTGCACATTGTCACATTTTCTTTTCATTATCGTTTTCCTCCTCCTCCTCCTACTGTCTTCGTCTATACAGCTTCCAGCCTTTATAGTTTTTTATATATGTAATTAATTTTCAAGTAATTTCACCAAATAGTTTCCTTCGTTATCTTTTAGGCAATTACTTGCCATCTGGACCACACTTTTCATTTTGAATCACGTACTGCTTTATGATATTATCGCCTTTTTGATGCAATGTTTTGCCATTATCCTTTCTTTTTTTCTTCATTATTATTGCGAGAGTGGGGAGAAACTCGTCCCGATTGCTACCAAGCATTTTAAGTACAGCAATTTTCTTTAGGACCTTGTCGGACGAGACCATTTACCTTGTTCTTGCAAGAAGCGAACGAGATGAAGGAGGGGACCGAAAGGGAGGGGAGAAAAGAAAGATGAGGAAAAAATACGAGAGACCAAATTGAAGCAAAAAAAAGGCAGCATTGACTTTTGACCACGTGCAATCTTCTTGGAACCTTTGACGATTTCTTGGGACTCTATGACAGGCGGTGTTTTGGAGGCTGAATGCTTTTTGTGTAAGAGAGAGAAGGTTGAGTTTTCCATCCATTTTTCATTCCTTCATTGATATCATCATCATCAACATCATTATCATCGTGGCTGCGGCTGACCGTTGGTTAGTATACGGTTGTCTGGAAGCAGCGGTATCCCGCATTCCACGGACGTTGTCCAAGAGTTTCTTTGATGGTCCTAGTCGTCTGACACAAATCATGGAGAGGCCGCCATTAACTCTCGATTGGTCTCCGCCCCTCGGGCCAATGGGATCCGGGGTCTGGACCTCTGGCAATCGCTCGCAGTCAAATCCGGTCTTTGGCGGCTCGTCTGCAGTTCGTGGCCCCGGTGGCGTTGACAAACAGCCGTGGGCGGCCAGCCACAACTCCGGACTCCCTTTTCATTAGTTTGGCTCTTACAAGTTTTCGACTCTGCCCGCTGCAACTCCATCTACCAACAGCCGACCAAGATGAAGATGATGGATTTTTTTCATCATCTCCTCCTTCCCTCGGCGTCTCCTCCTCTTCTGCCTTTTTTCACAAGCCTCTCGCTTTTTTCCCATGGCTCTACCTTCTCGAGCCTTACATTTTCGAAGCTAGCCCCTGTCTGCGCATGCTCTTAGATTGTTCTCTCTACGCCGCCCAGATGAATTGGTCATTATGATTTGTATGAGAATACAGCCAAGCACCAGAAAATAAGAAGGGGAAGAAAATAACATATGGCCAACCTATATAAAACGGCCCGATTTCAAGTCAGCGAGTTCTGGAGTTAAAAAAAAATCTAATAGATGAAATTAACTATAACATTCCTAAATGTCTTCCTCAAGTCTTAGAAGAATACGTTTAGCTCTTCTAGACCCTGAAAGTCGTGAAATTTCACAGAACTTTTATAGTTTTGGTATACAGTATACGTTAATTTTTATTTATGATTTTAACGAATGACGAAAATATGTCAAAAATAGTCTTAATCAAACTAAGAGAACAAACGAAAGGAAAAGATCTGCGACCTGGATTCGAACCAAGGACTACGAGTATCTAGCTCGTCGCCTCTACCAACAGGTACTTATGCAGATCGCGGAATTTTTCCTGTTCATATAGTATCAAAATTCGACATCGATTACTAGCAAAAACTCTTAAAATATTCGATCATCATAAAGTAAGCATCCTCACGATAAAGATAAATGAAATTACTTGACAAAAGGCTTGACAATTTTATTTACCATTGACAATTATAAATACACTTCATATTTTTACTAAAAACATGGTTAAGTAAATCCGCACATTTAAACCATGAATATATTAAGCTCATTTTTGCTTCACAATAATTTTGTTATGGTTGGTTGGTTTGGGTTGGTATTAATGTTCTTTACAACTGCTAGGGTCATTTCAGGACGGCGTTATAGGGGCCGCCAATTTTGCCTCGCAAGGGTTCTTTAACGTGCAGCCGGCAAACGACTATACGGGACCAACGGCTTTACTTTCCTTTCAAAGGAAGTGCGTGATCTCAGGATTTTCCCCCTGAAAAAATCCTCGTCATCCTCGGCCGGGGTCGAACCAACGCCTCCTATAAAGAAAGCCTCCGCACATTGTTACATCATCATACTTCGTCCTTTGTTAACCGCATTTCTACCAATAATAAGCTCTAAATTTAGTCGACTTATGATGATGTAACAATATATGACGTTTCAGTGTCGAGGGTTTCTTTATAGGAGGCGTTGGTCGAACCCGCGTCCTCGGGTATCAGAGGCGATCACGCAACCACTGAGCCACCGAGGCGATAATTTTGTTAAGGAAAGAACCTACAGTTGATTCATATGAAAAGAAGAGATTATTCCTTAATTTTAAAATTCATATTAAAATTCTTCATATACATAGCAAATAATTTATCGTAACGCAGACTTTATGGGTTCCCGTGAACCTTGTACGTCCTTTGTTAACATATGTTCTTTAGATTTATTGCGCTAACCGAAACTATATGAGTAAAAATAATATTATATAGGCTAAATGCGCAAAGAATAAAGCTCTTTTATTAAATATAGCTTTCCTCAAGAGTGCTTTTCCCATCAATCATTTACAATTAGCATTTCATTTTATCAGTATGATCGTTTATCAAAAAATCAACTTATATCGTGTATTTCGTGATGAAACTGATATAGTTCGCTAGCATTTTAAGTTGATTACTCGAAACAAAAAAGTTCACGTACATATCGATCGACCTAGTTTCGTTCCCGAAATGTGGACAGGAAGACGTAGGAAGTACTTGGCCTCCACGATCACCTAATCTATCCTCATTAGGTTTCTACTTGTGGATCCGTATAAAATTTGCAGAGGAAGCCACAAATACGATGACAGAGGCAACTTATGACGTTACTGATACATAACGGGAGAAAAGAGTCAGGCAAACGAAAAAAATGTGGGCACTTTCTACTGTGACAATTTTCTTGTTCATTTCAGTTTAATAGATCAACAGGTTACTAAGCGGCAATCAGATAGTGTTATTATAGGGCCTCGTACAATAAAACTTACAAATATCGATATCGAAAGCATCTCGATCCATGCTTCCTAAAAACTGCTTTGTTTAAAATAACCATTTGAACGCGCTAGTGAAGTTTATCGGTTTCGTAATGAAACACCCTATCTAAACTTTTCTGAAAAAAAAAGCGGTCAACAAGAACGAACAAAAACAAAAACCTTAAAAGAACAGTGGAACCTTAAAAACTTAAGATAAGGAAGGAAATAATAGTCTACTTTCCAACAAAGAGAATTTATAACAGTCACTATTTTTTATCACATATCCTTAAATATGTAAAATATCTTTTGACGATTTAATAAATAGTATTTAAAAAATTTTAAATAAAGCTTTGAGATCTGCTTTGATAACTCTAACCCATTATTACATTATAAAAGTATTATAAAAACTATAAAGAAGAGCACAAACAGAAAAGCCCCGTATTTTCTTTGTGTTAGAACTTAGTAAAAGTTGTAATTTTTAAATCCCACCTGTTTCTCAGACGCGTTTAGCAGTAAGTTTCTCC
Organism: Rhysida immarginata; assembly: GCA_023313115.1. Lineage (NCBI taxonomy): Eukaryota > Metazoa > Arthropoda > Chilopoda > Scolopendromorpha > Scolopendridae > Rhysida > Rhysida immarginata. Next base: position 379,338 of record JAHWFO010093131.1, on the reverse strand, counting down.
TAAATCTAAGGAGTTATGATTGAATGTAAATTACATGTTCAACGTGGACCATTCAGTGAAACGGTTTACAACGGTCATTTCAACAAGACCATTTCAAAACAAGCTATCTATCAAATCATCAAGAAAGGAGTCAAAAAGCTTGAGTGTCTATAATTATCGGTGTTGTGGCATTGGCAAATTTTATGTAATAAAGAGAGGAAGATCTGAATTTTATTATTGGAGCTAAAGATATATTCAGTATGCAGACGTCGAACAGAACTTTCTTCGCTATCAAAGAGCAAATTTGAACTCCTCGTTCATTCATTCAAAGAAATAGAGAGAGAAAAAATTGGTTGGATCAGATTACAATGAAGAGAGGGGATTTAGCATTTTATCTTCAGCTTCATAGTCGACGTCATTTCAGACATCAAAAGATTATGATTAATGTTCTTTTATTTATCTTCTTATTTCTGCAACAAAGTCGCAGTTTATACCTACTTTTCTTGCTTACTTTTTAATCTCATATCGCTTATGTTTTCTCATTTATAATTAGAATTAAAGAACTACACCCACATTCACTTATTACCATTATTATTACTTTTTCATTCCAATTTTATGGTTGAGACATCAATCTACGTTGAATCAATTACAGTCTTTATGATTATCTGGGGAAATGGTCACACAGTTGCAATTGTAAATAAAAAAATAATAATCAATCATCACTTTTCCAACTACAGTCAAGAGATGAGAACAGAAAAGGAAAAATAAAAAAAAAACAAGAAGAGATTTAAAGTGGAGAAAAAGATAATCAAAGAGGGAAAAAAAAGGTACATCGTCCCTTCATGGCTTCCACCTCCGATTAAGAGCAAATATCCCCCATTTGAAGAGGAGAGGAAGTGTCCTTCTACTCCTTGATTACATGGCTGCGTAAGGGGTCCCATTTAGACACAGTCATTATCGGGATGATTTTCCTTGAAACCTCTTCATGATCACTCGCGACCAACAGATGATCCATACTCATGGGAATTACACCTCTTACCATCTGCGAAAACACCCCTCACATTTGTCTCCCCCATCATTCTCGTTTCCTTCTGGTCCCTCCTTCATATTACTGTACCATACACCCTCTCGTTTTTGTCTTGCTCGACTCTCCATTTTTTCCCATTTACCTCTGCAAAACCTTCGTGTCAAGCACACTTCGACCATTCAATACTGTTTTATAGAAGCGTTTCTTCAAATTGTAATGTATAACAATAAACTACCCCGTAAGATCCAGGATGCCGGTTTAGATTTAAAGGTATAGCATCGAATTATATCATTCTAATATAATGCGTATATTTAAAAAACTCTGGATGGAAAGATCTTACTGCAAGTAAGATATATTCTTCCACGCGCTAAACGCTAAAAAACGAAATTCGAAATACGAGGGATGTTTCCTTACTTTTAAAATTCGCTCCGGATGTATAAAGCAGGGCTAATGACCAATGCAAACGCGTGCAAACAAAGCCTCAGAGTAGTGCAGCGCCGATCAGTATGATTTAGCTGCTTGGTGAATATAAAAGTGTTTTCCAAGTGCTGAAAATTTTGCAAAGATGGAAAAAACTGTACATTCCAAAGAGTCAACGGGATAATGCCAGAATACATAATGCTCGCCGAATGAAGGAAATTTTAAACGAATTATACTGGGAAATACTCCCGTATTCATCTTATTCGCCGGATGTGGCACTCAGAGAGTGTTTCGAGAATTCAAAAAACTTCTACGTGGTTTAAGGATAGTTGGCAATGTTTTGCTAGTTGTTTGCTAGTTATTTTGTTTTAATGGTATGCACTTGTGAAAAGGGTGATAATCGCAGATCTAGATGGACCACTGTCCAAAATGTTTCCGTTGGACATGCCCTAAGTTAAAGACTTAAATGACGTAAAACGAACTATAAACCAATATGTAATAAGATTTCCTAAAAAGTTTTTGAAGACAGCCTAAAAATTAGTTTTACTCTGGATTAATTGTATCTGGTTAAATGGAAATTATATTGAAAAATTACACAATTTAAACTGGAGGAAAATTTTAAAAAATGATAATTCTCAGAACTTTGAAAACACTCTTGGAATATCTCGGATTCCAAATTTAAAATTCATTTGTAATGTCCAGTTCATATAAAGGCTTGTTGTTTTTTGGTTTGTTTTTTGTTTTTTTGTTTTTTTTTGGGGGGGGGGTTCTTTTTTTTTTCGTGGGGGTTAGGATGAACTTTCAGAAAGTTTTTGCAGGAGTCTGCTAACTTACATGCTTTCTCAAGGAAAAATTTTCAACATCGAGTTTTATTGCATTGTCTGTAAATACTATCGTACAAAGAAAGTGGGCATCTCTAATCTATAAGGACACTAGATATCTCTATTGTCTTTATAGAAAAAAGATTCTGACTAATTCGTCCCATTCCACAATTTTTCCTGCTGATATGTGTACATGATTAAATATTAGCATACATATCTAAGGACTAGCTTATTTGAGGCATGATAATGTTAACTGTATTATATTTTGGATTTAATTTCACGAATGACCTAAAAAGAACGAAACTTTCAATGTTATATGCTGCCGATTAAAGTGTCAAAACTTACATTTTACTGGCAATGCCAGAACTGCATAGATGTTTAAAGAGTTACTATTTCTTCTGAAGTAAGCCTAAATATATTTGCTAAGCTTCCTTTAAGACAAAGATGATTATTTGTAAAGCTCTGGGCTAACCTTACTGATATAGTCAATTCTCGTTTTGTGAACGTCCAATTTCAAAAAAAAAAGAAAGAAAATAAGTGAAAGAAAGAAAAAAAAAACAACTTAATCTAATGGCTGCAAAGTTCTCAAGTTTTATACATCGGATAAATGTGTGGGCTTGGTTTTTTCCCATAAAAAATTCGCCATAATAAATTGTTCCAGATTTGTTTCTTTTTACTTCTACGTAACCACTCACGTCTTTGTCTTGGGAGAAGACGTTACATAATGACAGTGCTTATCTCTGATTGGCAACGATAGACGGGAGAAGAAAAAAACAAGTTAAAAAATCATTCTTTTTAAATAAAAAGTCCACTCGAACATTAGAACAGGAAAGTGAAGGCAGAAGAGGGAGGCAGTAGAAAAAGAAGAGAGATTTCGGAACGAGAGCGATGGAGGGAACGGAGGGGGAAGAGTGAAAGAGAGAGAGAGAGAGAGAGAGGAAAATGAGGTAAAAAGAGAATGAAACGCATTAAGCGCCACGATGTCGTCCGGTGGCGAGTAGGATGCCCAGCGCCCCCTGTCTACCCTGTCATTAGGCTGTTTGTTTCCAATGGGTTTGTTTGTCAACTCGTTATTAAATCCCCTCGCTTCTAATGAGGTGTGCTCTAATCATAAGGCCGGCACTAGCAACATCAGCACCCGGAACTGGTAGCCGCCAAACCCCGTCACCAGACGTCGTTGATGAAGACAGCGCCGTTTGTGAGAAGCGGACAGAGGCACCACCGATCGACGGACCGTCTGAAGGCCACCTGGCGACGTCCAGCTCCGTAAAACAAGGGAAAAAGGGGGGGATGGAAAAGGGGGGGGGGGGAGGATTGCGAAGAGAAAGAAGTCAACCAACCGATCAAGAGCTCCTCCTCTTCTCTCTTGGTCAACTGAGATTTGACGGCGTCCATCACAAGCAGCCGACCCCACCCATCCCACCCCTTTCCCAAAGTGTCCGAACGCCGCTAATTAAATCGGGATTTTCAATCCTTCCCTCTCGTACTTTCGTGAATTAATTGGAATTTTCGAAAACAAGGCCCGTTACACAACGTAAACGCAACCCTTTGCACTCTTAAACCACCCCACCTGAATAAGATAACTTCGGAATCCATCCTCCAATCGTTGGAGGAGACAACTAAAGCTTTGCGTGCGTTATTTAGGCTTCCAAGTAATAAAAAAATAAAATTCATAATTTATCAATACATTTTTTAATCCACATTTTTGCTATGAATGTGAAGATTATCACAACTATTTCTTCCAGAAAATTTCTAAAAGCAATGAATGTTGTTCATGACAAGAGACTCTGTACTTTAATACAAAAATGTACATCAAATGTTAATGACTGTTATTTCTTTATGCACATCGAAATATTAGCCCATGAAAGTATGCAAATTATACAACAACTACAATCTACATTAGGCAACTTAACGTTCTTTGGAAAGAATAAAAAAATTACCAAATTACAATTATTGTTACCAAAGAAAAGGACAGAGGTAGCTCGGTGCCACACGGGAATCCCCACCAAGAATATTTAGCTTTACTGACAAATCGTATGGTAATTCCAAGTTAACTATATTTTGATACAGCTTATGAATCGAAATTATTCCAGAAAAATTACTAACGGATTTTTTTTTTTTTTAATTAAAGCTGTACAGAGTTATCCATGACGAAATCGACAAGGCTGGCGTGTTTGGCAGCCTTGACCAAAACAAGAAAATTGACCATAGACCAAGGGTGGAACTAGCATCGTTCCCGAAATATACAAGTTATCTTGTACGAATCCTGAAATAAAATTTGCCCGACTGCTACGTAATAACCTCTTGCTTTATTAAATCCAAATCATTTCACCATAAAATCGTTCCACTTACTTTCACTGATATTCTTGAAAGTGTCCATCTCTTTTCTTCAGTTATCTCATTCGATGAACATCAGCAATATTATAGCGGATGCTTTTATTATTCTTTGCCCGGCACGAAAGAAAAAGGAAGATTGGCGCATGCGTAATCTATGTGCTTATCGATTTTAGAGTTTCTGAAACATGGCGGCCTCCTCCTCGCCTCTAAGTCCGTTTGTTTAAGAAAAAGCTATAGGCTATACAGTCAAGCCAGAACCATAATTTATAATCTTTTTAATTATTTAAAGGAGAACAGACTTGCAGTTATAACAAGATTAAACAGAGTATAAAAAAACCGACTTTGATGAAACTTTCACTAACGTCTAGCTATAACCAGTCCATATCGTGAAAACTACTGAACCGATTTTGATGAAACTTGGACTCTTCCCTAAGTTGAAAGGTATTTAATCCAATAAAAAAAGTATTACTGCAAAAAGTATTATTCTATTTTCTGAGAAATACGTGGACAAACATACATACATTCCAAAATAGTACCTAAATACGAATCGAATTGATAATCTCTTTTTTTTTGAAGTCGGTTAAAAAAGACCAACAAGGCAACTGGAATATCGTAATCAACCTGTCGATTAATCTAGAGCTAGATTTGTTTCGGTTTCGTTTACTGCGATTTCACTAAGGAAATGCCAGGAATTGTATTGCTCCGTTTCCTATCCGTTTCTGCTTAATTGAACAAGTTTTAATCATTTACGCATTCGCCAGTTTCCTTTATGTTTCGTGCCGGGGATTATAAACGGTCTTATGTTTCTCGCTTTTCTTGCATTTACACCATTGTTAGTACGTAGTTTCCCTTACCTGTAAATAAATAGCAAGATTAAACAGAGTATAAAACAAGATTAAACAGTATAAAAAGCCGACTTTGATGAAACTTTCACTATCGCCTAGCTATATCAGTCCATATCTTGAAAACTACTAAACCGATTTTGATGAAACTTGGACTGTTCCCTAAATTGAAACATACTTAATCCAATAAAAAAGAATTATTGCAATTCGATTTCTAGTTTCTGAGAAATACGTGGACAAACACACATACATACATAAATATATACATACACACGCACACACTTATGAAATTTGGCACACCTGTTTAGAAGCCCACATAGACTAACATATACGAATATTGTGCAATTCCAAGAATATTACATACATACACTTCGAATTGATAAAAGGAGCGACGAAACGCGCATTGGATCAAACTGGGTGTTAAATTTGTTCGCACGATAGCTAGATGGCGGCAATCCATATCTCAAGAGCGAAGGCATACAAACTTAAGTTCATAGGAAACTATTTTGTTTAAAATAACCATCCAATTTTACGCAAGCAAAATGTATGGTTTTCGTCACAGAACATCCTGTACAGTGGTTGGTAAATTTGTAAGCTAAGCAATCTAGTACTTTCTCTAATTGGCTGAAATATTTGGAACTGAAATAAGATAACAAATTTTCGCTGATGAAGGTGGCATAGCCATCGAAAAGTAATCCGAATCATTAAAATAATTCTTTTTGGATTTGTGGTTATGGTTTTATTCTTCACTTTATAGCTGTGGTGTCAACACTTTCAAGGCATTTTCTGATTTTTATAACAAATCCCTTTCGTTTTTTTTTTTTTTTGTTTTTTTTTTCATTTTTAAATCATTGTTCTTGATGTTTGATGGCTTATCGAGCTAACTAAATGCACCCGGGAAGCTTATAAACGTTTATTGGTGTTTGGAAAAATGGCACCCGGGAAACTAAATGACCAAAAAGATTGGAATGAATTTGCATTATTCTGAAATATTAATTTTGAGGTTCTAAAATTTAACAGGATGGTGTAAGGGATAATTTAGAAAATATGATCAAGAATTATTAAGCTTTACTTTCTAAGAGTATTTCAGAATTCGATATAAAAATTATTTAAATCATATCGCCTGTAAGCTTCTATTCCGAAGACAAGTTGTAAGAATTCTATTAAATAGAACTGAAAAATGTCTTGAGTTTAACAAAATGTGAATCTTTCTTAAGGATTAAACGAGCTCATATTCATAAAAAAAAATTATATTACATTTTCGTAAAACTTTTTCATTCTAATAATATCCACACTTTAAGCTTCTCGTATAGACGTATAATAAGTCTCTTAACGGTAATATAATATCAGCGATGGTTAAAAATCAGGCGATTTATTTTTCTGCCAGTAAGTTAGCAGCAACCTTAAAAGAGCAAAGCGGTTCTATTAAAAACAATCGGTTTTGTTAATCTTGTTGCTAAATGATTTTTAAAAACTTTATAATAATTTACTATACGTCTGTACTCAAGTTATTTCTGCATTCTTTATTAAAATAATATCCAATATTATAGGGGAATGATATGGTTCTGACACCATGAAGACTTAAGCCAAGTCAGAAGCGGTTTTAAACTATGCATTAGAGAACTATACATTATTTATTTAATTTCGAAAATAAAGAATAAGGTTATTTAAATATTTTTCTCTAGAATATTACAAATTGTTACAAATCTTTAATGAAAAATCTAAGACTGGCTTAGAATAAGATCTTACGATTTCTTCGTCTTCAAAGTCACTTTGATTTTCATGAATTTTAAAAAATAAAATAAATTTTTAAATGAACCTTCTAAATTAAACAATTTTTTTTAAGTTACAAGCCCATTGAATGGGTTTCCACAACAGACAATGAATAAACGTATACTATGGCATGAAGATAAACGGCTTCCTACAAAATATTTTATTGTAACAGATTTAAAGATTCATAAACTAGATTAACACACACTTTAAATTTAACTTAATCAAAAAAAATCAGGAAAATGAAACGACATAGGCCAAAGTTTTTGGATTTCACAAAGTTTCTGGATCAAATTCGACATAGTGGATTTTGTACTAATTTAAAGGTTTTTTTTCTGTTAGGTTGCCTCCGTGTATAGATAGGTAATGTCTCGAATGTGATGGCATGCACGGGTGGATCTAAATAGAAACTAGAAAAGTTTAAGCTATAGGAGTTCCAAATGACGACCAAAATCAACTACTACTATTGACAAGCTTCAGAATCCCTAAAATATATAGATCCATTACTGATAAGGAAAAACTGTATACTCATATTAGAAATTTACAAACAAAAACTGCCATCGTGAGCTACCAATTCCCGTGAAAATGCCATTCATGCGTAAGCTATTATTATCGATTCTAGCCAGTAATTTGGTCAAGGCTTGGAATTTTACCAAAACTGCATTCAATGTAAGTAGAATAACGATTACATGTAGAATTGTGCTAAATGTCAAAAATGATCTAATCAGCAGATTCAGTCCCCCTACATTTATTGACTTAGATGTGACAAGTATTTTCTTAAAATAGATGATGATGCATAAAATCAATGTCGAAACCATAAAGGAAATGAAGGATATCGGATCAAAATAACAAGAATCTTTAAGAACGCTAACTAAGTCCTTTAACTTAAATCGAATTGCCCGTTATTTCTGCTGATTTTTATTTTGGTTTTGCTGTCGACGAAAAAATAAAAAAAGAATTCTAGCCTTTATCAAAAAGACAAACACTGAAAATTTCATTAACTGCGCTTACAATTGTTTTTTAAAAATACTTTTTTTTTGCTATAATTATTTCAATCATGTTAACCCTTGATCGACTGAAGTCCTGAGAATGTTTTCTTCGTTAATCGACAAATTAAAGATTAAAAGTGTTGTTGAATAACAAAAGTACTCATACTATAGTTTCAAATAAATCAATATTTGACTTTCAAGTGCACGCTTTATTTCTGCATAATTATGTAAACGCTCAAACATTAATACTGAAATCCTTCATACCTCTCTAATTTAGCTTTATTAAATTTTTTTTATAAACTAAATTAATTTTCATGCTCATATGAGATAGTAAAATGAAGGCCAGTATGTGAAAAGAATTCACAACAATAAAATACACTTTTCTATTCTGATTAAGATAGGCAAGAGTATTTCGTATCGATTCGACTCAAATCTCAAGTCTGTACAACGAATATAAAATACTTTATATCGATCAAGCAATGTATGTAATTAAATTTTGCTCGAGTTTTAAAGGAAAGAAAATTATTTTGTAAATGATATTTTTCATACAAACCAGATCTGTAATTATCTTTTGGCGAATACGGATATGCGATAGTAGCAAAAGAAAAAAACTGCTTGCTATGAGACAATGGACAAAGTAGAGACGAGGACTGAAATTGTTTGAGGTTGGGTCAAGAAGGTTTCGTGCGCACGTTCTAAAGTTTTTTTAAATAACTGGTGAAATAGAAAAAAAAATTAAATAAATTTCGAAGAAACATGGGAGAAAGAAAGAAAGAAAAGGTAAAAGAGAGAGAAGGAGAAGGAGGGAGCTGTCAGGATGTCAGGCGCCCTTTTTTGTTGCAAGAGTTTTTTTTTCCACGAAATTCAATTAACTTGTAGAGCGACCGACATTAGTTTTGAGTTGATGTTTTTCATCCTTGGGACTTAGCGAGTATTCAAAGGATATTATAGGTTTCACGGAAAGAGACATTTTTAAAACTAAATACCCAGAGTACTATTAAAAAAATTGTGTCATCCTTTTCCGTTCCATGGTTTAACTTGGGATTCTAATGAATTCTTGTTCAAGGATGAACAATGATGAATTCGAAAAAATTCTTTTATTTTTTTTACTTAGTTCTTGGTCTGCATATTTCTAGTAGTCGGACAGGCTAAAGCATGAGAGAGTAGCTGTCGCCAAAATGACCAGGTCCTTTGCATCTCAAAGACATTTAAGATAAACTACTGTATAAGTTGTAACTATATATAATATAGGCTATATAACTGCCAACACCCGTTGCTAATCATCATAAATTATTCTATATTTATTTTTATTGTTAACGTTGCTAATAATTAGCAATTATTGTTAATAGTATAATAATTAGCAATTATTGCTGATAGTAATTTAATCTGATAACGTCTCTAAGAAAGTTAAGTTTAATTTCTGTAATTAACTCATTTAACTCATTATCACGATCTTTAAATCTTTTTACCTTCTACTTTTACACGATACAGAGCAGATCAAGGAATTATAATCATAAAAAATAAATAATCTAAAGATATATTGTATTGAATAATTTGTCTTCTAAGCATAGTGCTGTAGAGAAACAGTCTGACAATAAATAAATATAGAATTATTTATGATGATTTTCTGCTGATGTCGACAAATATCTTGCTATTAAGAATTAGAACGAAAAATATAAATTTACTCTAATAATGCCTTCTTTGCTGTTGTCGTTTCATTGTTACACAATTATATACCGTTAGGTCAGCTTCTCCCACTAGTAAAGTGACCATCGGGTGTTGAAGAGCGAGATTCATAAAAACCGCAAGTTTGGTGGTGGTGAATCATAGTGTGGAGTGTGTTTCATGACATAGCTTGGGACCCTTGCATATGGTTGAAGGCAATTGGAACTCTGAAGCCTACAAGAATATTTTGGCCAATCGAAGGCTACTTAGAAATGTTGATAGTAAAGTAATTAGCAAAAGCGCAAATAAATTATAGTCTATCCAACTAAAAGACTAGGCGTATTCATTAAAATTCCCAATTTCAATTGTTAGACATTGTAAATTTTCCTTTGCAACAATATCTAACAAATGAAATCGGAAATTTAACTATACACGCCCAGTTTTTCTTTCATTGGATAGAGTATAATTAAAAGAATTGACGATTGTTGTAGGTCACGTCGTTACAACAATGAAGCATACGAGGAGGACATAAGGGTGCATTCATTTATTTGGTCGGAGTTACTTGGAGTGATACCAGTGACTCCGAATTATTCGGACTCCGTTTCTTTATTCGCTCGGAGTTGACTCGGAGTTAACTTCCTTGACTCTCATCTTCAAGTTGGAGCACTGAACTCTAAAAACACTGGAATGCCGATACCTACTACACGCTAGCATACTGCTGTGAAGTCGGTCAGCGCCATTTTGCTGATCCCATCCCTGCTCAAGTTATCATAGGAATGTCTGTTAAATGGGACAGTAAAAAATTCGTTTTGGCCGTAAATTTAATACAAACGAATTTTACAAAATGTTTTTAGACTTTTAATATTGGATATATACATAAAAATATAAACTCGACAATAAACGTTTTGTAAAATTTCAGTCTTACTTAAATAGTTAGTTTATCTTTCACGATTTAGCTATAAATAATTCAGTCTCACCATATGCCTATGCAAAGCCTTCCCACATCCCTTTTTCTTCTTATTTTGGCAGTAAACTGTATTGCAGGTGGGCATGATTCTAAACCTTAAAAAAATCCAAGATAAGTTATTTTGTTATATTTATAAGTTAATTAATGTTGTGTAGAAATGTTATCTATCACACTCGGCTAAAAAGAGCGATCTAAATCAATCATTTAGCGTCTTAGAAAATCATTAAAATAACTTTTGTTCAAAGCCAAAAACGTTTAAAACAAATCAAAATTACAGTTTAAAGCTACTTATTTGTTCGATTAAAAATGTCGTTTCCTCAAACAATTGCTTTGAAACAGACGAAATACATGTTCTGCATGCTCTAACAAGGGACCAGCAAGATGGCGGCAGCCCCTCCTATCTGGCTTCACGCTGTTGTGTATGTATCGGCATTCCAGTGTTTTTAGAGTTCAGTGGGTTGGAAAGGACCCTCTGTTAAGTATACAGAGGTTCCTGGTTGGAATCATCGGCATCCAAAGCTAGCGTATGCACTGTTTAACCACTCAACATGGCCGCTCCTAACTTTCGAAAATGCACGATCAGTGTTGCCACCTGTCTGGATTTTGACTCCTTGTTTGGTAATACTTCATAATAGCAAAAAGTAAATATTTTGGTAGTTTTTTGAGAGCGCCCGGGATTTTTGCATCAGCCAGGTGGCAGTACTGTGCATGATGCAAACAAAAATGCATCTTAAATTGATCGAAAGTTTGTCTTGAGAAAATTTCTTTGGCATAATTATTAATTTTAATATGCTCATGGCTTTCTGATGCCTCCCGAGGTTGCGAAGAGGGGAAGAAATATCTTGAATCCTCACAAATGACCATAGAAACTAGAATGCTTGAGTTTTCAGTCGCCAATGTTGATTTCTGAAAAGGAATGATTTTCAGAAGTCAAAATGGCGACTGAAGACTCGAAGATTTTGGTTGATATGGTCAAACCTCTTCTACTACAAGTCTAACAATCAGTGCTTGCATATTTGGTCGCGTAATTCGAAAACTACTTGGTGGATTTCGATCAAATTTTAAGGGCCTACACAGTTATATGTACCCTATTATTCCCCCGAATTTCAGCATTCAAACTGTTATAGAACCTGAGTTATTAAATCTATGCGGGAGATTTTTCTTACACACATTTCAGGGTTGGTCGGTTTGAAAAAAGACCGCTTATCATCTGATTTTTTTGTATGAGACTGACACTCTGAAACGCAGCAATACCTCCCGTCGTGTCAAGCTTCGATGACTGGAATTCATTAAATAATAGCCAATTTTTCATTCAAACACCATTTACTGTTTTCAGCGCCGCCCTGTTGGTCAAAACCTTAAAGGTGACAAAGTTTCCTATTCACCTGACGCTATTTTGCCAGATATGTAGCAGAAGAGATTTTGCTATAGTCATTAGTAAAAGATTCAAGATGTTTCTCCTCCCTCTTCGCAACCTCCGGAGGCATCAGAAAAACATGTGCATATAAAAATTAATTATCATGTCGAAGAAAATGATGAGTCAATTTAAGATGCATTTCCTTTGAATCGATGCACTTTCGAAAGTTAGGGTTACCATATTGACTAGTTAAACAACGCATGCGTTAAACAAACTGAAGATGGGAGTCAAGGGAGTTAACTCTGAGTCACACTCCGAGCGAATAAAGGAACGGATTCCAAGTGACTCCGAGCGTGTAAGTGAGTGCGCACAACGATAAAGACAGGCCTGGGCACTGAAAAGTCACCTGACCATAGTAGTTCTGAGCAAAGTCCAAACTTCATTGTCTCCATCTTGAATTTTAACAATCAATGCAAAGGAAAATTAAAAATTTTTAACAACTGGATTTGGAAATTTAATTGGATACGTCCAGGTTTTCTTTCGTCGGACAGACTATAGTTATAATAATAATTTAACGAAAGCTTCATGTGTTTTAGCAATATAAATTAAAATTTCGGAAATATACGGATGACAAAGTATACAAATAATTTGCAAATGGGAATATTTTCAAATAATTTCAAACACTGTATATCAAACCCGAAAATTGAAAAGAATGCACATAAAATTGTAAGAAACGGTATAGAAAAAAAATCATAAACGTAATATGAAAATCTTTGTAGGCATAAATGAAACTGTTGGAAAAAAATGGAACAAAAATTAATTTTTTATGTATAGGGCTAGTTCATCTTATATTTTAGAAAAAATTGATGCACGTACATGGAATAGCAGATACCTAACCAGATAAAAATGCTGTGCAATAAACGTAATAAGGTCAATTTAAGTATTCTAGAGAAATGATTTCCTTTAACATTCCAATGTCTCCTTCTTTTGGCGAACGATGCCGCTCGTTTAACGTTCCAAACCGTCTTAATACGCGCTCCCCTATTTTCGAGGCCCTGCGCATTTCCGGAAAAATCGTTCATATCATAAGCAACGGCTAAAACTTTAATTTCTTCCTCCCCCTCTGAGCTTTAAAACTTTCTAATGAGCTCAGTAAAACCTACGCTTCCTTCCTCACTTTTGGTCCAATAATATTTATTTCTCTTTTCCAGCCGGAGACGCCAGTAATAGTGGTGGTAGTACTTTTCGATTTCGGTGTGTCTGTGCATAAGTGTGCGCGTGTGTGTGTGCATGTGTGTGTGCGTGTGTGTGTGTGTGTGTGTGTGTGTGTGTGTGTGTGTGTGTGTGTATGCTTGTTGGCGGCGCCTTTTTCTCGCCTTTCCGCCAGCAACGAGTGGTCGCCAGTTGCGGTGGGGTCAAAGGTCGTACGGGATGGATTTCGCGAAGAGGGAAATTCGGCCCCGTCCTCCTCCCACACCATTGGTGTGCAGCGAACCTTGGCGCTCGCTATCGATCCGTACGCGGCTTAAAACCGACGGAAAAAGAAGGGACGGCGGCCAAAAAAATACCGAAGCGAACCTAACACCGGACGGAACAGACGGAACGGACCGATGTCGCACTAACGAGGGCCTCTCCTTTTAGTGAAAACTATGTGTCTCTATTTCCTTCTTTTTTATATTAAAACTTCGTCTGGACAACCTTGACACAACGCCACCATCATTCCGTAATAGGTGTGTAGTGTTTCGTTGTTTCTTTAGGTTGTAGAATAACATTAAAGTTCAAACAAGGTGTACTTTCAAATCGTGTGCGCCGGCATAAAGTCATGTTTTAATTAATATACCGGATTTATTTTTAAAATATATATATAATTATCTTATTGTCCATAACTCTGCTCAGCTTAATCAATTTGATCAATCAGTTAGAAAATTTAACATTGTATATCAGAACATTAAATACATTCCAATAGGGAAAGCATGCGAAAGAAAATACTCTATTTGCACCGAAGATTTCTATTTGGCTAAGTTTTAATTATTATGTAATTTTTAAATAATATAATTTATGCTTATTTAGCTTCAGAATTACCCAGAATGGTTTGAGCAAACTTCATACGTTTTCAAATGAATACTACTTCGCGTTCGTTTTAAATACAAAAGAAAACTCTGATTCGAAAACGGGTTACAGTAAATGGATTTATTTTTTTAATCATTGGGAGCGGATCTTGACAGATTTGTTTAGAATTAAATTTATAAATAAAGCTTTTCCTATCTTAAGTAACAAAGGAAGAACCGACTATAATATAGTTGGATTGAAACGTATTTTATATCTCCAATTGGTTTTATTGCATTTTGAAACTGGTTAAAGCGTTGGCTCTAAATAAAAACGTCGGTTCTAACGAGTGGCTTTATTGTCACCATTCAATTTAGTTTGTTTTCGACTGTTCGTTGTTTATTTCGATTGCGGGCCTTCTCAATTGTTTGAAAATTTTTAATTTGAAAGACTTCATTTAAATTTTTTAATATAGCAATATTGCATATTATTCTTCCTGAATGTATGCGTTATTTCAGGTTCATATCATAACGACATACGTGATTTGGTAAGTACTTATCGATATCAGATTGGAGTTACCAACACGATGTCGCACTGTCCATGAAAGCCTTGGTCCATGGTTTTTAACTTTTCATTGTAAGCCTTCAAAAAATAATAATCAAGAGTTTGGTCTATACTCTGTAAATTTAATATGACTTAATTATATTTTAATTAATTTCGTTTATAGAAGTAATAATACTGCATAATAGTTTAAGAAGCCATGTGAAATAATATTTTAGTTTTAACAAATGTTTGAAACGGTCTTAATGTATTTTTATATAATATTTTTTTTCAACAGCTATTAACTTTTAATATGAATAATTATTATAGCTTTATTTTTTTTAAACAGTCAGTTTTTAATAGTTATGTTTAATACTAATCCTCTTTGATGAAGTTTTCAAATTAATTATTTTACATTAAACAGATTAAACTTGTGAAATTCTGTCGTGAACCCAGTTATTAGTTCAATTTTAAGAATACAGATATATACTGAAAAAATATCCATACTTAGGTATAAATGAAAACAGGTTTGTAAATGGTTTATGTTGCACTAAGTGAACCATTTTATATCGGCAGCCAAGAAAGTGCTTGCAGTTATGAAAGGCGATTTAACATTTGAAAACGCTAAGAACTGATCAAATAATAAATCGGGTGATTAAAGGAGGACAAACAATGTATACATAAATAATAAATACATAAATACATGTTTTATTTCAACAACTCGAACAATTTCTTACAAAAACGAAAGATGCTTCTTATCTATGCATATAAAGTTTTTTTCATATGTTCGTAGCGTTGTTTTTCTTTCTATATTTACTTAATCTGTATACTATAGTAAATACGAATTACGTTAATATAAAAGTTACTTTTTCTTCAAGATGAAAGTTACGTTTAATTCAAGTTTTGATTCAGCCAAAATCTTTAAAAGACAAATAGAATTTGAAATAACTGTTTAGAGAGCTCATATTTTTACTTTATTTTTATCAAACATTTTTTGCCATTTAAAGTTATGACTTTGCGTTTATATTGCGCTTACTCGTTTCCAAAAAATATTCGAGTTCTTTTAATTATCTTCTAATTACACGATTTAATAAAACGAATCTTATTCACTAGTTTTTAATATTTCAAAAAATGTTAAGAAACTGTCCATATTCTTTTCGTTATAAATGGTACGATAAATACTTTGTATGTTTTAGCTTAACGATGTGTAAAGTGTTCTTCGGGCGCATGTTTTGTCTCATAGTGTTTAATTAAAAGTAAACTGTACATAAAATTACCGCTCACAAAGATCCACCGATAATCTGCAATGCTAAAGCACATCAGAAATAGTTATTAAAATGTATTAAAAAATGCAGCCTGTAAGATAAATTAGACTTTTAACGTCTTTTTATATTACCATTTTTATTATCCTACGCTTTCATATTTCTCTCCATTTGTCGCGCAATCTACTTGCTTGGGTATTACACTCCACTTCATTCGCCTTCGCAATAAATTTGAGCGTTTGATTTATTTATTCATTTTTTTCTCCCTCATTCCAAATTTTTCTCTCTCTCTCTCTCTCTCTCCTTAGAAGGGGGTAACGGGAAAAAAAAGCCACAACAGAGTCAAGTGTTTGCGATGTTGCAGCGTAACCAATCCGTGCCTAAAGGTGCCGTAACTCTGTCACCTTGGCGATGGAGGAGAGGACGGGGCGGACGGGCGGGCGGCGGGGACCGGTGAACGGTCGGTGGCGTCCGAGACCCCTCGCTCCCTTCCTCCGGGGAAGATGTAATCGAAAAAATTTATAGGAACCGGGCTTGAGGGCCTCGGCTCGATGGGCTCTGCATCTCGCCTTTTAGTGATCCACTGGGCCATCTATTAAGACAGCGAAGCAGCGCTCTCTTTCTTCTTTCACCTTTTTTTTTCCTTTCTTGTGCTATTCGGTTGCTCTTGTTTTTTTGTAATTCTTTTCTGTTCCTGAACAATTGTGTAACTATTGGGTTCCTCTTGTCACCATTTCTATTTCCGTTCTTTAAATGCGCTCTTCCTTTTAGCGTATTCTAAACTCCTCTCGTACACCTCAACATTCGCTATTTCAAATAGTAATAATTGTTAACTGAAATTATCGTAAAGGTTTTTTCCCAAAATATAGACTTGTAAAATAACTTTCTTGTAAAGTACGACCTCTTTAAATCTAATTTTAAAATCTAACCCGTCTGCTTTCATTGCTATTATTTGTTTGATTGGTTCGTTAAGTTTCTGGCCGCGTCAACATATAGATCATTATGCGCCCACAATCTTTCCACAATTCTGAGACATTCTACATTACTATTACTCATTCTTGGCGCGAACGCTATCCTTATGACGGGATTGAAACCCGCGACCTGACCACTGACGGATTCGATAGCCGTGGGTAGTATTTCCTCTGAACAATACAGTACGCGATAATGAGGTAAACCTATTTCGTGGACACGTGAAGTTCCTTAATTTGTATAAAATTCATTTTACAAAAGGCTGAGTAGAATAATTTTTCAAATGTATTCATACGCTTATGTGTAAGGTCCATTAAGGCTTGCGAACAAGACATCACCAATTTAGCTTTATAGCATTTTATTAATAAACAGACAAGTATGAATAGCAATGGGCTACGCTATCAAATAATCTCTAATGACTTTTATTAAATTTATTACACCTGTTTCCAATTACTTTGGTAATTTCCTCTTCAGGGCCCTCATTAATCCACCTACTCTTTATTCTCTCCCTCTTCTTTTCTTTCATGTCTTTTTTTCTTTCCTTTTCTCTTCTACGTATTTTCGGAATCTCATCGTCTTCAAATTGAAGGATATCTTCCATTTCGTATTGCTTTTTCTTCCGTGCCCCAAAAACTGGACCCCTGTGTGTTGGAACCCTATTAAACTAGGTTTGTCAACCCATTAACGGTTTGGCAAGTTTTGGGTGGCAAATCCCCAGACAGCCTTTGGTCGGAGGGCGGGGGGGATAAGGAAGATAGAAAGAGAGGGAGGTAGGATAAAAAAAAGAGAGAGAAGGGGGTTTGCAGGAGCCTAGTTTGCGGGGGTGTTGAATCGTTCGTTCGTTCGCCTGTTTACACGCTCACGGATCGACTGGCGCTCTGTCCATTTGCAACCTAATCTACAGCTGGGAATGAGAAAACACTGCCTTATGCAGATGGGGAGCTGGAGGTTTGGCAGCGGAGAAGAAGACGCCTCCCGGGGCGAGATGGGACAAGCTCCGTCTAATGGACTGCCATTTTATTGCGGCGTCTGCCATCGCGTCCCCTTAATCTCCATCTCATTTCAATACTCAATCCCGTCCCCCTCCTGGTTTAGCAGTGGCGCCCAACCGAGGAGGTCCGGATTTACACGACCCCTGTACGTCCTCCTCCACCACCACCTCCTCTCATTGATTTGCCGCCGTCGAACAACCGAGTTCGGATTTCAACCTCCTTTCAATCGAATTCGTCTTCTCTTTTACCTTTTGCCTTGTTTTGTCTGCCATCCACGCAAAAAAGTTCGTCCCTTTCTTCGAAATCTGGTCGGCAAATTTACAATTTAAAGTGGTAACAAGGAGCCACACGAATTCTCGTCACCAATAAAGGGGGCCACTGATGATGGCTTTGATTTGAATTGTCGTCATGTCCCTTGTGCAGGGGCGTCCCAGTGGTGATGGCGCGTGCCCTGCAAACCGATTGCGCGCTCGGCGTAAACAATTTTGCATCCGATAGAGACCTCGTTTTACGTCTTTGGCACGGTCCTTCATTTTCTCCACGACCAAGACTGGAATTTGAAATTGAGAGACCCACGCTAAATTGTCCATCAACCGGTCTCGATGATAGGGAAAGCTGTCTCGCGTGGGGGAAATGTTCGGGCCTTTATCTATCTATTTGCAAACACAGTGACGCAGACAAAAGGGACGGAGGGAAAAGAGAGAAAGAGAGCGAAAGAAAAAAGGCCTGTCAATGAAAACCCAATTCACCATTGAATTCCTAACGATCTGTGAAACCTATTTGTTCGTTCGAAATGGAAATGACTGCATGATACGACTGCCCGTCTCTAGTATTCCCTCCCCCTCTTTCCAATTACTTCAACCAAAATCTGCTTGTTATCCTTTTATCATATACAAACAAACAAACGACTACGTTTATTTCTCTCTTTTTTATTCCTTTTTTTATAATAACCATTCAAAAGTTGCGCATTATATTCGTAAATTCAACGTTTGTCTGCCACTATGGATTAATTTTATCCAGAAACTTTTTAAAATTTCTCCAATGGACACAACTGATAAGAATTATTATTAAACATATAAAGTTACAAAAGCATTTGGACATATTTATAATCTGAAGGAACACGCGTTTTTTTCTTCTGAAAATTTGTATTTATATAATCACATTCCTGGTGAAGTCATTCCTCATGTGCCTACGTTAAGATGTACACCCATTTTACAGAGTCTAAATTAATAAACGCGTTATCTTTTTAAGTAATTTATAAGTAGTATGTAAATTAAACCTCCAGCTCAAAATATGATTTGAATCTCGGAGAAAGCATGAAGTTTGTTTCATTCTTCATAAGGTGACTAGACCTCCCGATTATTTCGCCCTTTGTCCCGATTATTTTTGTGCCGATTTTCGGTTTTCTTTCTATTTGTCTAAGTTTACATAAAATATCCCCATCTCAATAGTGCACGATATGTACAGTCCGTTGAACGATAAGTTGCATATACTTATCGACCAACGAGTCGGCACGAATTTTTCCGATTTATTGTTTTCCCATGTCAGAGGTTTGTATTTTATCTAGCGATTAATTTACAGTGTAGATAATATTAAAAAAAAAAATCTCACAATTCACAGATATAATCATTAAAATGTCCAAAATGGGATTAATGAATATAAAAAAATACAAGGAAAAAATAATCAGATAAAAGAAAAAGCTAAGAAAGTAATTGAAAAGCTCCAAAGAATCATGGTGATTGTTAATAAAATGAAGCTAACTTGATAATACCATGATAATACTGAATAATTTCCTTTGTTATAGTACTGTAAAATGGAAAGCAAAGAAAAAGTAAAAATGTGTTGTTTTAGTGCTTAAAAATTAAACTTTATTGTGAAAATAATCTTTAATAAAATATTATACTTCTTTATTTTTTAATATATTTTTTACATTTACGCAAAATAAATTCAACCCTTTCCCCTTTCCGGAAGCTTTAAACACCAACTAGGTCCACTTTTTCCCTTGGTGACTAAATTCTGAACTGTTTACTACTCTTCAGGAATGGAAACCCCATATCACCAAATTTGCATGAGATTGGTGATATGGGGTGATATGGAAACCTCATATCACAGTCAGCTTCATAGGACCACTGAAAAACACACGAAAGTAAACTGCTTTATTTTATTCTCTCATAAAGAAATATGAACATTTTTTTAAAGAAATTTTTATCAAAGATAAACTGAACATCGTGCTGTTTATACACCAAAAACAAGGGCAGAATATTAATTGTGAATCTTACAATTAATTTTTTTTAAACAAGTTTGCAAAATAATAAGACCACTGTCGACAATTTCCAAAAAAATAAGACCATTTGTCTTAATATTTAATCACATCACCGTGTGCTTTAATTAACGCCTGAATATGCTTAGGCATCGTAGATACCAGCTTTTCGCACTGTTGAAGAGTGACTTTCGACCATTTGTCCAATAGAACTTCTTTTAATCGTTGACCTGTAGTTGGTTTTCTTCGTCGGATGTTTCGTTTTAAGATGCCCCACAAATTTTCAATTAGTGATAAATCTGGACTGTTGGGTGGCAAATTCATGGTTGTTATCTTTTTAGCTTCCAACCAGCGTTGGGCAGTCTTCGCTGTATGGCTTGTGGCACCATCTTGTTGGAAGATGAACTTTCGGCGTCCACACAGATGTCTCGCCGATGGGAGAAGAGTCAATTGAAGAATGTCCTGATATTTCTGGGCATTCACTGCCCCATCTATTAGATGTAATGTACCCACCCCGAAATTTCCTAGTGCGCTGCAAACAATCTGGATGATATCCTTCATCAGGCCGACGGATGACTCTTCGGCCAACAGTGCCCACGGATAACTGGGATGTTGATTCATCACTGAATATTACTGAATCCCATTTGCTTTCAGACCATGTCTGGTGTTCTCTGGCCCATTGAAGGCGTTTCTTTTTTTTAATGCTAGTCAGCAACGGTTTCTTCTTTGCAACATAAGAGCAGTACCCATTTTTCTAAGTCGTCTTCGCGTGGTTGACGTTGAAACTTCAGTGTTGGTAGCATCTCTCCAGTCGGTAGATAGTTCAACAATGGACGCATGTCGCTTCTTCGTGGCTAAGCGTCTGAGTATTATATTATCTTTACGACTGGTCTTGGATGGACGTCCCGTTGGTTACTTGGGAGCAGTACATCCTTTTTGTTTATACTTATGTATAATATTTGTAACACTTGTTTTGCTAATAAGCAAATCTGCAGCAATTTGACGGGCTGACAGACCTTCCAAATATTTCAGAACAATAGTATCTCAAATAGCTTGGGTTAAGTTTTTCTTCCTGCCCATCTTTTCAAAGAATTAGGAGAAGAGAAACTGATAAAATAATTATATTTAAAAACACGACTAACAAGGCTATTACCAGTAATCAGAAGGGATTGCAGGCAGATAAAAAATATTTGTAAATCTTCATTGCACGCGAATTCACCGTTATAGTTTGAGTGGTCTTATAACTAAATCTATTTTAGTTATAATTAATTATCAAAGTTATCAAAATTTTTGCGCATCTCATCACATAAAACGAAGTATATCTCTGATTATATTCGTCGTAGGGAATTGTCCTATATATATAGGTCAAATTGAAGGTGAAATTAATCACTTTTTTCTTTAATTTACTTTATGGAGTTTAAAACAAAATATGAGGGGGGAAATGCATTTTAATTTTATAAAATCATATATTTACCTGAAAACGATGCTTCAAAATTATTAAAATTAAAAAAAGTAGAGTTTAATTCCAATAGTTCAATCAGTATTAAATTATTTATGAAGACCGGTGCGCTGCTTTGATGTGTTAGCAGGAGCAGGGATACAACAATGTCTCAGGCGCGACGATCACGTCATGAGCAGTTAGCACTTTTCATTAAATTACATCATTTCACATATATTTTCTGTACTTCTAAAAAGAATTACACTTTGAAATTTGGGTGGCCATCAGAACAAACATCAAGAAATATGCTAGCATTTTGGTTTTTCCGGTTTTTGAATTGAAAATTCTAGTCAAGTTAATAATTATCCTGAAAAAAAATGCCAAAAACCTAAAAATCGATACGCCTAAAAATTTTAAAATAATATGCTAGCTCATTAACTTTAGCATATAGAAGAACAATTTTATTAGAAATTACTTGCTTAAACTTAGAGCCTTGAATATCAAGTTCTCTACCAATAATTATATTTGATGAAGTTCTTGGAGGATTGGCAGTACATAGCGGGAAAAAAACCATACAGAATTCCGACCTTTCATTCCTGACTTTATTTCCGTATCCTTGACAAAGCTGGAAATAATAGACGAAAGCGACTGGATTCTGTGTGGTTTCTTTCCCGCTATGTACTGCAAGGCCTCCATCAACTTCATCAAGAAAGAGAGTACAGAGAATTCTCCAGTTCATAATAATTATATTTGAGCCAAGTGTTTAAAAGTAACATTGATAAAATTATACCGTATTCGCCCGGTTATAAGCCGCACTTTTTCCCCGACATTGAGCGTTTAAAACCAACGATATGAAATGAGTAGATCGCTTATTTGGCCGCCATCTTTGGGGCAATTTGAAGGCGGCGAAAAGTGGAACTAATCTCTATTGTTAGTGTAGGCGCCATCACTATGGTTGGCAGAACAACATCGCCAGCCAAAGCGCCATTACTATATACTCGCTATGTCGCCAGCTGAGAAAGCACCCCCTCCCCACCAACATCGCGCTTGTAGTCTGAAATTTCTTAAGCGACCTCTCCCAAATTTAGATGCTTTTTAATAAATGCGGTATATAATTTCATAAATAACTCTAAACAATCATTCTGGTATCACTGAAACGACGGTAACATGGTTGAATATAGGAGACGTTAAAGAGAGATCGAATCTCAGTGCGGTAAAGACCATGTCAGCACCGTGAATTACAGAAATACTTATCAATAATTGTTTGTAAGCGTCCACAGCATGATTTTTTAACTAAACAAACTAAAAAGAGTTAATAAATTCATTCAATGTCATTCATTTAACGTCTCTTTTTTTTAAATCATCCATTCGTGACTTCGCTTTAGAGCTATACCAGGGATGGATGAAGGTAGTGAGCTACCTTCGTCTATACACATTTTAATAAATAAACCTTTACACGGAGTGCACTAAATGAATTAAAATGACAAAGTAATATTTGGAAACTCTTTCTAGTTTGTTTACTTAAAAAAATATTGCTGTGAAAGCTTACAAACAATTAGGATTAGCATTAAAACATTAATGATTCGATCTCTCTTTAACGTCTCCTGTTGAAGATCGACATCTTTTATGTATCACCAACCACGATATAAAAGATGACCAGGATTTTTACATGAGAAAAACATTTTAAGATGCAGAAAGATAAAAACACACCTGTGAAAGGTCAGTGGTGAACCTTTAATATATCTATTACTACAATTTAAAGCTGGACAAGAAATCGGCATTGAGTTTTACTGTGCAAACTTCAAACGTAAACATACGATGAAGGCCATTTTTGGCCAACCAAAGCAATGGCCGACAGGCTTTCAAATGGGGACGCGTTGATGGCGCTGAAAGCAGCTCATGAGCGATCTACTCATTTCATATCGTTGTTTAAACTCACAATGCGGCTTACAATCGAGTCCTTCAAATGTTGGCCACTAATTTAACATAAAATAAAGTTAATGTGTAAAAATGCATTTAAGGGAAACATTAAACTATTACTATCATAAATGCTTATTTGGGGGTGGCTTATAATTGGCCAATACGGTATTCAGTCAAATTTAATTCAATATCATAAACCTTAAGTATTTCTTAAACACTTTTTTTATTTCAAAATTAAGTTGAAAATATCAAAAAGATGATATATCACACAACAATTGAAAAAGTCCAGGGTACAGATAGTAGGCCGTTAAAATAAAATAATTCCAGAATCGCTGTCTTATCATTTTATCTATGTTGAGGAAAATAAAAACGAGTAAATTGAAATTAAAGTGCATCTATGGCTGAGCTGTCACGAGTGCTTCAAGTACAAAAATATTAAGATTAATCCGTGTGTCTTTGCAGAAGAACAGGCGTGATAAAACCCAAGCCAGTTCTTCTGCGAATAAACACGAATTGATTTTGATATTATAGTGTACTGAAGAGGAGTGCAGTTCAGCATTTAAAGACTAGATGGAACTTTTATTTTCCTTAATCAATATGTATGATTTGGCAATGACACCTTTAGAAATAAAGTTAGAAGACAATTGGCTGCCATCTATAGCCGATTCTCTGCCCTGGACTTTTTCATTGTTGTGTTAATTTTTTTTTTAATACGCACCTACGTGAAACAATTTTCAGGTGGAAATCTTTTTTTTTTTTTTTCGCCTCTTTCATAAAAATACAAAAATGAACATCATCGACATTGATGAACTTTTTATAATAACTTTTATAATGTCACAATCAATTAATATTTCACGCAGACGAAGAAAACATACTAATAGAAGGCCGACTTTTTAGGCAATGCTTAGGAATTCTGACTTAATGGAAGTGGAAGTATACGGTATTGTGAAAGACACAAAATCCGTTTTAAAGTAAAGTTAAAAGAGGTTTATTTTTACACAGGAAATAGGTACAATAAGAAATACAATTTTTGAGATGCCAGCGATAGCGAAAAGTGCATTTTTTGTTGGAAAATGGGTATCGCAAAGATGCCTCTTTTAGCTTGCATCCTATGACTGTCAAAACAACCGGGGTTTCTTAACCATTAACATTCCTCACTATTATTTTAGGTAGTCGTTTCTGAACGTGCACTATACTTGTTAACTGTACAGCTTTTATCTGCATCCAAAGAGAATCGGGACTCATTAGAAAAGACGGCCTGCTGCTATTGCTCTTTGAGGCCTTCTGCCTTTGACACCACAACAGATGTTCATGGCACTAAAGGGCTGTCAGAAGCAATTGACGCCTTGAGCGTCGTGCATGTAATCCATGTTCCGCCACGCATCCCAAGCGGTATTTACTTGCTAGGACTAAAGCATTTCCTTGGACAGATAAGAGACAGAATGATATGCATACATTTATCTAGATAAGGGAGACTTGAATTATGGTCTATTTAGTTAACCAGATTCATGATCAAGGGTAAGATACATTTTCGTTTCACCATATTAGAAATAGGAATGAATTGACTATCTATTCGATATCCAGAGTTACATTCTAATTGTGTATACTTCGTAGACTGCATCTCTAGCATCAAATAACCTAATAAGAAACATGTAAAAGAGAAACGGAAACGTAAGTTTGATCTAACAAGAGAAGTGCTGGAAAATTGGGATATCATTTACAGAACCTGTATGTTACAAGTTGATGCTATTCATGTACTAAGATCCTGTCGAAAAGTTCTTGCACTCTCCTATTTGAAGAATTCCCTATATTAAATGATGTATTATATACGAGGGTTGTTCAAGAATTTTTGCCTCCTGGTACGTAACTTTTTTATTTGTTAATTTATTTATACCTTCACTCTAAGATGGCTGCACTGTTGCAATTAGCAAATAAGCTTCTAGTGGTGATCGTGTTTTGTCAGATTGTTTCTGTATTTTAATTTTGGTTCTGACTACTGCCTTCAGTGATCATATAACGCATATATAATGCACCCATTATAAGGTTATTTGCTGAGGTGGTGAGTAAAAAAAATCCATATTTCAACCCAATCGACTGAATTGGAGTGGTAAAAAACATTACGATTCAAGTCGAAGAAAGCTAATCAAGGGGCTGAAATTAGATATATACATAACTTCAGTTGCATATCAGGCATCAGAACAGACTAATGAAACATAGTATAAAGACCAGCAATCTACTCATTTTAATATGAGTGACACCATTGCATGTCAATTAGAACAATGTCTCACTTCAGCGATCTTAACCATTTCAACTCGAACAGCAAAGATAGAAACAACAAATCGTGTAAGGTTTGTTTGAGCAGAAATACACTGGCTGAGTGGCAGAAATGTCTTGGAAGATAAAACGGTAACGAGCGTACTAAATATTAAAATTCCAGTCTTTCATCGCTGTTGTTCATGCCCGCCTTTTTTATGCCCGCCTTCAAGACAAGTTTCAAATTCATTTTTCCATCAAAAACACTAAATTGCACTATAAAAGCTTATCCAATGACCTTGAAAATGAAGAACATATTCAGCTCATCATTTGGTGGTATTCCCTATTTTGTGAAGAAAACCATAACAGATGGGATAGGTAGGAAAGTTGACAAGGTTCGAGTTACTGATTAGAACTATTATCATATGAATATTTTAGAATACGAATTTTTTTTACCTCATTAAGCACCATATATCAAATAACTTCAAAGACCGATGTTGGAATGCAAATCTTAAAAAGAAAATTTCTCACGTGGAATATAGTTGCGATGCACATTTTTCCATAAACTTATCAATTTGCGATATAGTTGTTAGTTTGTTTTGTTTTTTTCTGCAATAATTTTTCCAAATTCAACATTCAATACCTTGATTAAACACCGCTTTAACTCATTTCACTTTAAAACTCAATTTAGTTCTACAAAGCCAAATGACATGTCGCACTGACGATGATTACAAAGTTTTGAGTTTGCTTTTCTTTTTTTAATGTTCTTTTTTAACCTTCTCGGCCCCATTTCATCCGCTGCTCAAATGAAACTTAACTACCAGTAATGAACAAGCGACGGACAAAAATAGAGCGTAAATATGATTTAACAGGAAGTAATTATGACCTTAAATAGTTTTGCAATGACTCACCCTCAGACAAAAATCGACCGTAATATTAATATCATTCTTTAGGGAAGCCATTTTGTTGAAATTTTTAAGCTTTTTTTTATTTTTTATATTTTTTAATAATTTTACCAATTACGTCACTCGGCCATGTAAATGACGTGAAAACTGGCACTAAAGAGTTTGTATCGTTATTGAACATTAATGCGATTCAATTAAATATTTTTTTTCACCTATTTTAGCAATTACCATCTTATTATTTTTTGAACTTCGTAAACATATGAGCCACATCTGAGTATATAGTTTTTAGTGGTTTATTTTGTGCGACTTTATACACGGCATCTGTACAATTTTCAGAAGGAACGACATGACATCTTAAAATTTTTACGATTTTCCGGCAATAGTGAAATGTGTGGTTTATGAAATATAACTAAGTATGGACCGAAATAGAATCACTATGCCTACCTCAATGAGTTACTGAATTGCTAGTGAAGGGGGAATTCCATCGGTTTGAATTAATGCAGCAATTAAAGTACACGTAAAAACGAGTGCCTTGCGCAAGATAGTCCTAAAACAAGATGACAAAGTTGAAAGATGTTGTGGGTTCATTCCAAAGAAACGCTTGCTAAAAATGTGAAATGTTAATTGGTCGAATATTGTCACTATTTGTGCCACCTATTGCTCCCCGCAGACGCTCGAAGCTTCTCGTGAGGACAAAAAGGGAGGAAAATGTTCTCCTGCAACAACGCGCGGCCCCACACTGCTTAGAGAATGCAATTGAGAAGAATAGCTGACGATTGAAAATTTGCTCATTACAGAATAGGTTGAATCTGTTCGGATTTGCAGTGATTCAATGAAATATAAGGCAAAAAAAAATTGAAAATAAATATAATATAAATTCCACCCTATTGTGCTTTAATATGTCCAGAATAATACAGGGTGGGCCATAGGTATGTACCACCCCTTCTATGTTGGATACAAATGCAGTTATGCAAATTCCAATAAAGGGAGTGAATAGGAAGTTGCGGGTGCCCTTTCTCATGATGGCACTAACGGTGTTGTCAACATGCAAATTAGGACATATGCAAATCGTATCTACTAAACCGTAGGAGTTACACACAAAAAAGCAATTACAAACTTGTTCAGCATCAAATAAGCAACAAAACAAAACAAAATTTCAAAATCCGATAAACGGATCACCCAGAAACCTCATTGCAATCTCTGCAACAATGGCAATAACACCAGACACATGTAATGGCATCGTTGAAATGCCGTGCAGAATTATGTTATGGTGCAGGTGAACGTCACATTGAACACCTTCTGGATTAGCTGTAAAGACTTACCGGTAATTTGTACATTTGACTGTTTGTAAGCAACAAACAACAAGAGCCGATTGTTCAATTGCAAAGATTGCAATGAGGTGTTTGGGTGATCCGTTCATCGGATTTTGAAAGTTTTTTTTTGTTTTGTTGCTTATTTAATGCTGAACAAGTTTGTAATTGGTTTTTTTTGTGTATC
Source organism: Rhysida immarginata (assembly GCA_023313115.1). NCBI lineage: Eukaryota > Metazoa > Arthropoda > Chilopoda > Scolopendromorpha > Scolopendridae > Rhysida > Rhysida immarginata. Next base: position 351,082 of record JAHWFO010093131.1, on the reverse strand, counting down.
TCCTACGGTTTAGTAAATAGGATTTGCATATGTCCTAATTTGCATATTGACAAAACTGCAAGTGCCATCATGAGAAAGAGCACCATCAACTTCCTATTCACTCCCTTTATTGGAATTTGCATAACTGCATTTGTGTCCAACATAGAAGGGATGGGTAACAGACTGTAGATTATTATAAAAAATTTCTCGAAACTCCAATAAATAGTTCAACCTGGCGCAACTTTATTTGATTAATTAAGCAATATTCTTCTGCCTTCAGAATAGATGGCCTGTTCAAATTACTTCAAACTATGCTAACTTATTTTTTTTTATTCTCGACTTTGAAATTTCTAATAATTAGACCACGATATCCATTTTCTGGTCCAGACATTAAAGTTGAGTAAAAATAATCCGTTTTCTGACCTACCCCTTAATTCTTATTCCAATGTCCAGATTATTTCAGTGAATGTTTTTGCAAATTGTATTTATAAATATGCATATTTTGTATTTTTTTTTAATTTGCCATAGCTACAGTATATGTATGAGGATTGCATTGGAATAAAGGGATTCTCAAAATATTGTTTACACACCTAAACTTGTTGCAGGAATCTGTTATGGCATGCATTCTCGAGATATTTATGGATGAGGTAGCCATCGTGATGTTAGGGCCTGTCTTGATGAAAATCTAACGTGTAGACAGACTGGGCGAAAAGACAGTATTTAATAACCCACTTGTTCACTGACTTCAGCAGAACCCAAACCAAAGTATTTTTTGTTATGGGGACACATAAGGATAACGTACAGAACAGGCAACGATTGATGAGCTAAAAGTAGGCCTTTAAAGAGCATGTTCACAAATACCAAATGCAACGGTTTATAATATTTGCAATGTTGTTAATAACACTGGGTCAGTTTGAACACATGGAATGACGAAAATAATTACTCATTTGTACTCAAAATTGTATATTTGGTTGTATTTTTATTGAGGGTAAGTTTAATAAATATTCAAAATGGGTATGCGTTTTTAGAGACTCCCTGTGTTACTTGTCTACCTGAAAAACCATTATATTTAGAATTTTTATTATTTTCTTTATATACACAATTTTATTATTTTTATTTAATTTACTACCGAGCTGAAACAAAGATTTTCCACCCCATTATATATTAAAGAATTATGCCAATTTATTTGAATAAGTCTGCCAGGTGTACACGGTAAGGTCGTTTCGCTTTACTTAACTTGATGTTGTTTATTTTCATGTTCATTTAGCAAATTAAACGTTGCAAAAGCAATGCGAAAATAAACTCCATTTTTTAAAAGTCACAAATTAGAGAGAAAGCGAGGAGGAGGAGGAAGGAAAGCATGTGTTTGTGTCCAAGTACAGAAGGGTTATGTTTGTAGGCAGGAGTTGATTGGGATGCAGGCACTGTACACCGATGGCTAAAGAACAATGGAACTCGTGGCAGTGGACGAGCGGCGGAGGCACTTTTTTTCCCCCAGCCGTCAGGGAGAGTGCCATGGGCTCGGGGATTTCTGCTGCTAGCGCCTGTTTAGTCTAGCATGGAAAGTTGCGCGCGCCAAACTCAATTTGCCACAATTCCCGCGTGGGCCACGCCGTCCCGAACAATTAGCACTGAAACCTCTCGCGACTCTTATTCTGGCTCCCTCCACAAATCTGGTACACAAAAACCCCCTCAACACCAACCACCCTTTAACCATTCCTCCATTTCCTCCTTTCTCATTCCCTACCCTCCCCAATCCTTAGGCTCCTTTGCTTTCCTCTTCATTTGTTCCTCCTCGTATCATATGCTAAAAACAAGCAAAATAACGGCAACAGAGCGATGGCTTTATTGTGATTGCAATGATCACCAGATGAAGCCTGCTTAACATTCTTTATTTACAACATAGTTCACTAAAACTTATAATATCCAAAGTTACTCCATCATACTTGAAAATTAAAGATCTAGCTTTCTTTTGGGACGATAAAGAACCTTCATGATGCAAAATAGGGAAGAGTAGGGATGCACCCATTTTTCTAAATTTTTTTTGTTAAACTTTATAAATTTCAAAACAGTTTGCAATAACAGCTTATTGAAACTGGCCAAAAGTCATTTTCATATAGAAAACCAACTGTCCCTAAAAAATTTTTATTCGACTATGTGAAGCTGTCTCAATTCGCCCTTGTTGAGATAAGATGATACTGTAATGCCCAGTTCATTTTAGCTGACAATTGTTTATTAAGATATTTCAACAACCTTTTGAGATAATGAACATATAACTATCAGGAATGGAAAAAATGTCGTTTTGAATTTGAAATTGAAACTTGAGTTCCATAAGGCTTCACTTGAACAACCTTGGAATTAAAGGTGTAGGAGAATATTTCTGTTGTTAAATTGAATTGAAAGAGTGGTGTGAATGTAATTTTCCTTCAAATATTTACTTCAGCGCAGCTAATCGCTTTCACTACCACTTGTTGCATTTGCATACAGTGTAACAACCTCCCTCATGAGAAATGTCTCAACTTGCCCCACTTGACGCCATTACAGTTTTCTTCTTCTGCATAAATAAACGCGGCCATTGCGAAAAAAAAGACTAGCCAAATTTACTCACGTTTTCACCCTCTGTCAGGTGTTGCGTATTGTTTCGTAAACCACGACATATCAGCGTGCCCCCTTATCAACTTACCCCGGTCTCCCCTATCATACAATACAAGTTTAATGCAGTCGGAGAATATTTAAACTTCAAATAATTTTTTGGTCAAATCCCTTATTGCGGTGCGTTTATTAAAATACCGCAATGTAACTTCTGTTTTTGAAATACCTGAAGCTTGACTATCATCCTTGTGAAGCTCATCCTTTCATTTCTCTTTAACTTGGTCTTCGTCTTGAACCTGTTCTTTACACTTTCTTTTCTGCAAGAAATCACTTTCATTTTCTATAATCCCCTCCTCACTCTTTGCTTCTTTTTCTTTTACCTTTTTCCCAACCTAATCTAATGCCTTTCGTTTTTTTCTTCCCCTCACCATGTCCCTGTAGAGTCGAACTGGTGCGGGTTGCTGTTCCTTCCTCTTCCCCCATCGCCCATCCAACCAGGCGGCCAACCAACCAACCAACAGACCAAACCACCTTTTCACTCTCCCTGGACAGCTAAGATTCCTTTGGCCACGGGCCTCCAAATTAAGCTCCCACCACCGCTCACTCGGAACCTACAAGGGGCCGACCTCGGACGCCGCCGTGGCCAAGTCACCGCTGCCGTCACCACAGCACTCTCTCCTCATCGACCAACAACGCCGGCAAACGCCCTCCTATGGAGAAAGAGAGAGAGAGAAAGAGAGCATGGAACTTAAGACTCAAGATCTAATTAGCCATAACTGATTGACTCAGATGGGAGCCTCGTCATTATTAACACAACAGCCCCGAGACCCGAGCCACGCGCCCGAATGCCAAAAAACCTCGTCCGGAAAATGGAGAGCGAGGCAAACGAGGGCAAGACTCCCACGGGGCCTTGGCAAAATCCTCCACCTACGCCCCACGTCCGTCCAATTCTCCTCCCGTAACACCAATACAATAGAAAGTTTACGCGCTCCTGGACCGACCACGTAATTCAACCAAAAGGGAGAAACAAGGGAGGAGGTGGTAAAAAGGGGAAAAAAGAAAGAAAGAAAAGAAGTACGAAGGAAGGGGGAAAAAGCGCAGTGCTCGCACTCTTCACTTTACTCGTCTGGGTCCATCAAGTGCATACACGTGTATGTGTTCTACTTATAGAAATGACCACTCCAGTCGTTCTTTATTGAATAAAGTAGATGTTAACATCCGCTCCATTAAATAATTAATGTGATCACACGCAATTTTAAAAATGACCGAAATTAATTAGTTTTAACATACATGTAATAAATTCCTTAAATATTTTACTGTCGATTCTTGTACAACCTTTATGTTTCTAAAGGTGTTGCTTATCTACGTATATAAACAGGAATATAGATTATGGATTCGTATAATCCTTATTGGGCAAAGATTAAATTAACATAGAACACCTTATACTGTCATGAACGAACCCTTTAAGAATTTTAACACTGACAATGAGTGATAATCTTCATTTTATATATGCATAAAAATAATAAACATTAAAAGTAAAGAATAAACGTAAACTTCAAATTATGTAAATTTTATCTTTTACATTTTGTAACTACAGAATTCATATCAGAAAAAATTGTCTCTTAAAAATAATTGTGTTTTTAAAAAACATTGTCCTTAAGTAGAAAATAAATACAATTTTGGGATTTCATGGGAATTTTCTACGATAAACCACCGCGAGATTTTATTTCCAAATGACTATCTGACGCCTTGCAATGACCGACTGAAAATTACACAGCACTTTGTAAAACTTGCCAAGAGATGCAATCAGAAGCCGTGAGATGTTTTGTAGGTCTTTCCATAAGTAATGCAACGCATTTTTTCCTCTCCAAAGATTTGTTGGAAAAATAAAATATGCAGCATCGTTTAGCCTTCCTATCTGAAGCAGTTGTATCGTCTTCCGCTATGTGGCAGCGAAACAGCTTTCAAAACAGAATCCGTAGATATCGAATTGCAATAGATACACCGGAAGTTGCTGCAGAAACAACCGGTTTTGGTCAACACTTAGGGTGTTCTTCTGCTCCAAAATAACGCCTGTCCTCATGCCGCACAGCGAACGATGCTGACACTAAATGCTTTGGGCTCGAAAGGAATGGGCAATTAGATATCTATAGACTCTGTTTCAAAATGGAGTCTGAGTGATGTACGTCAGAAAGAAAAAAAAATTAATTGAGTTTATTTGGCGGAAAATGAGACCATCGCATTCACAAACGCTAAAAAATCTTTAGAGAGATGGAAGTGAGGAAAAAAATATCAGTCATTGGCGCGACCATCATCAGAAGCAGTGCCGGGTCCAAGCAGTGCGAGGCCCTATTGGAACTTTTCCGCGGGACCTCTCCAGTGGCGTGCGTTTTTCATTTTATCATGTATTTTTTTGCATTAGCATAGTTTAAGCTTATTCTCACAATTGTAAGATTTAATAGAACTTGAAATTGACAATTTATGTCCAAATGCGAGGAGTACAATCGCCTCATATCTGGCCCGCGAGGGCATGCAGGTTCTGATATCTAGATGGCGTAAGGCCATAGATTTGCATGGAGAGTATGCGGAGGGAAAAAAGGTTCCTGTAGTCAAATAATTGGTGAACAATGTCGTATGCTGAAAACTGCAATGAAATAAACATTAAATGGGGGGGGGGTGGATGTGTTGCATTATTTTTGAAAATCCCTCGCAGCAAGCTGGTAAGATTCAACTTCTGCGGTCAACGATTATTTTCTCTTGTTTTGGATAAAACTGAATGTTTTTCAAGAGGATTCGTCGTTTATAGAAATACACCTTATACAGAGTGAACTAAAACAATAGGGACAAACTTCAGGAGGTGATTCCTAACCAGAAAAGGAATTAAAAAATCTCATATGAACATACGAAGTTCAAAAAATACCCGAACTTTTTTTAATTTTTTTTTATTTAATATACTGCTTATTGCTCTTTGTCTCCTTCAAAGTACTCCCCTCCTCTATTCACACACTTGTTTCATCCGTGTTCCCACTTTACTATGCAGTCCTGGAAAGCATTTTTTGGAATATCCTCTTATGCCAATGACGAATTTTTCTTTGTGTCATCAATGGAGTCGAAACGGCGTCTTTTCAGCACTGATTTTAATTTTGGAAACAAGAAAAAGTCGCAGGGAGCTAGGTCTGGGGAGTAGGGAGGCTGGGGAAGACAGTCATCTGATGTTTGGCGAATTTTGGCTGAGTAGGCAGGCGTATTGTCTTGATGAAGGAACCATGAGTTGTCTTGCCGCTACAGTGGCCTCTTTTTGCGAAGTTTCCCTATGTTTTCCCCAGTTTCACGCAAAATTTCTCATTGCATCGTTGCTCTCGTAAATCGGACATTGCAAAAATCGCTACGAAGACTGAAACACGTTGTACTCAAATGGCAATAACTCGGAAACTAAACAACATGTAAAAAGTTGTAAATAGTCCCATTAAGCGGAAGGATATGACAATTGTAGTGCTGCCAACTGCTCTTCGCTACCAGATCCGTTCCCGCGTAATTAAAAGAGTTCGGTTATTTTTTAATAGATCTCGTATCTCCAGAAATGGACGATTTGTCTGTAATAGAGCAATTACCGTAAATTTCGTGTATAAGGCAATCCCGCGTATAAGGCGATCCCCTGTTTTTTTGGGTAAGAAATTGAGTAAAAAATTTACCCTCGTTTACAGGATACATGCAAAAGTCTTTTATTTTTTGAACCGAAGCAGATATGTCAATTTTGATGAATCCAATGAATAGGAAGTTGTGGGTGGCCTATCCCATGGTGCACTTTTCATCATCCCAAATATGCAAATTAGGACACATTCAAAATTTATCTCAAAAACCGTAAGGGATAGAGAAAAAAACCCAATTGCAAACTTGTTCAGCATAAAAAAAACAAACAAAACAAAAAAAATCATCCAAATCGGACCAACCAATCACCCACAATCACGTCAACAATTTTGATAACACAAATTTTATGAAGTCAACAATTTTAATTCCAGAATAATTGTAGATACAAAGCTAAATTACAATCCAAGAAGTCATGTACAATTATATTATAGTAGGTAGATATCATTATTACGGTACATACTGATTAAAAACCTTCAAATTGAAACTCCTGGTCATTAGTCTTTCCAAATATTTCTAACACCATATTTTGATCCAACACTTCATCCGTATCCCATCCGGGCCCTTGCGCTTCATCGTCTTCCTCATCTGTATCAGAATTCTCTGTTCGTTCCTCCCACAGCAGGTCATCTTAAGTGCCATCCATATAATGTAGTTACTAATGCCAGTCTTCAAAAAAACTCCGGCCAACCATGTTTTCTCACGCGGTTTTAACCCAAATGGCAACCGATGACAGATTTGTTTTTTTTTATTTTTATTTTATTTTTTTTAGATTACAATCTTTTGTTTTCTGCACATTGTCTGATGACATCCAAGAAATCCAATGCTTCCTGACTTCATCCTTAAACGGTTTCAAATGCTGTCCAATCACAGGTTTCTTTAAACTTATCATGTTTTTTCAGGTTCACTTTCACTTTCAACACGGACAAAATGTCGGATACGAAAGCAACGAATGCGGGAAACAACATGGCGATATATGGGGACATTAAAATTTTACCCTCTTATATAAGGCGACCCCCAGTTTTTTTACGCCTAATTTTGGTATACATTTTCTCGTCTTATACGCGAACATTTGCGGCAGTACAGGAACATGACATTACTATGGCAGTGATTGTGTCAAAGTTACAAAACTGTTCGAAGTGGCCTCCTTGGGATGCAATGTAAGAGTTCACACTTCGCATCATGGATTGCCGCACTCGTTCGAATGTTCCAGGTCTGTATCCAAATAGCGTCATAGGCTGCAATGATATGCTATTAAAGTATCTCCACATCAGGAAATGGCTCTGCACACACATTTCAGAGGTGCCCCCACAAGTAAAAGTCAAAGGATCTCTATTCACATAAACGTCGAAAGATGGTTACAAACGTTTTGTGATTCGGGTGGTGCTTTTCTTGGTACATCCGTGCGTATGTGAAGACCATCTTGGCTTGTTCCCGATAAGAATACCGGACCATTATTCGAGGCGGTAACTTAAAGCCGAACAAATGGAAGCCGCTCGCAGCACATCACTTGTCTTGCTTGCAATATGAGGACGCGCGTTATCATGCAATAACAATACGCCTTTGATGGTCCTTCCGTCGAATGGCATTACAAAGTTTCATGAAGATGTTACAGTAAGAGTCGGCATTTGCAGTTTACTGTACAAAGTCACCACCTGGTTCAGACAACAGCCCAAAGAATTCTATGCTGCTTGTGAAGCGATGGCACAAATGCCTCATTGTATAGGAAGATTATGCGGAGAAATAAAATTAATTTTCAAGTCAATACTCTTATTTGTTTCATTTCTATATCCATTTATAACTTACTGACTTCTCTTCGTACCTCCGCTGCACGACGTCACTCAAAAGTAATTCTTCTACGGGAAAAAAAACACACTATTGGTACGGGGACATGATGTCGCGCATACAATTACGTATTGCATTATATTATACATACAAATTATATACATTTCCATGCATTTCTGACATATGTTGATATGAAGTTTTTTTGTTACATTTGTTGTGAGGAATGCCCTCAGAAGTTTGCTTCTATCGTGCTAGTTTACCCTTTATACTTGTCAGGTAAGTATTTTTTCAAATGAATAAAGTGGAGCTTATTTGCCGATAACACGCTTAATGTTGGGAGCGAGAATCCCACATATTGAAAGATCTGCCCCCCCCCCCCCCCCGGCCCCCGACTACTTACAGTGAAGGTAGAGGCCATTATCCTTTCTTTAAAACTCGTAAAAATGATAATTTTACAAGAGTGAAGTGAGAACGAAACTAATTTTTCTTATTACTTCGACTACATTTAAGCGGTCGAAAGCTTTGTCTTGCATGAAGAATTTTTCTTTTTGTGGATGGATGCAGGACGATAACTGGAGAACGAAGCGTTTAATTTCAAGAGATTATATAAAGTACATTCTTTTTTTCTCCGAAAAGTGGAAATATTCATTTTGCCGTTCATCCCTCCTCCCCGACTGTGGAAACTGCTGGCTGCTGCAGGCCACCTTCATCTCCCTCCATTCTGCCAATCGACCGAGCCGGCCTCTGCAATCGAGCGGGTAGGCTTCCCGTTATACTGCCCTGTAGTTATCTGCAACACCCTGTACAAACAACAATTAAATGAACTCAGATTCGGGTTACCAGTTTTTGGATGAGATTTGTAAAATGATTTTAAGTGGTCGATGACCATACTTTTTGGCTATTGAGAAAAACCTGTCATATGGGAATAGAAAACATGGGAATAAAATACAATGCAGTCTCCCTAATCCAATTATAATCATATATAATTTTGAATATTTTAATCGTAATAATCGTCACCGATTTAGTTTTTGTTGACAAAAATCCCGACCGGAAGTCATTATCCACCATCTTGGCTTACAGGTAAAATTGCCGACTTGTGGAATACCCACTTGCGGAGGGATTACTGTACCAAAAGCTTCTAGCTGGTCCTCCAATTCCCGTACATTATGAGGTGGTCGTGTAGTAGCAGGAATCCGTTTTCCCAGGTTGAACCAGGATTAGAGTAAAACTCGGATTGCTGAAAAAGGACAATTTTTTTTCATAAAAATCAGATTTCTTTTGCATAAAACATATTAGAAATAAATCAGAAATCCCCTGCTTGGCTTTTTAAATAATAAATTTTAATTTAGAAAGTTTTGAATATCGGCATACTATAAGTAAATCTCGGCCTCGAACATACTTCGCATATACCGTACGATCGCATATACTGTACCATCGTGAAAGCCAGGGGACGGGACGGCTCGGATTATTGTGAGCCTACTGTTTACTTTTTTCTCTCCAAACACTTTCGGATTAAAAAGGAACTTGGAAGGATGCAGATGTCGGAATTTTTCATATTATCGAACATTTAAGATGGATAAATTAAACCATCGCTATCAAACATTTAAGCCAAAAGCACATTAAATTCATTGGAAACATTCTTGTTTATTTCCTTCTCTCCTTTGTTTAGCCACCTAAAATCGTTGAAGAAGAGCCACTGTAATTCTACGATTCCGCCCAGAAATATTAGACTACTGACAAACAAAACCCTCTCCTTCGTTGAGCGATCATCTGCTTGCTCAACTCATCCTTCAACCATATTAATATTGACGTTATTGCTTAAAGTGACCATTTAAATATGTTTATTGTTCAATGATATTTATTTGAAGGTTGTCATTAGTCCCATCAGTTTTGATGCAGGGCGTTTCCTCCAACAGGTAATCACTCTGAGGTTCTAAATTAGGGCGCAGTCGTCTTTCACCGTCACCGTATAAAAGATTATCATTTGAGTCGCCATTAATTAAATTCTTCTAGTAGCTTTTTAATTCGATAGAGGGAACCACAATGCAGTTGAGTCATTTTACCTCACTCCATCTCCCCAAACCCCCTTCGACATGTATAAACACGAGAAAATAAAAAAAAAATAAAATTAAAAACTGGTTTCACTTATTCCGACTCCCTTACCCCGCGCCACCTCTATCAGAATGTTGGGCGAGAAATATGGTTTGCATGTGATGGCAGGATGGATTGTGAGACACCGATTTCATAATAAAATCTTACATTTATTTATTGAAAACTTCTAACTAATTATAATAACAACATATACAAGAATCTAGTTACTATGCGATAATGAATGCAAGTACTTTTCAAAACGGAAAAGTTAAGGGAGACATTTTTTTTTTTTTTTTTTCATTTCTCATTTCAAAACTCCTAGGCCAGAATGAATATCTTGATCAAAGATGCACGACGGCGAAGATGCAAATTTCTACCTGCGAAATTTTTGCTTTTTAAAAATATTTTTAGGAATAAGTTTTACTAACGTGAATAAGCTGGACTTTAATACGAACATTTTATAAATCGCTTTAATGATCAGTTACAAAATCGATGTAATGAAGTTGCGACGTTCTTGCAATTTTTTATTTACTTTTCATCACATCTATTCCTAGACCTATTGTTCAAATAAAAATTAAGAATGTATAACATTGATAATACGTATCCTTGCCACATAGGCTCTACGCACATAAATATCAAAAAATGAGTTTAGATGATATTCGCCAAATTTGCATTAAACGTCTCTACTTTAATACTATGATAATATTTTAATATTATATTAGTATTAAATGTCGAATATCGAATTGTTTTCGATAAAAATCAATGTCAATAAATAGAATAAGTTTCACTTTGAGAGAGAGTATTTATCAATAATTTTCGACTATTAGACATGGTTAATTTTATGCCATTTAAAGATTGGAGTTTCTGAATTTCCAGCAGATTGATAACTTTTGTTCACTAATTGGCTTTATCTTACAAAATAAGGACAATCCCGATCTTGATACCCATCTATTGCAGTTAGTTACACAAGTTACCCATCCATTTTTGTTCAGTGAATAAATATGGCACTGAAAGGCTACAGAAAAATTTTAAAATTTGAGGCAGACTTAAAAGATCTTCGCTCCTGTTAGTACCTCTTAAAGAATAATTCACAGACTAAAAGATATGCAAAATTAAGCGGAAAGATTATTTTTGCAAAAAGTTTTCTACGAAGATTGTCTAATTTTAATGACCTAGAGAAGGTATTTATATTAATACGTATAACTTACCTGATAGCGGGTTGGATCACATCATTCACTGCAGATTGATTTATAACTTCAATTGATGGTTTGGAATTTTCATAAAACTTGCAGCTCTGAACTTCGACACTGCGGAAAAGAGGTTAAATTATTTAACTCACTTAGGATACTTATAGGTTTATTTTGTCTCGTTGCATTACATTAAGTAAATTAAATAGAGAAATAGATATTCAAATAGAACTATTACAATCTACAGATTACATATAAAAGTCTCTCTCTCTCTCTCTCTCTCTCTCTCTCTCTCTCTCTCTCTCAGCAACAGGATGTTTAAATGAAAATTATTATACTACTTTTATATGTTGCTTTACATAGAGCATAATATTATAAAGTATGCTCTCTTTCTTTTTATTATATAAAGTTAAAAATTATTTGTATGCAATTTTTTAAACTTTGCATTTATACAAATAAGGAGTCATTTAAGTAGCGAATATTAAAAATATTAATTTTCTTGAATACTGCTATTTCAAATTCCCTATTAAGATACGACAAAAAATTTAAGCAATTCATGCGTTATTACACGTTTATTTAACACACAAAAAACAAGCGAGAATCGTCAATTTATACAAAATTTTGACATGCAGTCTTTTTTTCCTCCTTCCAGGGTTCTTGCGAGAAGAGTTTAAGTGATCAAATCTAATAACCTCTGAACCATTCATCATGGCTTTCACTGCTGTCAAGCTCCCGTAGAAAGTATTCAATGTAACTTTTGGGATGGGCAATAATAATACCAATGAAAAAAATTGAATTTACTTTTACAATTCATTATCAATCCTGTACCAGGGCAATAAACAATTTTCACACCCAAATAAGTGTGAATGGTAGGCGGAGTTCATCAGATTACCTCCGATATGCCGTAATTCAAATCCCAGAAAAGTGACAAGGAACAAGACGGTGGTGGGCTAGAAGAAATATTTTTTTTTTAATTTTTCTCTTTTTTTTTTCCTCCCACTTCTCCCGTATTCTTCAAGTCGCTGGACGTGTTCGATTAAATCGGGTTCGACTGAATCGAAGATCTCCCATCGTTCCCCGCGGGGGCTTTAATGAGCGGCTCTCCTTGGTGGCGACGGGCGCAAAATTTCCATATCGACTCATTGAAATAAATTTGTATAAATCGGCCATTGATCATTGAGCGCTGATTGGCTGGGCCAGAGAAGCGCCCTCTCTCTCTCTCTCTCTCTCTCTCTCTCTCTCTCTCTCTCTGCCGAAGATTTATGTCTCACTTAACTTGTGTTGTCACAGTCAGGCTCTTCCAACATGGAAGGCGACCGTGGATTGCGTGGTCTAAGCCAGATTTATGAGTGCTTCCTCGTCCTACCCCCATTTACCCCCTCCGTTCAATCGACGAGAACACGTGTCGCGATGTTCATTTGTTTGCTCGCCATCCCACCACCTCTTCCCTTGTCTGTTCGAGAAACCGAAAACATTCATAAAATGTACCGGGCTGTGTGGGAGGGAGTAGAGCACAAGGATTTCAGAGAGGTAAGCGGCACAGAAATAGAAGACGACGACAAGGAGAAAATGATAGCCAGTATACAGAAATCTCTCCCCTTCTCTACTCATTCTTCTCATGACTAATTAAAAATAAAATAAATTCTCGTGTGGACAACTCGGGGATTGCGGAGGGAATAGGATATGGATTCGAATTTGTCATCGTGCATTAACAACCCATAAAACAAGCGAAATGAATTCAAATTAAGAAAGCTGATCGGAGTTGTTAACTTTTTAACAGCTCGCTGAAACGATAAATTTTATTTCAGAAACACATTAATTTCAATTATCAACTTTTACTGATAATTATTCATTCATTCTTGAGATAGGCCATAGGTGTTGGCATTTTTTAAAATAAAAGTGTAATATCAAAAATGCTTGATTTCTTAAGTTTAATTTTAAGAATAAATTTAAGATGGCGCATGTAGTTTAGGAAGATAACTTCGGCAACTTGATGAGAATTTCCTTTCAAAATGTTTAAGCTATGAATCTCTTCCAAAACATTATTATTGTCATGTGTACTTTTAATTACACATTATTCAATTGGATTCAAAAACTATTTTTTCTTTGCAGTGAAAAATATTGTACTGAATAACTAAATGGAACAAAACGACATGATACTCTTTTTTAATATATTAATTTTATATGGAATATAATAGAATATTTCTCCCTACGATCCCTTACATATTCTGCTTCTTGCCTACGATGTTTGATATGAAAATTTACGAAGATTATTTAGAAAATAATGGCCCAGATTTTTTCTCTCCAGCTATTATAAAGGCAAAACTGAACTTTTGCATGTTATAAAATTTGAAGTTTCCCCCGTTTCTATGCGGAATTGCACATCATTCTAATAGACAAGGCAGCCGTAGCATGATTATTAGATGTAGTAATATTAACCATGGCTGTAGTAATCTGTTAAAAAGGGTTCTGTGAACAATCCGCGTTACAAAACATATTGTAATTGAACTTTTGATGTGGAGAATCATGAAACTGAAAGGTGAATATTTACAAGGTTGGGGGGGGGGGAGTTCCGTAAAAACAAGGTGGGGGGGGGGGGCCTTCCGGAAAAACAATGTACGTAAAGGAAACATTAATTTATATTGTAATATTCTTAAATAATTACAAGGGAAAAAATGTTGGGCATTACTTTCTGAGCAATACTAGTATATAAAAGCAACATATTTAGTCAAAATTAGCACTAATTCCAGATCGGATAGATAGATCGCCATGACCATTGGCTTGGCCTCCACGTTCCCCAGACAAATATTTCGCAGGGCATAAAGTGATACCACAGTCCTTATCCTGTTCTTGATGGGATACCGACATTTCGTGATAAGAAAATTCGCGACAATCACAGCTCGTTCCGAAGAATTTGCGAGACTCATACCTTAAATTAAAAGAATGTACCACAAATTTAATCATAAATTTGTGCAGTAAACTTTGCATATTTTAACATAAAAACACGAATGTAAATTCATTTTATTCTATCATTAGTCTATTTAAAAAGCATCGCTCATGATTAAAACAGAAGAAATCCTAAAATCATGCATTTTTTTGTTAAAACAATGAAAAGATCATTTTTACCACCTCAATTATACATTCAAAAAAGCAAATGTAAATCATTTAAACATTTTAGAATCTTACAATGTCTCGTTAATACGAGTTGTCGCAGGAACGAATTGTCCGTCGCGAATTGTCTTGTCACGAAATGTCGGTATTCCCTTGCAAGAAGGTGATAACAGACTAGTTAATTACATTATCTCCTTCTTCCAGTGGTATTCCCAGATATAGCAGACTTCTCTGCCGTACACGCTCTCTTTCACCATACCCCATAACCAGAAATCCTAGGGCGTCAAATCAGGAGAACGTGGCGGCCACGGCAATGGTCTGTGGCGATCTAATTGGTACTGTTGTTAGCTGGTTTTTGTGTGTTGAACACGATAGCGAAACGTTAACCTAATTTTGACTAACCCTGTATCATTGATATGCTCTAGATCTTTGTTTTACAACTGAAGTTTAGAGAGCCTTTAGAAAGAGATAATTTATAAAGAGATAATCTACACTAACGAAATTTTGAGAAAGATTCTGATGGAGATAATTCAAAAGCCTGCAACGAATAAAATAAAATAAAAATCAGAATATTATATATTTTCGGATATTTAAGAGTAAATGGAATATGATACCAAGCTCTTCAAAATAATAATAAGACGAAATGGACTATTACAAATGTGTCGACCTATCATGTTTTATCTGCGGATGCTGCTTGTATGTACATTCATACAAGTAGGCTATATATTTTTCCATAAAAAACGATTATTCTTTTTAAAATCAATTCTGTATAAAACAATCTGGAACCAGGGCACCCGATTTCATGGAGCCTGTATCACCATCACATCACTCAATTCCAAAACTGACCGAAATCTCAGGCAGCGGAATTTTATGTGGAGGTTGGTAGTGCCGAAGATTATCAAGTTTGAAGCCTGAAATGCTGTTCCACTTAAAACACTTAAAAAGACTTAAACTAACTCTCAGGCTTTTTCTTAAAACACTTTTTTTTATGTAATGTTAGAAGCCAAACAGTGAAGGTACTTAAAATATAAAAATATAAACTGGAGCGATCTTAAAAGTGAACATTACGATGTTCTATACAACATATCATTCAATTACTTAAATTGAATTCATAAATAAATTACCTCATCTATATCTATTATTCTAAAAGTGCATGATCTGCTGATCATACATAAAATAAATATGTGATGACCTTTTAATATCCGGTTTAGAATGTTTTCGAACATAAATTTGATAGGGTGACAAAAAAAAATCTGAATTAACGACCGCAATTCTTTATTACCACAAAATAAACGAACCACCCTCTATTTAAATCGATGGAATATCTTAATTCAACGATAGGTTATTGGCTCCGGGTGAGGGAGAAACAATTAATAAAGTTTTTAAAGTTCCACCAACTAAATGACGATAACCAGCAGCGGCAACTTCTATTTATGGTTCTCAGTTGGCTTATGAATTTTTCTTTGTTCGAAGACCAGTTTTTACCTGGAAGGCAACGAGGAGTCGCACACACACACATACACACACACCTGGACCGAAAGCGTTCCTGATTAATTAGAGAATCTCCTCCCCTCTCGCTTTCTCCCAATTTCTCTTTATTTTTTTTTTCCTCACCATCTTTTTAATCACTTTTTTTCCTTCTCTTTTCTCTCTGCAAAAGCCACGGGCGAACATCTGGGTAAGCTCGAATGCACACCAGCTCGGCCCCAAATGACTCCTGTCCTAACTGGGCTTCAAATGAGAAAAGGACTTCTTCCATAAATTGTTGCAAATCCCAAGACAATGAGAGCAAATAATAAGGGGAAATAGAAGGCAGAGGAGGATAGAGGATGAGAGAAATGAACCGAAATAGACAGCATTTTCAACGTTGACTGTTCTGATTTCTCTTCTTCAAACACTGCGCTGTTAATTGGACAAGAGAGTGAGATGGGAGAGGTTTAAAATATTTGCGATATTTAAAAAAAAAATTACAAAAAATGATAAACGATTGAGTAAAATATTTTTTAGTATGAAAAAAATATTAAATCAATATCACGAATCAGGTTGCCCTGTTATAAGCGTCTAAAAAGCGCAACTAAATTTTAATTTAAGTGAACTCTATTCAATTCTGAATTTGATGTGGTCGCGATTACAATTATGTATTAATTTGGTTATGGTCTTTTAAAAGTTTGTCTTTTAAAAGTCCTGTAAATACTCATAGAGAAAAATGACGTTTAACAAGTAGTAACTCTATGGAAATACACAATAAAGTTGCACTAAAGCATTGAATTTCAATAATTTACAATAAAAAGAATTCACCTGGTCGAAATACTTCTATTAATGTAGTGGATATAGTCACATTGTACTCCATGTTCTTTAAAAAATACCTGTTAGATAGCTTATTAAAATTCATTTTGGAAACAGATATTTCTTAAACCTTACATGCTATCTCCTTTATGCAGTACTTCTCTTTTTATTTGGTCTCTAGCTTGTGCCGTTTGGCTCCCCAACCACTGTACAAATCGCAGAATTTTGAACTTTCCCTGTGACGCTTTTCCATACCGTACGATCCAAGGCAATGGGTTGGGTTAGGTTGAAATCGATTCGCCAGTTCTTATATGTTTTCTTGGGTACATTCCTCTGTATTATCCAGTAGGTGGACCGTAATTTCCAAAGGGGTTTAGATGATAGTCTGTTTGTTTCCATTCAACATAGATGACCAAGCCATCTCATTCCACTCGCTGATGGCCGGTTGTTGTAAACTACCTTTTCCGTTTTGGTAACGCTTGTGATGTACTTGCAAAGTGATCTCTCAAGATTTTCCTGTGGGCATCATATTTAAAATATTTCAGCTTGTTCAGGTCCGATTTGATCAAAGCCATATAGAAATTAGTGTTTGAAAAGCCAAATCTTACTCTTCAAGGAACATGTCGGTTTGATTTTATAACATGTTCGCACCATCTGAGAGAGGCTGCTTGTCCAATTCTAGAGTGCTTTTCCGTTGTGTATGAACTTAAAAGCTAAAAACTGTATATTCCACAGAATTTCTCCATTATTCCCAAAGCTTAAAGATAGAAAAAAACTGGAGTAGGAAATATCTTTAGACAAATATTTAAAGGTAAAATTTCTTTTGACATTGGCAATAAATTAATATCCTAAGCAGGATTTGCGCAAATCAAAATGCTAATCCGAAGCATTCCTTAGAGGAAAACAAAAAAAAAGTTGCTATCCTCTAACCTATTTTTTTCACTTTTAATTGCCATGTTTACTATTAGACGTGATGATCTAAACCTCGGTGATTTTCTGGATAATTAATGGCAATTAGCGGTTTACGAGCACCCACTTATTATTACAACTGTCATTTCTTTAAGCGAGTACGTGCTCTAAGAGTTGATATTTCGTAGAAAACTTTAAAAATAAAAATGTAGTCTTCGGAAGAGATTTAGTTGCTTAAACATCTTTCATATAAAAGGAATTTCATAAAAGTCACATTTTCCCTTAACTGTTAGTGGAACAATTTGATTGATCACAGGGTCTATCTTGATGTACTAGATTTTCTTACAGCTATCATCTGTTTACAATAACATCCAAAGGCTTCCAAATGTTAATATAGTTGTCCTACTAGCTTAAGTCTGCATAAGTACTTTATATTTAACACAATGAAATCCCAAAGTTGTCCCACATTGTTTTTTCGTTTATACAGGGGATTTAAAAAAAAACTCCCTGGTTTTATGAATTTATTGTAAATAACATATCGTCATTATTTTTATTTCGCGCTGTAATAACTTGTTCACTATTGGCTGTTTTTCCCTGACTTTGTACTATAAAAGATGCTGTAAATCCTTGCCCTTTATCTGAACAGATTTGTCTGTTCTGATCAAAATCCTTGTGTACGCTGAAGAAGGCAGCGTGGCTGCCGAAATGCGCATACGTCCTATTAAAAGTTTTATGTGGATCAGTGGTTTCCTGTTATCTTTATTGAAGTATATAAGTTTTTTATACGTATAATCCTGTACATCCCCTGTTCCACACTTGGCCTCTAGGAACAGTAGAGTGCAACATGGCGGTATCTGGAGAAGAGAAGTTATCTGTGTCCTACAATTTTACGAATCAAAGAACAACAGGAATGATTTTATTACCAGCAGGAAGGAGCCCCTTCGCACTTCTACCGACCGGTACGATCAGACCACAATCAAACACGGCCGCAGACATGTGGCATCGAATGATTAAGCGCTGATGGCATGTACTGCCAGATCTCCTGATTCATGTCATACGATTTCTTCTTGTGGGGCTATATCAAAGATCAAGCCTACCTGCCACCATTACAACTACTTTGAATGAACAACAAGATCGAATTAACACTGCAGTCGCCACCATCGAGTAATTAGAATATTGCATTGATATTTATCGTGTCACGCAAGGAAGCCACATAGAGCAATTTTGTCTCAAAACAGTTTCTGATTTATCTATACATTGTACACTCGTTTTAGCTGCAATAAATAGGTTGATTTTTTGATGAAACCAGAGAGTACATTTGGATCATCCTGTACATAATTCAAGTGATAATGGATATTTGCGATTCTCACACAGGAACAGAAGAAGCTGATCGAATCAACTCGCTACTGTATATTCGAAGAAAAAACACAAACAAAGCTATTTCTTAAAAATGAAATTTGATTAGAAGCAACATAAATTCTTTATTTATACAAGGTGATTCAAATGTCCAAATGAATACCCTTATTTTAGGTTGCTATATTTTTTTATTATAAAAAAAAACTCCGACCCCGAGACCCTAACACTCCAGAGGTGGCGCGGGTGTTTGTAACACGGGTAGTGGCGCGCGGTCTCTGAGACCGCATTTTGAAATTACTTTTTTTTTAATGTTCAAAAATGAAATTCATGAATATTTTGTATCTATCAATTAATTTACCTCATTATTAATAGAACACCTCAAAAAACTTTTCAATATTATCTAAAAAACGCAGCTTTTAGAAAGAAGTTTAAAAAGCCTTCTTTTTTCGTCAAAATTAGACATGAATATTTCAGGAAAGGCATTTATAAAAATAAAATAGTTGAAAATTGATACTTTGCATTATTTTTACTTTTTATACATATACTTTCTTCCATAAAAGAAAACCATTATAAAAATAAATAATAGCAACCATTTCTCAGAGGATAAAAATGCCTATTTTTTATTATAAAAAAAAAACTATAAAATAATTTTTCTCGATGTTCAAAATTATTTTATTCAACACTAGTATAAACGGAGGTTAAATATATATGAAATTATATTTATGGAAGAGTTTATTGTTCTTGAAATTCAGGAAACAGCATTAGTATACTTGCATTATTATTTGCCTTTCGCTCCTAATATTAGTTTTCAAATAAAAGTTTCTAAGTAGGAAAATATTAATAAACAAAAAATATATTGGAAATTAACTGAAGAATATGTTTAGGTAATAAAAAATTAAAAAGAAGTTTTACATCAATGACTTTTACATCAATTTATTTTAGTAACGAAGTTGATGGCATGTGGTCCCTGAGCACGTCCTATATATGTGAATCTAGGGAAGAAATCGTATGTGGATTATGACATACGGACTTCTAGAAGGGTCTAAGTTGGGAGAATACAGAAGTGGTCTTTTGTTTCTTTTAAATTCATAAGAAGATATTCACAAAAATGTAGTGATGCGGTCCCTGAGACCGCGCGTCATCTTTGGAGTGTTAACGGATAAGCGGGTTTGAAAAGTAAGTATAAAAAAGTAATTAAAAAAAGTAAAAATGTCTATACGATATTCAAACTCTCCTGCACTCTCTTCAGCATATCAGTCGTTACAGTTCTCACTGCTGCTGCGATTCAAATTCTTAAGTTTTCCAAGTTTCCTTGCAATACGGGTGTCTTTCGCATATCCCATAAGCAAAAGTCACATGGCGTTTTGTCTGGAGAGCGGGTGGACAGTGATACAGAGTCATGTTCTTGTTTCCCATAATGGCCCATATAAACTGGGGCTAGGTTTCGTTTAGAAATCGGCGAACGTCACGGTACCAATAGCGGTTTTTTTTAAGACAGATCTATTCTGCGCTCAATTATCTCAGAAATATAGCCAACTAAAATGGCGAAATTCTTTTGTGGACACCCTAGCGACTTAGGCAATCATTTTGTACCAAAATTTCGCTGTGTAAAAAAAAAAAAAAATTTAAAAAGGAAATATTGCACCTTTAAAATAACAAACAGCTGTTTTTGTCTTTGTTCAATTTAAGTGCAGGTTGGGTCGCTTTTTTTTTTTGGGGGGGGGGTTTGTTTTGCTCGCTATTACAATATTTTTGTCTTTTTTCTCTTCACTTGGTTGTTGTCTCTTTCCAACTTCTCAACTTATATTCCTTAGTTATTTCATCTAGGTTTGTGCTTTCGCTTTTTTTTTCGACATTTTCATGATGGAAAAACAAAAAAAATGTTGAAACATATGATGCAACGTTGTTTTAGACGAAGCTATTTCTTCAAGTTAATTGAAAGCAAAACCAGCGGGGAAATTTTTTTGAGGATATTTACAAGTCTATATTATAAAAAAAAATAATAATAAATCATTCTCTTTGCCCTCTCTCCTCCCAACTCTATTCTTTCAGGTTATTTATTCGTTATTTTTTTTATTATTTAAGCAGTTTTTAGGATTATTTTCCATTTTCCCATCTTCATATAGAATGGTAAAAAGGAATGCATGTTACTTATGCAAAACCGTCTCGGCAAGATTTAATACAAGTTTTAGACATGTCGATTTTTTTTCTATTAAAAAAAAGATATAACTGAAAACAAGTTAAATAAACATGAGTTGAAAGTGAAGCTAAAGGGAAAAAAAAAGAAAGAAAAATATTACGATGAAAAGGATGATGGTGATGAAGATGGTAACTGGTTGGATGTTTATTATCAATGCAATTTTACCTTTCCTTTTTTATTTTTCAGGGCGTGGAATCATAAAAAAATTAGAAACGAACACGGCAGTTTTTATACATTTTGCTTATTTCCTATCACGAAGCCCCGTGGGAGAAGGAAAATCTTCGCGGACTCCTGACTCGACCCCTTCATCTACCTCCCTCACCTTTTTTTTTTTTTATTTTTTTTACGATCACAGATACGAAATGCAAATGCACTCCTTGCATTAAAATTTCAGGGCAATACAATTTGCAGCAGTGACGCCGCATCGCTCGCACTCGACGCGCATGCGCCCTTCTTTCTTCTTCCCTTTCTCCAGGAGTCATCTTCAATCGCTCCTGCGCGGTCCCTCGTTTAATTCTCATTTGCTTTACGAATTATATCTCTCCTCCTCCACCCCCGATATCTCCCTGTACATCCTACTCCTCCTCTCCTTCTACTTTTTTTTTCTATAACAGAAGAAATTTTCTCCTTATCCGAACCGGGGGCTTGCCTGCCTGCGCATGGTGCATGAAAATTTGATTCATGGTGCATTCTCCAATGATAATGTTGCCTAATTTTTCATTTCGGAACCCAGAATGGGAAGAAATTTTTTTTATGGGTGCCAGAAACTGAGAAAGCCAGACACGTACGCTTTTTTGCTAATTAACTTTTTAAACTCGGTTACCGGGGAATAATGCCCTCTCCCTACCCCCCATCCACCCGACCCATCAATCCCCCAAACGGAAAAAAGGCAAAAATTCCCACAGATACTCCAAGATAACGGCTGCTCTGCACCGCGTTCTCAATTCTACCCACTTCGCAGGGCAAAAATTCCTAACAATTACCGACACTCTTCGGGAAATCATCTTGTGCTGCCCTCCATCCATTCCTTCCTTCCTTCCTTACGATCCCACTGAATGTAATATAGCCCTATAGGTTGTTGTTGTTATCATTTCACCCGTTTACTACTCTGACCATTTTGCTAGTCGTTTCTTATTTCTTTAATTTCGACTACACGTCCGTTTTCGCTCTTTTGCTGGAATATTATCATATAAATTTCCTCATCAATTTGCACATGGCGACGCTTTGTCTATCTATTTGCTTCGGAAGTCGCGAAAACAATTGAAATTGTAATGAATTCTGTTATTCCCCACCCTAGATACTTTGAATAAAAAGTTTCAATCCCATTTATAGAGTTGTTTATCATTCCAGTATCATCTTTGTTTTATCCAAGCACAACTGTGTATTTTAACGCTATTTAGATAATTTGGAATAATACTGATAAAAATTCATTCGTTGAACAAAGCTTAATTTCAAAATGATATCAAACTTCTAGATTTTTAAATGTAATTTATCAATTTAACAATTGGAATGATGTCGA
>JAHWFO010093131.1:307916-328322 GCA_023313115.1 Rhysida immarginata | reverse complement strand
AGGGTATTAGTTAAAAAAAAACTCTTATGACTTATCAAATATTCTAACGAATGTTAATCGATGACAATAACAGTTTCTAAAATTAACATGGGTTTTGATGTGCGAATACAAACGCCTGATACAATTTGTTCATCTCATCTAGCAATTTCATTTTATGGTTTTATGAGTTTTCTTCAGCTTTCTGATGGTTTACAAAGAAGAAATTCCCGATTTGCGAACTGGGTGCCTGCCCTGTCACTGAGCTCGTACATTGACTATTTAGTAGTCTTTAGGACACTTTGTTGTACCCAGTGTCCGCATTGACCTAGTTAGTAGATACCCTGTCGTCCCTGATTCGGATTCAGAACACAGAATTTTTCCTTTAGTTTTTCATCTTACCGTATTTACGAAGATATAATGAAAATAATAAAATGGGTCAAAGACCATAGAAAACTAATAGAACACAGAAATTTATAAATATATGAAACGTTGCAAAAGCGAAATTTTAAATAATCAGCTTCAATTATACAGGGTGAGTCAAAAGTCAGTACCCCCCCCCTCTTCTATCTTGGATACAAATGTAGTTATGCAAATTCCAATAAAGAGAGTGAATAGGAAGTTGAGCGTGCTCGTTCTCATGGTGGCACTTAGTGTTGTCAACATGCAAATTAGGACACATGCAAATTGTTTCTACTAACCGTAGGAGATACACAAAAAAGCAATTACAAACTTGTTCAGCATCAAATAAGCAACAAAGCAAAATAAAAATTTCAAAATCCGATGAACGGATCACCCAAAAACCTCATTGCAATCTCTGCAATTGGACGATAGGGTCTTGTATTGTTTGTTGCTTACAAATAGTCAAGTGTACAAATTAAGTCTTTACAGTCAATCCAGAAGGTGTTCAATGTGACCTCCACTTGCACCATAACTTAATTCTGCACGGCATTTCAACAATTAGGGTATCTTTCTTGAAACTACCTAACTGTTGCATGATACCAATTGCAGCTTCAACATGTCTTTTTATACCAATTGCACAGTAAACTGATGTCTTCATGGTACAGTCAGACTCGGACATTCGCACTTCGTGATTTGCGAATTCACAGATCCGCAAAAATTTCATTGGAACTGAACTTACTTGCATCCGCGATTTTTTCGCACATCCGGTTCGTTTACTCATTTTACCTTACTGTGAATGCAAGAGAAAACGGCAGCCAATATTTATTCTATGAATTAGTAGGGGTAACATTACTATACTGTACTGTAAATGTGATAGTGTGACAAATATGCGTTAGGCGGTACTGTACTCTATTTTTACATCAAACATTTGTCGTTGTTGGGTTTTTTTTAAGTGTAATGAATTAAGCTAATTTTTAAAAGAAATTAAAATATTTGGCAGCACGACTGGGGTCATACTTAGGGTTTCAACTATAGAAATAAGCATATATTACCATTTTAGTGATTATACCAAATATTTGCGAATCCTCTTCATTCGCGACAGGTTCTGGAACCTAACCTCGCGAATGTCCGAGGTCTGACTGTAATTTGTGGAACTTTCCAGAACAGGATATGGATACTACATGAAATAATTTGCACGCTTGGCAAATGGTATTAAGCAGGGGAAAAAAACTCATTAGTTACCCCTGGGACTTAAACCCAGGATCTTTGGACTCTGTTGCTTGCTTTCCCCACAGGTCACTCATCCTTTCCTCAATCTTGACAGGAATCAACGTATTAATGTTCCAGAGATTGCAATGAGGGTTTTGGGTGATCCGTTCATCGGATTTTGAAATTGTTTTGCTTTGTTGCCTATTTGATGCTGAATAAGTTTGTAATTGTTTTTTTTTTATCTCCTACGTTTTAGTACAAACCATTTCCATATGCCCTAATTTGCATGTTGACAACACTGTAAGTGCCATCATGAGAAAGAGCAACCTCAACTTCCTATTCGCTCTCTTTATTGGAATTTGCATAACTATATTTGTAATCAAAATAGAAGAGGAGGATACAGACTTTTGACTTTCACCCTGTATATGCACCATCGTATTTTATGTGATTCATGAATCTAAAAGTGTCAAACAATGCACAATGTTCAACAATATTATACGATTACTGGATATTAGGAGCTTCAGCTTCCTAATACTATGCACGTTTATTGGATCTGTATGTTTATCCGTTCGTCCGCCGCTTGAACGATAACTTGAAAGTGGATTAACTTTTTCAAATTACGTTTTCAATAGCATAATCATCAAGCTCTTAACTCTGACATCAACTTTTCAGGGATTTTTCGTAGATTAGATATCTTCAAGTCATTTTCATGTGTTCTAATGATGACCGTTAAAAGTTTTCACATGCCATATCAGACCGCGGCATTGAAAAATCATTTGACCATGATAATCTGAGCAACAATCCAATTTTCATTGTTTCCAACAAACAAAAAAAACATTGTTAAAATCCAAGATCGAGACAATCAAGGTTGGGTTACTGCTCAGACTACTTATAGTCTGATAGGCTCTCGATGCGAGACATAGGTGCAGTCACTGCCGGATATGAACTATCTCCGAAACTAACTGAACTAAACGCGTATAAATTGGAACGATTAACGGGCTATGTACTCCATGTAAGCCGTTCAAATTTCATGGAGATAGCTGGCATAGAAGCCGAGTTTTTATCCCATGTGTCATCACAAAACTGGACGTCATCACATTTCAAAGCCATTTTTCTCGAAACGTATGTCGTCACTATATTTTCCTCTTATTTTCCAGCAAAGCTCACAAGGCAATCAAGGTGGATAGGATATTTATATCTGGTCCTCGTGGTTCCTGGTTCAATTCCAGGTCGCGGATTTTTTTCCTTCCGATTTTTCCCATTAATATCTTTACCTTACTTTAGGAGCATTAATTTATTACCGGGTGATTCAGACAATTTCTGACCATTTCACTCGAATGACGTGCATTAGGGATAAACAATTGAAAGAATATGGGCGCCATATCGAATTTCTAAACAGTTGGAGTTTGTATTGTTGCAACGGCGCTGCATGAAAATCGTATTGTTGAAAAATGGCGCCCGCTTTATCAACAGAGCAGAAATACAAGGTTGTCGAATGGTATTTCAAGACAAAATCACCTCTAACCGTGCAAAGAAAGTTCCGGAAGGAGTATAAGTGTCGAGACAAACCAGGCAGGCAAGCAATCATGGATTTTGTCAAGCAATTTCGTGCCACTGGATGTGTTAAAGGCAAGAAAAAAGGCAGGAGCGAAGCTCGTGTTCGAACGGCCGAAGTTGTCGAAAATGTTCGCACAAGGTTGGTCGATTCCCCTACCAAAAAATCTGTTCGCCGCCTATCCATTGAAGAAGGGCTGTCGTATACCACGACGTGGCGAATTTTGAGAAAGGATTTACACGTGTTCCCGTATAAGATCCATGTTTATTAGGAGCTAACAGACACTGGAAGACAGAAGCGACAACAATTTGCGATGGAGTTTGGAGCAGAAATGGAAGCCAATCAGGACATTGTGGACAACCTGTGGGTATCAGATGAGGCCTTCTTCCATCTGTCAGGTGACGTTAATAAACACAACGTTCGTTTTTGGGGTTCCCAGCACCCTCGTGAGATCCATAAGTCACTCTTCATCCACGAAAGGTTATGGCTTGGTGCGCGATTTCCAAAAGAGGCATGTCCGTTCTTTTTTGAGGGCACCGTAACGTCACAGGCTTATCTTAACATGTTGGAAACCTTCTTCATCCCCGAGCTGCGAAGGAGGCGTATACCGCTTCGACATCAATGGTTTCAACAGGATGGGGCTAGGCCTCACACCACTAATGAAGTGCTAGACTTTCTCAATCAGAAATTCGGAAATCGTGTCATTTCAAACAGGTTTCCAGATCAATCGGGGGTGGCTTTTTTTGGCCCCCCTACGAGTCCTGACCTAAACCCATGTTATTTTTATTTCTGGGGGTTCCTTAAAGACAGTGTGTTCACTACAGCACCAAGAACCCTAGACCAGCTGCGGCAAAGCA
The DNA here is from genome assembly GCA_023313115.1 of Rhysida immarginata. NCBI lineage: Eukaryota > Metazoa > Arthropoda > Chilopoda > Scolopendromorpha > Scolopendridae > Rhysida > Rhysida immarginata. Next base: position 324,323 of record JAHWFO010093131.1, on the reverse strand, counting down.
TCGCCGACTGCTGCACCCTTGTGGATGCAGAAATCCTGGATAGAGTTATGAACAACTTCACCATTCGGCTGCAAGCGGTTCAAAACGTTCGTGGTGTCCACATTGAGCATATCATCAAGACTTTTCCACGGGAATAAAAACTCCGAACTGCTTAAAATATCATACTGAAATGCTAAGTTTGTAAACATTAATGGGTCAATAAATCATAGTACTGAAATGGTCAGAAATTGACTGAATCACCCTGTATGTCCATTAAAATTGTTAATACATGTATATGCTATTTTAGACAACAGTATAAACTAAGTAATTACTTGAGTTGCTCGATATGAGTGTCTCCAAATTTTGACTATTAATATTTTTTCTCTTACAGGGAAGCTGGCTGTCAAGTTACACATAAGGATGAAAAATTAACCTTTAAGAAAGAGATAAACGATAATTTAGCAGGTAATCCGAAGTTTATCAAATTTTCATTAGTATTAACCAAATATAAAAAGCTAAAGAATTAAGAGCCGAGTGTCCCTTGATGCGGGTTTGCATAATTTCAAAGAATTAAAAACTTTCTTTATAAAAAACTAATTTCCTATGTTTCTCTTTCAAGTCATGAACTTTCATAGATCACTCACATTTGTCTGTTTACTTTATTACGCTTAGATAAATGCTGTTAAATTTTGAAATGTTTGTCCCCAAAAAGGAAAGAAAGTTCAAAACTATACATGCGATATTGATCGCCTGCTTTTTTTCTAAGAGAAAGAATTAACTCAGTAGCATATGCAAACCGAACCCGATTACTAGAAACCTGTTATCAATAAATGTTAAACAAAACAATAATACAACTTTTTTATTTTATCTTGTTGAACTGTTTAGAATTTTTCCCTTCCCTATTTTTTTTTTTTTTTTGGCGTCTTCTTTTTTTTATCTTTTTTTTTATCGTTCGTCTCCCTCGTACGCTGCTCTCATTTTCCCTTCATTTTGATTCCTAGATCATCAACGAACCCAATGATTCTCCTCATTTCTCGTCTATCGTCTCCTTTCTCTTTTCCAATTTCCTACCTGCTCAACCGGAAGTTATTCGCTTGTTTTTCCCCTCTTACTCTTTAATCACAACAGAATCAAGGCACCGTCAGTGGCGCCATCGTCCAAAGAAGAAGAAAAAAAAAGAGATGGGTTAAAAAAAAAAAGTTTTAAAAAAATGGAGACGGCGCCCTTCTTCCCGCCCACCCACTCCTCTTCCTTTCCTCCTTCCCAATTTAACACACACCTCGTTCCTTTTTTTTTCCTCCTAAAACTCTTTATTCCCCATCTTCCCTGGCGTCTTTTTTGTTTAATGCGATTAATTCCAACCTCCAACAAATGAACGGGTCACGAAGAAGACAATTTGAATCTCAAGTCGGGATGGATATTCAAATTGAAAAACTAAGTAAATGATGATATAGTTCTTAAAAATTTTCTCATTGATCTATAAAAGAAAACTAGGCAAAAGACAGAAAACAACCCAAATAGACCTGTTAAAACTTATGGATATTAAGCTAGAGAAGAATAAATTATTCTTGAACAATGTCTTTTATTAAAAAAAAGATCAAACAGAAAATGGGAATATTTAAGAATAGCTCTTAGTTCGCTTTATTTAGGCCATAATAATGATTTACTCTAATATTTTCTACATGGTAAATACTCACTGGGTAGATTTTCGAAATAAATAAGCTTTATTATTTTTGGTTTGTCGTATTCTGATTTGATATTGAAACCACCCTACCCAGAGAGAGAGAAATGATGGCAGGCAAATAACAATCAAGCAATATTCGGTAGACATAGAAGGACAGACTTATGTCTTACGATTTGATCATGTTTAAGACGTTTTAGGTAGCCTATAGTAGTGGTCACTTTGATAGGTACATCTTGTTAACGGGCTAAATCTCTCCATCGGCTCCTAAAAACAGCTCATAATATCAAGTCCGTCCGGAAAGTATCCAGCCATATAATAAGAAAAATAGAGACATTTATTGAAGAAGATACAAGCTACCAGATATCTTATGTTTCAATACACTATAGCGTAGTCACCTTAGAAAGTCATACAAGTTTCCCAAGGTCTCTTCCAATGTTTAAAACATTTCTGCAAAATCCTTCGCTAGAATCGTCATCCATCAAAACTCTTTCAAAAGTAATTTTGATTTTGGAAAAAGACTAATCTTGGCTATAGTGGAGATTTCACCTTCTTTTTTACACGGGTGATTTGCCGTTTCGTCAAAAAATTCTTCACGAGACGTGAAGCATGGACAGACGCCTCACCCATTGCAGCTTTCCCAAAAGCCTTCCGAATCTTCCGAATAGTTTCCACGGAGGAATGATCAAGCTTAGGGCAAAATTTGATGCAGGTTCTTTGCTCTATTCGTTCAGTCCTTTTTCGACAGTCACCAGCGTCTACCACTTGGCAATGACTGAAGTTGCCATGGTTCACGACAGCGCCTTACATTACATTTTCCTGAAATTGGGCTGTCAGTGGCTGGATACTTTCCGGACAGACCTCGAAAGCTCCACCAGTGTTCGGAAACTTGTACAGGAATATCTTCCCATGCCTCTAAAATAATCTCGCAATTACTCCAAATTGGTCGGTAATTACTGACCCGTCCGAACACCCCATTCGATTTCATCCCACACATGCTTGATAGGATTAAGATCTGAAGATTGCGCGAGGCACGAAAGACTAAGTCTACTCCTAAAAACGTTCGGACAACAAATGAACTCTGTTTCTTGGCAATGTTTTGTTGAAAGAGAACGTATTCTAGAGTCAAGACTATTGCTGTGAACCGGTGGATGTGGTCGGCAAAAATGTTCAGATGTTATGTGTAACGTTCAGGGTATTGTCAACATACTTTACCCGTCGCAGTAAATGTACGCGCACTCGTTCATTGAAAATAAAAATGAAATTGCTTGTCTATGAAATGTAAATTATTTTATTTATAAATTACTCTACTTGAGAAAAAATTTTACACATTCGGTGATACATGGTAACAAAAAAATATAACGCAAATATGTGCGCGTGACTAAAGGGTAATTTATGCGCACACCCGTCCAATCAATGCGTAAGAGGGTTTTTGACCTGTATGCTGAAAACGAGGCCCCATGAAGTGTTGAACAGATACGAAACTGATATATTTATTACCCTCTAGTTTTGGGCGGTATAATGCATTATAATTTTATGTTCCTAATGTATACAAATTTTGTGTATTACCGAATGTATACAAATTTTAGTTTATTTATTGCTCTAACGGAGTAATTTAAAAATAAAATAATATTGCACACGGTTGAAAAGGTTTCTACGGTTCTTGGGCTGGCGTTTTGCCCTATAGAAAAGCCGGCTTAATAGTGGAGATTTTGTTTCGGAGGAGTAAGTAATCCATTCCAAGACAACAACAACAGCTCATCGGATGCGCGTAAATTTACTGCCACAGGTAAGGTACATATGAACGTACGTATTGCCATGAACGTGATGAAGAAGCAAGCGTAAGTTATCGGACCATGCCACGATATTTCCAATCGGCGATACTCCAATGCAAATGGTTGATTACGAACCCATTTCATGCAAAAATGGCAGGGTCCGTACAGGTCATAGGTTGCTGTAGCCGATTTGCGGAAGTATGAACCATCTATGAATTTATTATGCCACTCGTTAGTTTGTTCATGACGCGGCCACCGTTTTTTGAACCGACGGCCGAATTGACGCTGTACTTGAAGAACGGATTCCCACTTCGCAAACGGCAATAGACAAAACGAGATTCTCCTGTGGCTTCGCCATTTTCATATGAACAAAAGCATGGCAATGAGCGGAACTTCTAAGCGGACTTTTAAAATTTTGAATCTCTCCAGTGATGTTTCTGTCGTTTTACAGTTTCTTTAGAAAAAAATATTTGAATCTGCTCCATTTTTTGAATAACTCTGTATTATTGGAATGTACCTAATAAGGTGGCCACCATAACAAGTTACTATAGATCATGATAGTAAATATTGCCTAGCAATCATAGGAGGGGGGGGGGAACTCTCGGATATTAACCAAACAGCTTAAATTACATGAAACTGAACAGTGAACCACCATATCGCGGAACGATGACAAGCCGACGGGAAAAATTGCAAGAATATAACTGCAATCGTCCCGGAAGTACGGCTGATTCATCATCGTCGTCAGGATGAAATCAATTGCAAAGGCAGTACAAAGTAAGTTAGTACAATAGTAATCCCTTAACTGCCTGCAAAATAGCAAAATCTTTCGTCATGTTGACATGTGGTAGGATATTTTTGGCTGCCGCCTACAAACGTTCCAGCTGCTCAAAAAACAACTGCCCTATTAGAACATTTTGATAATCTGAACATTCCATACAACCACTTTAATCATTGTTATTATTAGGATAATCATCATTTATCCATATAAATCCATGTCTTCATTGATTTTTAGCCGATTTTTTCTGGGTGAGGCAATTTCAACACGTGAACGGTGTATGTGTTGTGGATATTTCCTTATTTTTAACAACCTCATAAGCTTAAAAATTGAATATTTTAATGTTACCCACTCTGACTAAAGACACAATTTGTATATTAATGCAAAGTTTTTTTTTTTTTTAATTAATTTTAAGCAAAATTTTAACCGTAATTTTTTTATAATATGCTAATCTATCTTTTTTTTTTCTTTTTCCTTCTGAAAAAAGGGAATGGTAATTGGGTTTCATCCCTTGGAGTGGCAGAGGCTCGTCTCAAGAACACGGGGATCCTTTTCGGTGGCAAGCAACCATCTGTTTCGCAGCTCACGCGTTCCGCAACCCCTACCTACGAACGCCACCCATTAAAAAGTACTTTTGCTTCTAGCCGAAAGAAATTAGTTCGACACCGCGAGGACCGTCTCATACTATGCAGATTATCACTTTACCCCCGTTCACCCGGGAATCCCCTCGATTCATAATGAAAATCCCTCCATCCCTAGCGCTCGTTCGTTCGTCCTCCTTTTGGACACGGACAGGCGACGTGAGCTCCATGTCGAATGAAGGCTCGCCATTTTCCTCCCAAAACGCACAAAGAACTTTTCTTCCAGAAACAAACTTTTAAGATTTACGACGCATATTTGCTCACGACCAACAAACGATTCAGACAAGTAAAAATAGAGTGAGAGAGAGAGAGAAAAGGAGTAAAAAGAAACATGGATGGGTTTAAAGACAAAGGCTCCCACATGATATGTTTACGACGATTCCGTTTCATCTTTCTCCGCAATCAGAGGAATGCAAAAGGGGTCGAAGACACAAGAAAGAAAAGAGTTAAATTATAGCCTAGTGTTTGTTGACCGAACAATAGCTATGTTTGCTTAATTACTTTAATAATTTGTATTTAAAATTTTAAAAAACAGGACATGTAAGCAATTGTATATATTAAAAGACGTTGTTAAAAATTACGTGGTCTATTCTTTAAGTTATTAATTGATTCGCCATTTTTTTTAATATTTCAACCAAATAGCAAATGCTCCATAGATAATGTAGAAGGAACACGAGTTCTTACTTATTTTTGTTTGTGAGCATGATAGACGTTTACTATGATTACGAGTTTATTATGTCAGATTTCTTTAAGTGGAGACAGATGAGCAATTCCTAGTCGGTTACATTGTACCAATTGCTATTCCAAATATTATTAACCAGCAATTGATCAAGTAAGCAAATTTAAACGCTTGTGCTCTAATGCTATAATTTACGTGGTCCTATCAAAAAGTTTCCGAATTAACCCTTCAAAAATAAAATGGTTGGAGTTAAATAGCAACACGTAAAACAAACATAAGCTAGGATGCTTTTTCACAATGAACATACTAGTTGAAGATGACCAAGTCAGGGGAATAGGGGGGGGGGGGATATAATGTTTTTACCGATTAGAACACAGAATTTGATGCACGCATGTTCAAGTTTCTCGTTCATTTTCAGTTAGGAGACAACGTTCTATCTTCATAAACAAAACAGTGATGGCTCTATCATTGTGAAGCACTATATAGCACAGAGCTTCTTAAAGTGAGGATCGGACAAAATAAAAAATATAAAGTAAAAGACATGTTTTGAGGGGGGGGGGCGATTTCAATAGTTTAAAAAGTACTGGCTTAAGATACGAACTAATTAGTTCGCTATACTGTTCTCCGTTCCCGCGCAAATTCTGAATTCGGAAATTTTTGAAAGCGCCTCCTATTTTGTGATATTAACTTTAATAGATGACTTATTAATAAAACAAGAGACTTTATTTAGTATAACTATTTATTGTGTACAAAATTGAACCCAGATATACTAGCCAAGTGCTGGAAGAGCTGAGACGTGGCTTTCTAGTTCTCGAGGCTGGTTCAAATCCCGCCGCGGGCAAGAATGTTTGCATATGTAATAATAATCATAAGAAAGAGTGTAAATTGCCAAAGAAATCTAATAAACTAGCTAACAAAAACAGAAGTGGCAAGACGAATAATCATAATTGTTATTTTCATGGTTGAAGTAGACTAAAGTTATTGGTAAAATAAATGTAGCAATAATTGACTATGTACTAGTAATTAGTCGATGGAACCTGAAAAAAAATTTAAATATCGTGAAACTGAACTCCTGCGATTACAATATAATGCATTAGTCTTGCATTATACGTACACTATCTGGACAAAAAAAGTCCGCCTTTCGCTTTGATGACTACGCGCATTCGCCATGGCATGGATTCACCAAGTTCGTGTATCTTCTCTACGTTTATTTTTTTCTCCAGTGGTCCAGAAATATTTCGCCAAGATCCTGCAGTGATGCGGGGAGAATTGAACCTCTCCGTATGCCTCTCTCCAATACACCCCAAAGACTTTCTGTAGGATTAAGATTAGGAGTCTGTGGGGGCCAGTTGCTGTTTTGAAATGACTGATCATGAGACGGAACCAGTCAGTAACAATTCGAGCTCGGTGAATCCTGGCGTTGTCGTCCTGGAACATTCCAGTGACATCAGGAAAGAACTCGTTCATGGGTGAAATAATTTAGCCATCCAGTACATTCAGATACTCTGCTGACTTCATTTTACTGCTGCTTAAAGTTGCAGAACCCAGACCAGAATAACAGAAGAGCACCAGAACCTCACACTGCCTCCACAAGATTGGACAGTACGTATCATACATGATGGATCAGTCGCTCTGTGCGGTTCTGTTCTTACCCTGATGCGCTTATCACTCTGGAGTAGAGTAAACCTGGATTCGTCAGAGTACATGGCTTCTTTCCACTGCTTCACACTCTAATTTTTGTGCTCTCGGGGGAACAGTAATCGTCCTATTGGTCTCACTGATAAGCGGTTTTCTTGTGACAGAGGAGCTACTTAGTCCCATTCCTTTAAGTTCCCGTCGCATTGTGCGCGTGTATATGATTTTGACTCCCTTGTTAAATTTCCCCGTCAGTTCTAATGTGTCTTCACCATGCATATTTAATGATCTCAAATCAGGTTTATTCAGAAATTTTTTTCGACCACAGTTATTCTCGAGATTGTAGATTCAGATTTTTCCTTCCAAGTTTTAATAACGCGTTAAACACTTCTTATTCCCGTTCCAATAATTGTCGCAATCCCTTTGCTTGTTTTCTCTATTTGGAATAGGCCAACAATTTGTCCCTTCTGAAACTCGATGACATCTTTTCCGCGACTAGGTGATAAACTAATGCAGGACAAGTTAAAGGAATTATTGCCTGCTCAAATTTGCACATGGCTGCAGTAGCAAGCCTGTGATTAGCTCCTTAGCATTTGCATATTGAATATTCGACAACGATTATTTTTTGTGCCAGGCAGTATAGTTCAAAGTAGTCGATGATAATATTTGTGTCTGAGTTAAGAAGTTATGGCAACTTAGATGATTTATGTTTCTTAAAGGATCAACTACCAATGCATCGCCTTTGATCTTCAATCAGCTCATCTATAAAATATTTGCATTTCAAGAGAACATCTTTCCTAATATTTTCTGTACTAGTTTAATTTTCAATAGCGCCCTTAATACACTGCCAGCTTCTAGAGTCCCTCCCTATAAACCAGTGTCAAGAGTAACGAGACAGATTGTTCTCTGGTTCGAATTCAGGCCGCAGAATTTTTTTTCATTAAACAAACGTTTTCCTAACAACAACGGAGCACGAATAACATTTGCAAAACCACATGTTTATATTTAGCATAGGGGTCATTCAAGTATTACGTCACGTTGCTAGGGGGGAGAGGGGTTGTCATTCTCTGACGATTTGTGACGAGGGGGAGGGAGAGGGATCAAACTCTACGTCACGTCACGGTCACTTCAGAGGCAGTCCAATGTCTAGGGAGGGGGATCAAACACTATGCCCGTAGGTTTTTGTTTATCCCAAGTCCCAATAAAGCCCCTGCAAATAAGTTGTTACCTTTCTTGACAGATCAGCAATGTTGTTCACCGTTTCGAAGCTCATTGAGAATAATGCCAAATTGCTTTCTACCTCCTCCAGTGCCCATTTTCTAGAATGATGCAGGACTCAACATAGCAGAAGATAATGGAAACTAACCATCTGTTTTTATAAGTAGCATTTTGCAAAACACTTTGTTAAAATAAAATCCATTATTTGTTGAATTTAATGAAATACCATATACGACTTAGCATTCCATCACTGAAAAATGAAACAAGAAAAAGAATTTATAGTAAGTGTGGCACCTATCATGCCTTACTTGCTTATTTGAGGCGTCATCAAAAGAGCTGTGGCACAGTTCCTGTTATGCCAAAAATATGGCCATCTCGTAGTGCCACAAAACGATATGAAGCGGTTTTAGCCATAGTGAACATCAATGAAAAGAAATATGAGGCGGAATGGATCGATGAGCAGTTCGTTGATAAGGAAAAAATAATAATCCCAATTATTGAAAATACAATACATGTATTATGAAGAATGGGGGGGGGGGGTAAATTTTGATTTTTATGTCACGGTAAGGGGGGGTCAAGGCATGTGTGACGAAATGTGATGAGAGGGGGAGGGGATATGAAAATGGTAAAAATCAGCGTGACGTAATACTTGAATGACCCCATAGCTTTCTCGCTTTATATTTTAAACTTATATGAGGCGTCGGAACAATTGGGAACGGAATCAGATTTAGAGATGGCTTCATAGTGCTTTTCGAACAAACTTCTCCCCTTCGAACTCATCTTAATTTGTTCGAGCTTCTGAATCATATTACTTTTCGAAGCTTCAGAACGATGACAGTTGTAATTCGTGCATTGGTACTTGCCTTTCTTCATCTCCAGCATTGCTTTCTCCTTTACTTTTGTCAGATCCAGCACTAAAAGCGCAGGTTTGTATAATTTGTGAGTGCAATATTTATTAATATGTTGAAAAGTTTTTACTATTGATATTCCATTGCTTCTTTTTTCAAAGTGTAACTATAAATAAAAATTTTTCACTAGAAATAAAATTTTAAAAACTATTGATAAAGCCGAAAATAAAGGGTGAAGCTAGTCGGATAATGTTAAATATGTATTGTAAAGCTTCAATTTATTTTAAATCTACTTATGCTTTCAATATCCCTATAAGCTTGTAGAACTCTGTTGTTGAACAAACAGTGATTTTTGTGGTAAAGCAGATTTCCTGAAGGAAGCAAAGACGCTCGTGGCGATGAAAAGAGTGGTGCGGCCGTAATTAATCTCATTCCTCAGAAAGTCGGCTGAATCAAACAATAAGCTGGTGGTCTGCGAACGCAAAATAACAAGCAAAATGATAGCCGTGATTAAAAAAGAACCGTTTACCAAAGAATCTTGGACATTTAGCTTCTTCACATTCCCCCCCTTTCAGTACAGGAATGCTTGGCATGCCGACAAAATCCAAATTGTGGATTTCTCCAAACACAACGATATCAGCCCTCTGGCTCTTTCCTCCAGAATTTCAAACAAAACTATTTAAAAGGAAAGCATTCCAATGCTACGACAGCCTTTGAGACGATTTTCACAAGTCTCCAGTAATGGGTAAGTCGTTGGGTTAAGTGAGTTGATCTTAGAAGAGACCCACTGCAAATCATTTTAAAACGAGTTCATTTCTTTTAAAAGTTTTAAAATTTTATTGTCCACAGGGAATCGTGAAAAACTTTAAAAAAATTAAATTCATTTGGAAGACTAAGAATTGTAATTATTGCCACTCTTAATCTGGTTCAATGTGACTGATTCAATATTTAGGAATTACGATATCTAGTATGTCTTAGATATCTATAGGCCTACTCGATATCATGTATTCGCAGTTAATCCAAAATGAATCTAAAACGATCCTATGCTAAATATTCTAAAACCAAGTAGCTTCTAATGGTTTCTGATTTATCCATTATCCTAGGAAATGCTAATATTTTCTTAGTGTTTTATTTTCTCGTTCTTATGACTGTCTATCTTTCTGTGGACTCTTCTCACGCCTGAAGCTATAGTACTTATTATTCCGAACAGTCTTCGCTAATTCATCAATGAAATCACGTCGTCTAATAAAGAAAGGTTAAATGCCCACATTTAGAAGCCTCATCTGCTGAATAAGGAATTTCTTTTTTGTCACATGGCCAAAATGTTGTGAGGCAGAAAGAGGATTTAGTGAAAGGACGTCAGGACGAAACTTTACCAGCTACTGGATAGTACCACATTCCCATTCACTTAATAGCCCGTGTGTTCTTTAATCTATGTTAAAGTGGTTTGGTTTTTGACAGATTCTTCGTTTTCAATCGCTATCAGGAATTATATAAATTACGTAATTTAGTTTCAATTCTTTACCTATTAAAAATTTTCTCAAGTAAGCCTAAAATATGACATATAAGCTGTTAATAGAGAGTTTCCAACCGAGAGAATTACTTCGTACAGATGAAAATAGGTTTTTCTGGTTCTTCAAATACAAAGAAGAAGTGAAGATCTTTTGAGAGAGAAAATAGAATGAAAATTTTTCACATTATAAAATTTAAATATCACAACTCGACAGAAGAATGGAAATTGAATAGAAACATTAAACATATCCAAATATTCCATTGTAAATAGGAAAAAACTCAAAAAATTTAATCACAATGACCTAGATACATAAAACTGTCACTTTAAAAAAAATCTGAGCCAGTTTTTACATCAAGAACATTAATGCAAATATAATAAATAACTCGATTCCATTGTCGTTCTGTCTCCGACTGCATTGCAATTTTTCTCGTCGTAACGGAGCACTTTGAAAACCTTATATGGACGGCGGTGGAATTATTTTGCATAGATGCAAGAAGAATGAATGTTTTTAGGATTAGGGGATAAAAAAGTGGGTATTTTGAAGACAGAAGAGAAGAATGAGTGGGGGGTAGATAGAATTATCGGAAGGAGGTGGACGCCCATCGGTTGATGAGGGATGTCATCGGGTGATGAAGCACCCCATTGGGGGTCGTTGCTGCTCGACATCTCGCCCGAGTTGATCACCGCCAGCACTAAGCAGACAATTTGCTTGTGACACACGACCGACCATTAATACGTTTTAGGATCCCGATTCGGCGGAGACACAAGTGCAGCTGCCTTGCAATCAGCCAGACGACTGAATCTCCCCCCGATTTTCGGACATTCAATCCATTCTAATCAATGCAAATGCAGTGGGAGCAAAGAGAGCGAGAGAGAGAGGAGAGAGAGACATCGGAGGGAGTTCTGAGAAGATGGTGGGGAAATAGGAGAGGTGTTTTTCCTCCCGTGTGCCAAGTGCCAACCACTGTTAAGGGTCCATTGGGAAGACAACGGCGACCGGTAAAAGGGCCGTCAAAGAGATTTGCGTGATTCATGCGCACCCAACGCCCTCGGCTGGCAATCACAGCGCCACCGACTCTGCCATAAAACGACAGTTGTGGCGGCAACGACTTGATCGGTAGAGAAAAGTAGAAAGAGAGAGGAAGGGAAACGGAGAGGGGGTTTTAAAAAAAAAGAATATGGAAAAAAGGGGGAAATGTGTGCCTGTCTGTGCGCTTATAAAAGTGTATGTGTGCGTGTTTGAGGGGTTGACAGGAGGGGGATGTTGAGGAAGCGCGATTTGCCTAACGGAGCCAGCAGAGCATCTTCACTACCATTGAGTCCTCGAGCGAGTTGTTCTTCCGAAGTGTATAACCCAAAGGATCCCCCGAGAACGCCCTCGTTTCCATCTCTCTCTCTCTCTCCGCTTCTCTCTTCGTCTCACTTCTTATTCCTCTCCTCATTTTGACCCTTTGCAACAACAGACCTCAGGTGGCCGATCGCGTTGCTGAGATTGTCTTCCACCATTCACCCACAACTCTTTGGCGCCCATTAAGTGAAGGGGGAAAAAGTGTGGCTCTAAAATAATTTCAATCTTGTCGAGAGAAGACGAACAACTGTTCGGCTTAAACTTCGGTTAAGAGAAGAAAACCCTTAGAGGAAAATTGCTAAAAACTGCCCTCAAAAAATTGCTCAGTGGTTTCTTACCCCAAATGATTAATATCAACACTTTAAGACATTAATTAATTTAATATAGTGTACAAGATAATTTCTAGCATGGAAAAGTTATATTTCTAGCACACTTTTTAAATTAAACTTACTATACTTGATTAATTTACTACTTATTGAATCGTTATCAAATTGAACCAACTGATAGTATTTTTAAAGTGGCACACAATTGTTACCATTTTGACTAGATGTAAGGGGCCGTCCATAAATTACCAAACGCTTAAGAGGGGATCAAGTCTGGCTTACGTAACGCTTCTTTCGAGATATCTTGAAACTAAATATGCGAGATGGTTATATTTATCAAGAACCAAGAAGCCCTTTATTTATTTAACCCTTTGCAGCCTGAGTTACTTTATTTTTCAAACTTTTTATTTAATTATAGAGTTATCGTTTGCATGACCCACAAAGTCTATGTACAGTACATGGCCGATCACCGCGCAAACTTTTAAATTTGCTAATCAAATCACCAGACAGGAACCACTCATTGCTAATCTTCAAAGTAGAGTCCATCATGCTCGATGGTTCATTCAACGATCAGCCAGTTGGCGGATGCCCTCGCGAAACCACTCCTCCGGTTTCTAGGCGAAAAAGTCAAGCACGGCGTCTTCAACCTCACTGACATTGGTGAAGTGCGCTATGGACCGGAAGAGATGGTAGTCGGAAGATGCCAGGTCGGGGCTGTATGATGGATGTGGCAGAATCTCGACTTTTTCCAGCAGTTCACGACACAGCTTGGCAGCTCCTGCTGACCTTTCCCATGGGCGTGCAGATGTCGAACTACACTCGATTGTGATGTCCCGATGTCTGCCGCTAGTCCACGGGTGGTGCTGCCTGGGCTGGCTTCCACTTGTTGCGTAGGGGTGCGTCATCCACTTTTTTGGGTCTTCCGCTCCTTGGCGCATCTTCCAAGTCCATGTCTCCAGACGAAAAGCGGGAGAACCACCGTCGTGCTGTCCGTTCATTGGTCACACCCTGACCTTCCACCCTGCAAATTTCGGCGGCTGCTGCTAGCGCACTGGTCCCCTTTTTCCAATAGTGATGAAGGAGCCAGCGTATCACCAATTTTTCTGCCATATTTTTACACTGGCTGACGCAGGTGGCACAATGTCTATGGCATTCAAATTCGTACTGACGTTTCTTCCCACTCTTTTCTCTTAATAAACTGCGATATACCCTTGTGGTAAATGGCCTTTGCCCAAAATTCGTCAAACTCTAACCCCCCCCCCTTCCTGAGTCGGCCACTACTTTTGACCTAACCTCTGTAATTGTTGTATAAATATTGTAAGTTTTTTTATCAGGACCCTTTATCCGAAATTCTAAAAAAAAACAAAAAAAAACATGTTTTGAGGACAGTCGAATGTTAGCAATTTTAGGGTTGATTAGGGTGAAGTTCACTGTCGTGTAAAAATTTTGCAAGACCTAGGCGAGTTAAAAGTTGGTAAAAATACATAGCTGTGTTCTATTCAATATGCGCTGTAGAATCATGGCCATCCCGAACTTTCGTGAACTTTAAGATTTTTTCACATGCGAATTCCTTAATAAATAAGTTACAAAATTTAGATAAATTAGTTACGTATTAAGCAAATACGGTAAAAAATACAGTACATGAATGCAATCGGGCTGCTTGCATTAAATGTTGTGACTTGACACTCGTGCCTTTAAAGTGCTGTCGCAGTTATTAAGCTATTTATTTATTTTACAATGTCCGTCCGTCTCCTTCATAATTTCTGCATTTTTTGAGGTAGAAGGTTGAAATTCGGAAAGTAGCTTACTATGGGCATTTTTCACCTTCACTAATTAGTTTGGTTATGATCGGACCACTGGGATCGGAGTTTCGGGAGTGGGAGTTAAAGGGGTTCAAAATGTTGTCTACGTGTATGTAGGTATGTAAAATGAGTGAAATTCATTCTGCATATTCCTCTAGGCAAGACCTACATTACTATGAAGTTTAGGTCAAATTGTTCCAATTTTGGGTCGGAGTTGTGGGGGTGGCAGTCACTTGGTCTTTAGAACTATGGCAATTTACGGCATGTGATATATCATTCGATCGGAAATGATGAGAAACGAAAGAAGATAGAAGTCCTTTTCATTTTCTAAATACTACGTTCGAGAAAATCAATTTTTCGGATAAAAAATTTGGGGGGGGGGTTAAAAAGTGTAGATAAAAGGGTAAAAATAGATGATCTCAGGGCTTCCGCTACTTTCCTATACCTTCCTCGGGGGGATTAATTTCTTGTTTATTTCTTGCGATATGTTTGACTTTGTGTGAGTTGCAGTTTATTGGTGGCTCGGGTTCTATTCCCTCCAGATTGCACAGTTCATAATCATCCTCGATTATTACTCATTGCAAGCCAATTTAGGCTTCTTGCAGCAAGCCTGATGTCATTTGGTACTTTAAATGTCTTTTTCTTTTAAAATCGGTACTTTGAAGACTTTTGCATTTTTGTTTTTTTCCATTCTTTATTAGAAGACCACCTTTTAACCATCATAGAAAGATGACTTATTTACTTGTCATATGTAAAAAGTATTATCACATTTTATTACATCAATTTTATAATGAACGGATATTTATAAGAGAAAAGGACGAGACACAAAAACCCTGGAATACAATAAATAATAGTTGATAAATAAAAATGAAAAATAAAATAATAATTAACAAATAACAAAATAATTAATAAATAATAAGTAAAATCAAAAATTATTTGATTTTATAGTTTTATTTTGATTTTACTTATTATTTATTAATTATTTTGTTATTTGTTAATTATTATTTTATTTTTCATTTTTATTTATCAACTATTATTTATCAATTTTATAATTGATACTCTTACTCATTAAATACGATGTTTCTTCAACAGCTGTTCGAAAGTTTAATTTGCTTCTGTGACTTAAATCGGCATATGCTACAACTTCTAACAAGAAATTAATCCTCCCGAGGAAGGTATAGGAAAGTAGCGGAAGCCCTGAGTTCATCTATTTTTACCATATAGATCTGTTGTCCCCTCTGACTTTCACCCCCGTAATTCCGACCCCAATGCACCAATCAAAACCAAACTAAATAATGAAGGTGGGCATGGCCATAGTAAGCTACATTCCGAATTTCAACCTTCTACCTCAAAAAATGCAGAAATTATGAAGGGGACAGACGGACGGACAGGACATTGTAAAACTAATAAGTAGCTCCATTCTTCTGCTACTTAAAAGTAAATTTTACGGGACGTTACACTGAAGTGCCAAAAGTCATTGGAGAAAATTTTTAAATGCCGTTTGCATCGCGTTAAAAATCTATAAATAGGCAGCAATCAGCGCTGTTAATTCGGCTAGCAATCAGCGCTGATGCAGTCGTCTGAAACGTCGTATAACGTGATTATGGCTACACTAGGAGAATTATCAGAGTTTGAACGCGGAATGATAGTTGGAGCTAGAGACATAGAACATCCCACTTCTGAAGTGGAACATTCCTCAATCCAGTGGCAAGGGTGTACAAAGAGTACCTCATTTCAGGCATTACCTCCCACCATGGACAGCGCAGTGGCCAGCGACATCTGAGCAGAATGATGATTCGTAACAGACACATGTCACTATGTCAATTAACAGACACATTCAATGATGGGGGGGGGGGGGGTCGTTATGAGATCAGTGCAGCGAAATTTGGCACTGATGAGATATGGCAGCAGAAACCGACAAGAGCGTCTTTACTCATGGGTTCGTGAACATATTCGTTGGACCTTAGACGACTGGAACACATTGTTTGGTATGATGAGTCACGATTCAAGTTGGTGCAAGCTGATGGGAGGGTTCGAGTGAGACACAGACCTCATGAGGCCATGTGTCCAAGTTGTTAGGAAGGCTGTGTGTAAGCTGAATATGGCTCCATCTTGATGTGACGCGTTTTTACTACATGTTTACATGTCGAGCGCAGTATTGCATAATTGTTGAGGGGGGGGGGGGGTCCT
>JAHWFO010093131.1:279131-307516 GCA_023313115.1 Rhysida immarginata | reverse complement strand
GGAATAAAAATGAGCCAATTTTGCGTTACATAATTTATAGACGACCCCTTACCTATTAATTTTATAATCGATGCTCATAATTTTTGAGTCATATAATAAAATGTTTCTTCAAGAACTGGCCAAAAGTTTAATTTGCTTTTTAAACTTTGCTACAATCTTAAATAAAATACATTAAACATTATACGGTTTTTATAAAATGCAGGGATGAGGTGTCGTGAGCAACTTTACGTAATTATCGAGAGGAGTCTGAAGGTGCATTACAGGTACGTTACAAGAGGGAGGGGAGAGTTAAAAATGAGCCAATTTTGCGTAACGTAATTTATGGACGACCCCTAAAGCATTTCGAGGCGGGAGGGGGGGATGAAATGTGGTGTATAAACCAAACGATGCCAAATTATACTTAACCATTTTTAACTATTATAAAAAGTAAAATAAATAGATAAAATAAATAGAATAAAAAGAATAGAAAATAGAAAAATATATAATAGAAAAATAGAATAGGATAAAAATAGAATAAATAAGTGTTCAATCTGTCATGACTTTCGAAAAATTTTTTCATGATTTTTATTATATTTTTGAAGAGTTTATTTAAAAAAATAAAAAAAAACATTATTTTTAAAATTTGAATAAAATGGTATATCGTAAAGACAAAGAAACTGCTCACATTCATATTCTAGAATCGAATAATGTAACGATTCTATCTTTAGAATCTTTTTTACCAAACGGAATCCTTTGTTTATGCGTATTTATAGCGTTTGCTTATAATAAAGGTCATTACAGTATTTGTATAAGGACAGACACAGAGCAGGTGAAAGTTTCTTCGAGAAAGAAGAGCGAAATACGTTTCCCTATCTAGATCTTGTTAAAGGAGATGGACTAGACTCAATGATGGATAAAGATGACGAACAAAAATACTTTCAAACGCTAATCTTTCTCGACTCTTTTTACATCTTGCTGGATACTCCAAAGACTTCTAAGCACATACTAATACATTCTAAATTTACAACTTCTTTATAAAAGAAAGTTGAGTCAAAAGCTCGTTTGTATTTCACTAGTTATGCAGTAGAATCTGCTTAATCGAGACACGTCGGGATTAGTGCACTCTGCCGTCCCGATTAAGCGGCTGCCCCGATTGTACGAAGTGCTACATAATTAAATGCATGCAATAATTGTTAAGAACGAAATATATATGATGGCCGAAAAATCTGGGCCCTTCAAATTCCTTGTTAATTTAAAAATCTGTTAATGCCACCAAATAGAAAGTTGTGGATGGGCTATCTGTTGGTGAACTTCCGATGAACTTCCGATGACCTGATTACTAGGTGTCACGTAATGAGTGAACGAAAATTTGGTAAATGGTAATATGGGTGATTCTAAGCAAAAAAGTTCATATGAACAAAGGTCCGAATTTGAACGATAACTGAGATATGAAAAGAAATAAAAATGCTGCTACCAAGATCACCAAGTTAATAACTCAGGTTCTACATCGTTTAGGATGATGAAATTTGAGGGGATAATAGGGTACTTACAACTGTGTACATCGTTAAATTATATCGAATTCCAACAAGTAGTTTTTGAGTTTTGCACCAATATCGTAGCACGTGCTGGTTAGTACTCACGTACGTAACTTGAAAACTACTCGTTAGAATTCGATCAAATTTTAATGGTAAACACACTTGCATGTATCCTATTATTTCTCGAAATTTAATCATCCTAGATGTTATAAAACTTGAGTTATTGACTTGTTGATCTTAGTGGCGGCATTTTTATTTCTGTTCATATCTCAGTTATCGTTCAAATTCAGACCCATGTTCATATGACTTTTTTCCTTAGAATCACCCATACTACCATTTACCAAATTTTCGTTCACTCATTACGGGACACCCTATATACACCATTTATCATTTAAACCATAACAGATAGATCCCAATTTCCAATTACAAACTTATTCTGCATTCAATTGGATGAGTGGAATTGCTAACAACTGCTGGCTAACTTGGTGGCAAAATACATGGATACCTGTTTCTAGCAATGGATTTAAGTGGAATGAAAAATGGATCTATTTCAGAAATTCGGACAAAAGAAATCCCATTTTGTCGCACGAGGAACTTGCATCGCATTTTCCATCCCAGACAGATTCGGTTGTCAAACGAGGATGGAATGCAAGGTTATGCTATATATTTAGTGGAATTTCGAGGGATTATTGCACTTTCAGCTTGTTCCAGATGAGCAACTCTGTGGCCCACAACTGCGGCGAGTTTATGGCGCCCTGAAGGTCCGCTATCCACGTAGGAACTTCACGAGGTATGATTTTGAAAGACGGGCAGGAGGAGGTGCTCGGATGATTGGTGCGAGTATCTTAAACACGGCAAGACCTAACAGCTTTTCCAGAACAACCCTATCAAGAATGTTCAATGAGTGGTGGGGGGAAAAAATCAACGAAAGTTCTTCCGGCAGGTTAAAACATCGACTAAAGAAGATCATAAGAAAGGACAGGCGTGCAGCTTCGTCAAATAACCTCTACAAAGTGCGCTCTCCAAACACTCTATTGGTCCGATGGGGTCGTCCTGCATGAACCACATCTTTTCGAAATCTGGGTCATTTTAGATAATAGGGATGAGATCATTTTCTAAAATTTTCAACGAAAAACGAACAACAACAACGAGTGCGCATGCTCAAAAAATCCCAAAACGCCCTGCACTCAACCGCCAAGTTTTAACTGAATCTCGCCAATTGTTCAAAAGTTATCAAGTTTTTTTTTCATATAGCTCAATAATTGTCACCCTGTATCAACCAATACCAATATCGCGAGTGAGATTTAAGAGTAGGCGACCCATTCGAGTCCCATTGATCTTTGCTACATGTTGTAATTTCATCTACAATAGGCACGAAAACATCGAGACTATACCGAAGACGACTTGAGCAATGAATACACTGTCAATCGATGCATGCCGACAAGAGGACCAGAATATAGCTTCAACAGCATGAAACAATGGAACTTAACAGTAATGTCAAATGTTCAAGGCAGTAGATGTGTTGCTTTGCTCTGCGGTATATTTTCTTCGAAGGCCATTGATCAATTAAAACACGTAGAGTAGTCTCTAATTGCTTAGCATTAATTCAGCATCATTGCTGATCAGGCACTCCTCTATTTGTGCATCATCTTCTCAGATAGAGAGGCTTCCTTGCAGCAAGATAAGGTTCGAATGGTCACATCGTAGTTGGAGGCGCTTGACAGTAGCTTTCAATAGTTATATTGGCCCTACAATTATTCCCAGATGAGCTTGAAATATTGCTCGAAGCTTGAAATATTGATCGAAGCAAAAAAAAGCCTCCTACAGCCTGAATTGACGGCTGATCTTGCAATGGAGTAGAACTCTTTCAGAAACTCGTTTCTTCCATGCCACGGCGAATTGAAGCACTTTTGAAAGTCAAGGGTGGTTAAACACGCTATTAGGAAAAGTGTTTTTAATAATTTGCTATGTATATTTAAATGTAAATATCCTTTCCACGAATATTCTATTAAACAATTCAGTTGCAAAATCCTATTTATAATCAGCTCAATGATGCTATTTTTGATTGATAAATCAGCACTAACAAATTCATACTAATGCAGGTTCCTCAATATACTAGTAGTACCAAAATTCGAAAAACTAGTCAAAAGGCCCCCTTTTTGAGGATACATAATCTAACCCATCCCGAGTTTCGGCCATTGTTTTTTATTTCACAGTATGATGAAAAATCGAAACTCTACACGTATAAAGAGAAGCAAAGCGTTGTAAACATTTTACTTTTAAATCATCTAATGTTAACAAATCTTCTATTGATAGCCTCTTTTAAGATTGCGTAAAGCTATAAATTAGGCTTTAGACGCCTAAATTCCAAACTACTTTAACCCAATTTAGCTTTTTCAACGATCCGCCTATGCAACTAGAAAAATATTGTAGATGCTAGATAAAATTATATTTAAATTTGTTGTTCTCATTAGTACTAGTGTTTCTTGTAATTATATATCAA
Source organism: Rhysida immarginata (assembly GCA_023313115.1). Classification (NCBI taxonomy): domain Eukaryota; kingdom Metazoa; phylum Arthropoda; class Chilopoda; order Scolopendromorpha; family Scolopendridae; genus Rhysida; species Rhysida immarginata. Next base: position 303,499 of record JAHWFO010093131.1, on the reverse strand, counting down.
ACTTTAATTCTTTTTGAAAACCAAAATTAGCAACACTTTAAAAAAGGCATTTTTCTTAAGGGGTGTTACAGGGTCAAAATTATTAGCTCAAGAGAGTTTATCTACAATTCTCACCACTCTGTGGCAAGTACCTTTAAAAAAATTAATAATGCATTTTAATTTTTTTTTGATTTATAGGTTGTCACTAAATTTACTAAAAAATTAAGTAAGTAGGTAAATTCAAGTTAAAAAAAATTACAATAATAAAGTTTTTTTTTTCAAGTCATAAAGTTTCTTCTCTAAAAGGCCCATTACTTATTTTTTTTTCTCCGAGACATCTCGCGATGCAAAAGCCGCTCTGTCGCTTTCCCAGGAAGGCTGTAAATTATTTGCTAAAATAAAATTTTCTTACTAATCTTCTTAAAATATAGAAGTGCATCAAATTTATGAAATGTCAGATAACAGTGGGAGAAAGAAAGATTGTTGAGGGGGGAAGGACTTCTACAAGAAGAAACCGATCTTCTGAGTAGGAAAATAAAAAAAAAACTTGAAGACGAAAAAGAGAAATAAATAAATAGTCTAAAAGAAAGCGAAAAAGAAAAGACAATATATCAAGCACACGCGCAAACACACGTAAAAAGTCGAAGGGAATTTTTTTTTTTAATTAAACAAAAAAAATTTTATAATTTTTTTCTTTTCTTTCCCCCCATCTCATCTTAGAACATTCTTAAGAGTTCTGAAAGGAACCAGTTGCGGCGTTGATGACACGTGATCTGCTCGCGAGTGAAAAGATGCAGACGCCTCGTCCGGTTTTTATACAAGTCCACAGCCGTTGCATTTCCTTCGAAAACGCTGACGAAGGTGGTAAAACATCGCATGGCCACCTAGTGACGCAACAACGACGATATTTTGGTAACGCATAGCATGCTGAATAAAACCGGTTCCATTTGGATTTGTTTACTTCATATCGATTCGACAGCAATTGCAAATCATCGAAAAATTTTACATGATATTTCAATAGTTTTAAAGCAATGCACGCAAAAACTGAGAATATTGTTTTCACCAAAAATAAGAATGTAAATCGATACATGGATATTATTTATTTATTTATTTATTAAAAGCACATGCCACGCCCTGTTTAAAGGACACAACGACAAGAATAAAACAATGTACAATTAGCCTATATAACAGAGTAAATACGTATACATATTTAAAGAATTATTAGTGACAATGTTGGCGAGGAGACTATTCCAGGTAAAGCTCATGTTAGGATAAAAAGAAAAACGAAAATAGTCACGATTATAATTAGTATGAGCTTAACTTTGCAATTATGGTCGCGCCTGTAAGTATAATCGGGGGGGGGGAGGGTGAATGAAATGTCCTAGTATAATTATAGAAGAGGCAAAGTTGGTGCTCACGTTTTTGCACTTCTAGCGGCCACCAGTGTAGTTTATTAATAAGGTCACTAATGCAGTGCCGGTAATCTCAATCTGAGAAAATAACACGGCAAGCCTTTCTTTGAATAGATTCCAACTTAGTTTTGTGTGAATCGGTGTAGAGATACCAGACCGCAGCCGCATATTCGATATTCGATTGAAAGCAATTTTCTTGACTTTGGAAGGGGACTTTTTTCAATGAACGAGAGACAAAAGCGAATACTTGCATGGATTTGTTGTAGACTTTGTCAATGTGGACGTCCCACCGCATGTCGCTACTAATGTAAATCCCGAGGTACCGGTTACGTCCGAGTCCTTGTACGGTGGCATCAGAGACAGAGTAGTCGTAATAACTTATGTTGTCCTTGTTTTTTCTTGTAAATCGAACCAAGGCAGTCTTATTTTCATTTAAGGGTAAATCTCAAGCTTGGTGCCAGTAGACAAGCTTTGTGATGTCATTCTGCAGGGAGATTTTGAGACGAGTCGGCAGAGTGCTGTGTCATCCGCAAAGAGAAAAGGATATGAATTTAGCATAGTGTACGGTCATTTATGAAGATGAGAAAGATATTGGTAACACAAGTTAGGAAAATCATTCATAGATTTTGACGTACTGTTTTCGGTCACGGAGAAGAGCTCTATACCGGTTTCTGATCACAGGATTTACGCCCCGTGGATTTTCCATCTTAGATAACAACTACTTGTGCCCGTCTTTCATCAAAGATATGCGCACTCATTTTCGAAAAATTTTACGCAGAGCACGCATTTGCGAAATTTCAAAACCCAGAAAACGAATTCCAATAAAATAAAAAATTAAAAAATTGAGAGACTGGTGTTGCGTTCGTGGGGCCCATAGTCGTCCGTTAAAAATAGCAATTAAAATATTAGTAAAAAATTACATATAATTTGCTGCAAACCGAAAATGTTAGAATTGGCCTTAAAAGTGTCGTCAACAAATAATATGTTATATAAAAACTTCCTATAACTCTCAATTTTCAAAAGCTAATGCGTACAATGAATATAAAATTTTTGCTGTACCCTTTGCCGCGTAGCCAACGAGAAAGACAGGCCCCGGCGCGGAAAAGTCACCTGATCATATAGTCCGGCCAACAATTCAACATTCGTTGTTTCCAACATTCACCGATTACATTGTAAAGGTACGTTCACAAAGACGCGGTACATTTCCGCACTGCCGCTTCCTCATGTACCGCCTCTTTGTGAACGTACCTTTACTGGTGATTTTTCCGCACCGGCGTTGGCTAAACTAACGTCATTGACAGAAAGAGCAGGTCAGGAAAGGAAAGAAAACTACTTTCCTGGCGGCAGAGAGTAATCAGAACGGCAGAAAGAAATTCGGATTGTTGCAATGCTAAATGCATGGAAAATGAATAGGACCATTAAATCAATGCTACTTCCATATCCAAAAGCTCCAGGTTATTCCAAAAACAATTTTATTTAATGAAAGTGAGTTATTTACTCCATACGAATTTCCATAATTTATGTATTAACCAACAATATCAGATTTAGATACACATCTTGTACTACTGCTTACACATTAGGCCATGCATTTAGCATTACAACAATCTGAATTTTTTTCTGCCGTTCTGATCCAACACCTCCTAGAGAAGGCCTGCGGACCAAAGGTGTATGCATTGTTACATCACCATTAAGCGGCCAAATTTAGGGCTTATTACACTGGGCAACAAATTTTCAAAACTTTTTTGCTTCCGATATGAAAATAACCATTTCTTAACGAGTTCAATGTGCTGAACACGAATATGACTGTGAAAATGCAAAATTGGCTCTAGTTTTTTTGTAATCTGCAAAAACAATTGTGTACATAATAAAATGACTACCAATAGCTCTGGTCAACAACATTTTTGGTACCGGGGAAGATAGGTGTTCTAGACTAATTTGAGCGTGCCGATTCCAAATCTGAATTCCAAATTTCCCTATCACGTCAAGATGTCGAGTTATAAAAATAGTTTAAATTTTAATGGTAGACATTGTTTAAATTTGACATCAGGAGACTGTTTTACACCACTGAAACTTAACATCCTGACGTGATAGAAAAATTTGGAGTTCAGATATGGAATCAGCACACTCAAATTAGTCCAGAAAACCTACGTTTGTCAAAGTTGTAGTTCTACTGGATAAATATACACGTTGAAACGTAGAAAATGAACTATATTAAATATCTCAAAAACTAGAGCCAATTTGAAAAAAACTGATCTCATATTCGGAATCAGTGCAACAAATTTACCATAAAATGACTTTTAAATGATTGGTAGCAAAATGTGTGATGACCAGTGTTATTGGTAGAAATACGATAACAATAGCCGCTTGATGATTATGTAACAATATATACACCTTTTGTCCGCAGGCCTTCTCTATAGGAGGAGTTGTCTGATCCAACGCCTCCTAAAGATAAGGCCTGAGCGCGAAAACGTCATACATTGTTACATCATCATCCGAAGATACGTTTAATCGCATTAATACCAATAATAGAGAGGTTCAGCATCACGTTCGCGTTTACGTGGTGCTGAACCTCTCTAATAAGCCCTGAAATGCGATTAAACGTATCTTCGGATGATGATGTAACAATATCTGACATTTTCGCGCTCAGGCCTTATCTTTAGGAGGCGTTGTCTGATCACTCTCTGCCGCCAGGAAAGTAGCTTTCTTTCCTTTCCTAACCTGCTCTTTCTGTCTATGACGTTAGTTTCGGCAAAGGGTACAGTAAAAGTTTTACATTCATTGTTAGAACATTCTATCTCATAGCAAAGCTTATTCCCCACCAACTGACGTTAAAGAATTGCAATTGAGATGATAAACAGTTTACAAGACATACATCTTTGTAATACGAGTTGCATCCCAGTTATAAGTTCTCCTAATTTATTTACACCAAAAAATCTGAAACTACCGTTATTTCTCAAATAGTCATCTTGTAATGGAACACATTTTCCACAAGGACGATGCCACGACAACATGGCCGCTGTGAAAGCTTCTTAGGAGGTTTGTCGAGTCCACTGGGAGATGACTCATGCAAGAGTGAAACGCTTCAACATCGCCTGAAACATTACCACGAAGCAGTATTTCCATCTGGGAAACTTGAATCATTTTCAGATCATCATGCAGAATGATTTGCACAGGAAATTCCGTATTTGAATGCGATGTCTTCCAAGGTCGCAGTCCTTTTTACGGTACAGAAATTAATACCAACTTTAAGGTTAAGAAATGAAATTCAATCTTCCATTCGTACAATCATCTCCAACAAATGTCCGCGTCCTTTAAATCCTCTTCTATATTCTATCGGTTCCACTTCAAAAACAAAAGAGTCTTACATTTACCTCATAAAATTATTATCAAGATAAGGTCACTAGAAATGAATTTTGTTTACATGTTAAAAACGCTTCTGCTGGTAAGGAAAAACTCCATGGTTGGCCAACCAAGACGAGGGCGATTTTTCAAATGGAAAAGATGGTTGTGCTATTTAAAATAATATAATTTGCTGCAGTACAAAAAATTTTTAGTGCGTTACTCTGGTCGTCTTAGTGACATATGTCTTGTCTATTACAGAGGGTTGAGTACGTGACAACGGAACAGTTTACGAAAATTATTGGCGCCATGTTCAATCTGCTAACCATGGCAATTTCCATTCTAGGGACTACGTCGCAAGGCATTCATGTTTGATTTTCTCCCATTCCTCTCAACATTCATGCTCGCCAACTTCCAAGGGCCTGCTGTCGTATTTAACGGGAAAAGAATCGCCCTACAACCACTGTGGAGGAACACACGCTGGTAGTGACAGTGATATGATCTGGAGGTATATTTTCTTGGGACCGTTTAGGCTCAGTGATTTCCCTGAAAGGCCTCCGATTTGTGTATTTACCCATCCTCACGGATCCATCCATCCCATACATGTTGTCTGTCTTCCTGATGAGATATTCCAACAGGACAATGCGATATGCCCTAAGGCTAGAATTGTCTGGGAATGGTTCCAGGAGCACGACTAAGATTTCAAGTACTTCCCTGGCCATTTAATTTCCCAGATCTAAATTCAACCGAGCAACTTGGGATCATCCGGACCGTAATGTTTCCACCACACACACACTTCAGTAGGTGTCGGACGCATTGCAGTCTGCATGGTTCCAGATATCAATGGATACCTTCAAACATCCGATTGGCTCTTTTCCTCGCCGTGTAGTTTCTATGAGTGCTGCACACAGTGGTTTTTCTGGTTACTAGCTGGTGGTTCATAATAATGTGGCTCGATTGTGTAAGCCACGCCTCTATACCTTCTAAATCGCATAAATAATCATTTTTTATTTGTTAATAGCCTTTGAGTTTAAGTATTTACGTTCACACCTAGTGGTCCTTTTTATTTATTGTTTTTAATTTTGATTCGGAACACATTTTCGCGTTTCCCCTTATGCCAGATGATGTGGATTTCTTCGTCTTTCGAAGCTCTTCTTCTAATTCCCTCCTTTCTCTTTCTCCTTTTCTCTTTCCATCGTGCAGGTCTCGTATATCAGTATCATTTTCTCGTCAGGATCACTTTAATATTTTTAAACTCTCTCTTTTGATTAATGTTCGGAGGGGAAAAGGAGAAAAAAGAACAACAAACATTTTCTGAATATAATTTCCTTAATTGATCTGTTAGCAGCGAGTCGAATTTTCTGCTCGGTAAATTAATCGAGCGACGCCTATTTCCAGAGCAAACAAACATGTTTATTAATGTCAAACACGATAAAAATTCCAAAAAAAAAAAAAGTTAAATCAAAAAAATTAAGGCGCTGGAATTTTTTTAAAAAAAGTGAGAGGGAGTGGTGGGGGGCAAGAAGACGAAGGTTGATTGGAATGGCAGACGGGGCTTTTTTCCACCCTCATTCAACCCTGTTAAGACGATTCGAGGAATCTTCCGATACAACGAATGACGCACATGGCGCTCTTGCCATTTTCAACTGTCGACGGCGACAAATGGTTCTGTTTTGCGAAGGTATTCGTTACCTCCGGAGTTGGTGGGGCAAGAATGCCATTTTTCAGCTGGCGGCTCCTGAGTTTAGGGGGCGAAAGTGAGAGGGTCGGACGCAGAAAAAGGAAGGAAGAAAGGAAAGAGCAGCGGCGGGGGGATATAAAATAGCAAAAGGACCTACAGATCAGAGCCACATGAAATTATTCTAGGAGCATGGACTTGATTATGTGCATTTAGGCAAATTGCTTTGAAAATCTACGGCTAGAAACCTGATTTATGTCCGGGCACTGGAGGCTGTGGGAGCGGTGGCGCATAAATCACTCGGTTGGGACGGGGGCGGGCGCATTTGTCACGTTCTTGGCCGGTGTGAGAAAAGAGAAAACGCCGCCACCGCTCGCCCAACATACATCGTACCCATCGGCGGAGGCACCGCTTCTGATTTATCCCAACGACAAACCCTCTCCTCCATCTCCCATCCCGCATCCCACTCAAGGCGATTCTTTCCTTCGACTTTAAGGGTGATTGACAGGAGATGCTTGGAAAATGTCCCTCGGTGGTCATCTATCCGTCCTGGCCGTTATATTTTTCTAAATCTTTTTCTCAATATCATTCCATTTTTATCTGGTAATGATAAAACAGATCTGTGCTCTGAATTAAGGGGAAAACAAATCTTTTACGCTTACCGAACACTTCATTGCACGTATCTCGAATAGCAAAGAAGAATGGTACGTCGATCTTCCTATTATTATAACCGAGTACTATACACACTTCCAAATTGAAGAATTCAAAGATCATTGCCAATTAATTTACGTTTTCAAGAAAATTCAAAATTGTTTCTTTTTGCTACTGATGACTTACGAGACTGAATTTCCTACAGTTGAGCTCTTTTCCAAAACTGTAGGATGCAGACTATAAATAAAAATTAAGAAGGAACCGTGATGTGAACACACAATTTATGGAAAGACCTTTTACCACAAAAAACATCCGAGATATGAAACGCCGAATAAATAGGAGATTTCGAAGGCTATGGTTCATTCTGAATGCCAAGATTGAGACCGACCATAAAATTTATCTACTGTAACAATGTACGAGGGTGGGCTGAAAAGTAATGCCTCCATGGCTGTAACTTTATTTTTTAACCGATTTTCAAAATTCTTTTTGTATCTGATACTCACATTTCTCCTCTATGTAATGCACTATTCACTTTTTGACATAGTCCCCATTCCTTTCCAAGCATTGCGCCAACGCGTGACTAGTCGGGTGAACCCGTCGGAGAGGAATTCCGGGGTTGTTGTCGACAGCAAGACCGAACGGCAGGTTTCACCTCGTCGTTAGAACGCAACTCATGCCCCTTAAGGTGCTCTTTCCTCTTTGGGAAGTGGTGAAAGTCGCAAGGTGCAAAGTCTTTCATTTTTGAACTGCAGTTTTTCATCTTTGAACTGTAGGCGCTGCAACTCCCTCTGATGTGTGGCGATCGTGTGCGAACGGGCGTTATCGTGCTGCAGAAGAGGATCCAAAGCTGCCATTCAATCCTCGTGTCGACGACAAGCCCGGAATTCCTCTCCGACGGGTTCACCTAACTAGTCCACGCGTTGGTGTAATGCGTGGAAAGGAATGGGGACTATGTCGAAAAGTGAATAGTGCATTACATAGAGGAGAAATGTGAGTATCAGATAAAAAATAATTTTGAAAATCGGTTAAAAAATAAAAAAGTTACAGCCATGGAGGCATTACTTTTCAGCCCACCCTCGTAGAATACGAGACTGAGGGGTGGGGGAGGATCGGGATAAATGGCTAGATTCATTCTCATTGGCTGAGCTCAACAGAAAGAGCCAATCACAGATGACACGCAAAGACCACGAAAACTAAAACCTAAGATTCAATAAATCAAATAGAACAGACTCTGGGATTGGCCCCTTGTCAAATATTTAATAACTTTCATGGATTTCAATGCTCTCAAAGTTGATGAATTGACAGGCCTAACTAATATATAAAATATCTAAACTAATACTGTGACCGGTTTCTAACACATATTTGGCGACACTCCGTCTCTCCTATCTACCATGTTTTATATGAGCAAAATGCTCTATCTGACCGCTACCCCTCTGTGCGTAAGATGTTTGGTATTCTGTCCGATATAGTGGTTATCACTTGAATCACAGTTTAGTATCAGGTTGTTGCATATCAAATGTCGGATTTCGAGGTGGGTTCCGCGCTTCAGCAAGGGTTTCCACGTTTAGTAGCAAATACCTATAACCAAGTGATACCTATCAGCGACCAGCTGCATGAAATTTGCATGTCTGCGATGATATTTAATAGCGTTTGAACCCAAGCGAAGATAGTCATGACTTCATACGAATTACGTGTGATAATGCATTACGAATTCAGTTTGAATCACACTGCATCCAACGCCTCTCGAAACATCAATAAGGTATTCGGTGTAGGCACCTTAAACGAACGTACTGTCCAACGTTGGTTCCGAAAATTCCGGGCGGGAGTGACGGACCTGGCAAACGAGCCACGCGGCAGGCCGCCCAACATGTTGAATGACGCTGATCTGAAGCGATCTGTGGAAGAGGACCCGTCAAAAACTGTTCAGGACCTTGCAGGGGATCATGCTGTATCAGCGTCGACTGTCAGTAGACACCTTAGGACCATCAGCAAGGTGAAAAAGCAGGACAAATGGGTGCCACATGGACTTACGGAAAACAGTTTGGTGGAACATTTATGGTGTAGTGCAGGGGTTCCCAGACTTTTTTGGGCCAGAGACTCCTTTTCCAAAATGAGCTCATAACCACCGACCCCCATTTTATTCATTTTTATTTATTGTTTCTGCCGAACCCCGAGAGATCGATATCGACCCTGGGGGTCGATATCGACCACTTTGGGAATGACTGGTGTAGTGCATTATAGCTTCCTGCAGCAGGGGGAGACGATCGCAGCTGCGATCTACTGTCGTGAACTGCACACAAAACTGTCAGCAACAACCTGCACTTGTGCATCGCAAAGGCGTCCTTCTGCTGCATAACAACACGCGTCCGCACGTTGCACGAACGACCGTGCAGGTGCTACAGGCTCTGGGCTACGAGGTGCTTCCACATCCCCCGTACTCTCCGGACCTCTCCCCTACCGACTACCATCTTTTCCAGAGCCTGGACAATTTTCTCCGGAGAAAAACATTCCTAACCCAAGCAGACGTCGAAAACGCATCCGGGAGTTTATCGAGTCCCGTGACCAGGTATTCTATCAGAGAGAGCTCGAGAAACTGCCAAATCGTTGGCAACAATGTTTGGATTGCAATGGGGGTTATTTACAATAGCACGTGTGAAGGTGTCCTTTCTAGAGGGCCATTAAAGATGACCTCTGCAATCCGACATTTGATAAGCAACGACCTGATAGATAGATTCCCGTGTTTTCAAGAGGTACTGTATATTTAGAATTTTCTATAAGTGCTTTTAAAGTATTCCCGCTTTTGAATGTAAAAAAGAAGGCCATAAATGGTTGTACGAGTAGTTATAAAATCCTGAATACATAGATATATAACAAAGCTGCACAAGATTAAGAACAGCTGTTTGTTCTTGCAGGTGATTCTTTATTAGAAGCCTTAGCTAAAAGCTACTTGTACGAATGCACGTTTGATCTGTACGTTTATCCGGGCGTTTGCACGATAACTTGAAAATGGTTTAACCTTTTCAAATTCTGTTTTCGACAATATGATCATCAAGGTCTTTGCTCGGCTGTATCAACTTTTCAGACTTTTTCGTGGACCCCTTCAAATCGATACGCACATGCTCTAACAGTGACCGTTAAGAATACCAAGATAATGGTATCGGTGTTGCCAATTTAGCAGGGGCGTGTCCAATTTAACCCATTTTCATTGATTTGTGCATTGTTTAATTATTATTAATAATGTCCAACAAAGAACACGCCTGAAAAGAAAATGCTAATTGGCAATTTTGAATGCCATGTCATAAAAAAATCGATTCGTAGTGAGGAGTCACCAATGAATAAAATGTTACTTTATGTGTATCTTTTAGGCATTATTGTGTGAGCACTCTAACACGACGATCGCCTTGTCGAGGCACGATTGCTCAATTGCTCATGATACAATAATAATAATAATAATAATTGTGTTTCTGCGTCACAGTTTCTGTTCCTTCGTGAAATGTTTGCAAATCTTAATTATTAATTAATGTCATACACGGTGAGACAATTAATAAACGAGACTGGAGCAATTTAACAAATACAAGACATATTTTTGGCAAAACTGTTTAAAATTTTTCAAAGTATTTACCTTCTGAGACTACACACTTATTGTAGCGTTTGGAAACATGCTTTAAAGTCCTTTGCCTTAACCCTTTCAGGTTCGGCTGTAACGTTCTTTTTGATGCCCTCTATATTCTCAAATCTGTGTCCTTTCAACTTTGTTTTTGCCTTTGGGAAGAGGAAAGAGTCTGGTGGAGACAAACCTGGCGAATAGGGAGGGCAATAAAACTCCTAGCTAAGAACTCTTTGACAAGCACTCTGTGCAGTAAGAGCCAACTCTCTTTTGCATAAAATTGTGACCGTACACGATGGATTCTCTTAATCAGACGCTGCAAAATCTTTCTATTGACTGTTTGTCCTGGCGAAACAAAATCCTTATAGATAAAGCCAGTGCTGTCAAGGAAAATGACGAGCATTATTTTTGTTCTTGACTTTTCAAACCGGAGCTTCTGTTTTCGCGTGGATGTTAGGGACCGTCATTCCATACTCTGTCGTTTTGTCTCGGGTCATATTGATAGCACTAGGTTTCTCCCCCTTTCACAATTGAATCCAGAAAGTTCGGGTCGGTGTCTGCGGCCGCGATGAATTCCGTGCAAGCATCCACTCCGTTTCTTTTTTGCTCATCTGTTAAGAAATGTGGCACAAACCGAGCACACGGTTTCCTTTTGCCCAAATCTTGTGTCGATATTAGGCGAATTGTTTCTCGGTTAATGTTTAAGACTTCTTTCATCATTTTCAGGTTCATTCGCCGATCACTTAACAAAAGTTCTCTCACCTTCTCGATCGTTTCCTGTGCTCGACCAGTTTTCGGACGTCCCGTGTGTTCCTCGTCTTTTTAGCTCTTCTCAGTCATCACGAAATCTGGCGAACCATTCAAAAACACGTGCACGAGATAGTGCATCATCACCATACACTCGCTTTGTCAATTTATAAGTTTCCGTAGCGGTTTTTCCAAGTTTAAAACAGAACTTAATATTTGCTCTTTGCTCCATGTTTAATATTGGAACGTCACCCAATGACTATGTACGGTTGAATCACGAGAATATATGGGCGAGGGCAACTTTATTGTTGCAACATGTACACGCAGTAACAAAAGATCGTTTATAGATCGAAAACACGCATCGTAAGTGCCAATGTTTCTGAATTGTACACACAGCGCAGCTTGGGACATTGCTACAATCGATGACGTCAAAACACTATAAGCCTTCCTGTTTCCTCTACTTTGACACTGATTGTCACATCTGTGTATAAGTAACCTGAGATAACGTACTTATGTTGAAGTAGCGGACCTCCTCAACACGTCTTCTTGATAGCGCCAGTGCTATTTCCTTTTTTTGTGTGTTTATTTGCGCATATTCCGGACATTATAGCGTTATACATGTGAAGTGTCTAGACATACGCAGAGGTATGACCTAATCCTTCAAATTGGAAACTAATCTAAAAGCAATAATAATCTGAAGACTTAAATAACTGATTTCTTTATATTAGAAATTCTTTCATCATACTCCATTTTATAAAACTTTCCAAAAAAAAAATTTAAAGAACTAAAATTTCATTTTTTTAAATTAATTTTACGTCACATAATACGTAAATTTTATTTTAGGTTTTCCAAATTTCATAATTTTTCCAGCCATATGAATCATGAATAAAAAAACAGCAGCATTAATGGGGAAGAATTTATGTAATGAATCGAATGTTAAAAAATATTAATCGAAATAGGATAACATTAGATTATATAACAATAATACAATATTATATCTCATCATTTCACGTTCTTCAGGAAATTCAGCAACAAATTTAATTGGCAGAAAGTATGTGACGAAGAGCAGCATGATGCACCGCTTTCCTTCACTGTCTCCATCTTCTCGGTTGCTGATTATCATTCGTTGGCTTTTCCTTTCCTCGTTCGGGCCTCGGAAAAGCTTTCGGATTAGCAAAAGCACGACGAGGCAGTGGAGGAAGCAAGAAGAAGCTGCGTGGCTCCGAAGATAAATCGCCTCGGCGAGGGGTTCTTAAGGGGGCGGTGGGGGAAACGACCGGGGCTGCCGTTCTGCTCCCGGGGTCCGTTGCGCCTTCTCTCTCAGAGGCGCCCAGGGTCATCGGCGATTACCAGAGATCATCGGGCGACGTAACAGATTGGCGAATTGAAATTTCTAATACCGACGATAATCACGTTATGTATTGCGGTATTAGAACAGCTTTGGTTTTCGCTGTTTCTCTTTTGTGCCGAGTCGTCTCCCTCCTCCACCCCCTATCTTTTGGCTAAATGGCACTCTCCATTTTCACGAGCTGACGTTGTAAAACCTTCACGCGAAAAGAGCCTAAAAGAAAGCCACTGAGCCAGCGTCTAATTGGCTGAACCATTAGCAGAGGTCATTGGAAAGAGAGAGAGAGTGAGGGAAGAGAAGGGCGCGTATTTTCATTTCTGACGAACATTAGTTTGTCCATCCGCCCACGCAAACACCTGCGATCTTCTTCTCCTTTCTAAAAACAGAGCCAAAGTCCTAAGAGTAAGACTTTCCTCCAAATGCACCCTCCAATTGGCAATGATCATTTCTCCACGTGGAGGAAAAGAGGGCAACAATGCTTTAGCCATACGAATGGCCTGTTTCCCGACTCTCGCCCTATCAGGTGAATTAGCCTACACTGCAACTGTTTGCATTAGAGGGAACGAGTGGAATATCTCTTACACAAGGGAAAGGCAAGCGATGCAGTAGGGGGGAGGGAGCAGAGAAATGTTTCTCCTTTTTTTTTTTTCCTTTTTCGAATTTCTTCTTTTTTTCCTCCTCTTGCCGAACATGGAGAATAGCAATGTCCTTTAGCTCACGATCCTCTTTTGAGACTCAGGTGTGCGAAGGATGGAGAGAAAGAGAGAGACAGACCGAGAAAGGGAAAGACTAGATAGACGAAGGAAGGCGAAGGGAGGGAAAAGAAGGGAATGAGGTGGATAGTGAAGCACGAGCCATACCGAGTGAGAGAAACAGAAGATGCTGACTCCATCGCTCTGTCTATCTCTTTGCAAAAGCCTCTTGGCCGGCAGAGCAGGGTACGCGGATCGACTCTTAATGAAGGAATCGGCCGATCCAACTTTCACTTTCGCTTCTTCGTCAAACGATAGCAACACGTGTGCAAGGCGATAATGAGCCAAGAAACACAAACGAAACAAAACTTTGTCATCAAAAGGAAATCTAAGTTCGTTTCTTTTCCCCCTCTCATGGATTTCTCTCCTTCCGCCCAACATTACCTGGGATACAGGATAAAGGATCTAAAAGATTCACCATTAAGGAGAACTGATACGTTAAACTCTCAATTTTCATAAAGACCAAATGACGAAATAGTAGCATCTAAAAAGAGATTTAAATTAATTTCTAATAAAGAAATCGATGAATATTTCATTTAATAATATGTATATCCATCTTTGTGAGTTCTAATGAATATACACAAATTTTAAGGAGAAATTAAATAAATAATATTATACCTATAATTTAATTTTATACATTTACTACAAGAACATGGTTTATTACAGAATAAACGACAGCCTGGTGACATATAGGACATGTTATATGCAGAAATTGGAAAGTGCAATTTCGCAATCACTGAGCGCGACTTTCCTATTCTTGAACCGGGAAGTTTGTTGAACGTTTCCGCAGTCGTATTTCGAGAGATATCAGAAAATGAATGAAAATGTAATAGCATTGGGCTTTCCTGTTTCCAACGGGCAGACTTTTCTCATACGATTAAAATTCGAATTCTGAGTATTTCCGTGCACTTTATAGCCTGGCGAACAGTTTCACACTCTCCTCGAAAGCATTGTACTCTGGATGCAATCTATAACACGACAAACATATCAGTATCTGCTAAAAGACGACTGACTTGCAGTCAAAATATAATGAATAAAAGCTATGTGGAAAAGCAATAGGATTTACAGGGTCGGGACACATTAACATGACCACCTCCTAGTATCCGGAATATCCACCTTTAGCGGCAAGCACAGCAGCTAGTCGACGTGGCAGAGAGTCAATAAGTCCTCGGAAAGTGGTTGCAGGTATCTGGGACCATTCGGCGATCAGTGCATCCCGTAATTCCATCACCGTGCCTGATAGAGGTCCAGCTTGCGGACATGGCGATCGAGATGATCCCACAAATGTTCAATGGGGTTGAGGTCCGGGGAGTTTGGTGGCCATGGGAGTAGCTTGAATTCATCCTCATGCTCCTCGAACTAGTCGTGGACAATTTTGGCAGTATGGCAGAGAGCATTGTCCTGTTGAAAGGTGCCATCACCCTGAGGAAACACTGTCGACATTAAGGGGTGTACCTGGTCTGCGACGATCGTCAGTGTATCCTCTAGCGATATCAGTGGACTCAGACCATACCAAGAAAACATCCCCCAAACAGTCATACCTCCCCCACCAGCCTGTCGTCTGCCAACGATGGTGTCGGGATGCCTGTTCTCAGATGCTTCCCGGCGAATTCTCTATCGTCCGTCCACTCTGTTCACCAGAAACCGCGAATCGTCAGAGAAAGCAACCCTTTGCCACTCGGCCGAGGTCCAATGGCGATATTCCATTGCGAATTGGAGGCGTTTTCGGCGATGCACAGGCGTCAACATGGGTGCTGTTACCATACGCCTGCTCCGGAGCCCCAACCTCAAGAGGGATCGTTGCACTGTCTTAGTGCTGACACGCCTAGTGGCCCCACTGTTCATTTGCTATGTCAGTTGCTCAACAGTGGCACGCCGATTGGCCAGGCGCCGTAACCGACGCTCGCCTGTAGGATCGATGGCCCGTGGGGCCCCACAGTTACCTCTTCGGTTGCTCGAAACTGTCTGGTTCGTCCAGTCGCGATACACCTTCACAACGGCAGCCCTAGAGCAGTTCTGAAATGCTGCCACCCCTTGGCCCGATAGCCAATGACCACCCCTTTCTGGAGGTCCGACAGGTCACTTGCTCTGCCCATGACTGCGACAATTGCTATGTTAACGGATGCTACTACACGTCTGCTGTTGTCAGCTTTTAATGATATGCAATGATTTTTCATCTGCATACCATGGGACGTTCCAACATGTTCGAGGACAGGTGGTCATATTAATGTGTCCCGACCCTATAGTTCTCTTCAACGAAAAATCACGAAAAAAAAAAAACGTAGGCAGTCACGCATAACAGACATTCTAAAGTAGTAGTTCATTAATTTATAATGAAAACAAATTATCATTTGACAGGCTCAAGATCAGTAAAATTATGGCCAGTGACTGTGTACGATGAATTACCTTAACAAACGATTAGCGCTCCTTATTCACGTAGCCATGTTTTGTGTATTTCAGTTATATCTTGAGAAGCAGCATATTAATTTAAAATGTTCAAACATTTATAATTAAAATTAGTTTACACTCATTCTTGAGGGATACTTGATCTATTTGTCTATTACGAATAAAAGTGGCTAAAGCAAAACTAGTAGTGGAGGACTCTGGTGTTTAATTCATGAACGAATTGAATAATTAGCTTTTTCCTAGAATTTATAAGTTTCAACGTAACCGGCTTGATAACTAGGCACAGTCCTGATACTCCTCAGTCCAAAAAACTGCCTCTACTAGTGCTGGTGTGGATCTTCACCTGGTCAGTCGTACAAGGACACGTACACGGACTCGCCGATTTTGATAAAAAAAAAAATAATAATAATTCTACGGGTAGCTTTTACCAAATTAAAAACTGTTGCAAAATCATTCGCTGCACTTCTCAAAATTTTCCGAGAAAAAAAATCCAAAAGTTTGTTATCATTGACTGCACTTTATAAATGCCTGAATTGTAGCATAGATAACTATCGCGTTTCAAATTGGTGATCTAGTAATAAGATGCTAGACTTCTATTTTGCAGATACGGGTTCAAATCCCATCTTCGATAAAATAAAAATTGTTCCTTCCTAAATTTATTTTAATATTTATGGGAATGTGTAATTCATTTTTTTTATTTATTTATTGTAATCCAATACATCCATTCAAGGCCTGTATGGTCGCCCATCCAGTGACTAGCCGTGCCTGGTGTCGCTTAACTTCCCTGAAGTTGTGTGTTCAGTGAAAGCCCACCAGGCCACGATCTCCCCCTATAAAATTCATTTCCGATTTTCCAATTTGCTGCATTTATTTTTTTATAAAATGCATATACGAATTATTATAATTTATGATCCACAGTGATACCATTAAAAATTATTTATCCACATTTAATTATTTTTATAAATTTGGAAACTTTTAGGATGACATTTAACTCACACAAAGATAAATAATTATTGCACCATATACACTACCCTATCAAAAGTCATGGGACAACTCTGATTTGCATAAAAATGAAACATTCCTTTGGAATTTCACTGTTGGCATTTTTCCCAGCACTACATAACAGAGTATGTTATTATGATATGATGCTTACGTGAATGCTGTAAGAATGTCTCAAAGAAAAGAGCTTTCAGACCATGAGGGAAGGAAGTTGGGTGCCATCTCGCAGGCAAAACTGTTAAAGCGACGAAATTGGACTCTGGATCAATGGCGAATGGTTGAATGGAGTGATGAGTCCCGCTACACCATCTGGCAATCGGATGGACGGGTTTGGGTATGATGAACGCCTGGCGAACGTTATCTGCCAAGATGGTGTGGGGGTGCTTTTCATCGTATGGGTTGAGTGCAATCGTTTCTGTGGACGGACATCTAAACGCAGAGCGTTACCAAGACATTCTGGACAACGCAGCACTCCCATCTCTCTGGTAGCACTTTGGCAATGGCCCTTTTCTGTTTCAGCACGATAACGCACCTTGCCATAAAGCAAGGGCTGTAGGCACATGGTTTGATGAAAAGGGGGTTCGAGAACTTGACTGGCCTGCCCAGAGCCCCGATCCGAACCCTATCGAACATCTGTGGGACGTGTTGGAACGTTGATTGCGCGCTTGCGCGGAACGCCCGAAATCCGTGACTGAACTGTCCAAGACACTTATGGTAGAATGGCAAAAATTACCTGTCGAAACGTATCAAAAACTTGTGGACAGTCTGCCCCAGAGAGTAGAAGCTGCGATTGCAGCAAAAGGTGGACTCAAAATGTATATTTTTGAGTGTTTCTATTAAAGTGATGGTGCCCCCATGACTTTGGATAGGGTAGTGTACATTAAATTAAATATAATGCATCATATTAGTATCTATAGAGAAAAGCGTCAATAGTCCTTCATTAACATTTTTAACTAGTAAATTAGCCAATAAATTATAATTTCCTATTCCAAGGAGCAGAAGTTTGTTATGGACGAAATTAACTATTACCTCTGTCTTTACCTACACGCGAATTATAACTTCTTTAGTGTTTTTTTTAAAAAATGAACTAAATATAACCTAACCTAACCTAACCTTTCAATATATGAAAAATAACCTTAGCGAATTGGAATATTTAGATTATGTTTATTTATAATCTAAAATAATCTCGTAAATACATTTTATAAAAAATAAATGTTGGTAGAAAATTGGAAAATCAAAAATATATTTAATAAACGAATTCCACATTCCCATACATGTTAAAATAAAATTTAGGAAGGAAACAAAAAACCTTTATCGAAGACGGGATTTGAACCTGTAATTACGAAATAGAATTCTAACGGCTTACCACTGGACCACCAGAACGCGATAAAAACCTACGTTACAATTCGAGCATTTATAGAGTGCAGTCAAAGTTAACAAACTATATGAATTTTTTCCTCGAAAAATTTTGAGAAGTGCATCGGATGGCTTTTGCAGGGGTGTTTAATTTGGTGAAAGCTACTCGTAGAAATTTTTTATCAAAATCGGTGAATCCGAGTACGTGGAGTCTCCTTGCTAGACTTGATGAACCCCCTTAGACTATTTTTCAGATCTACTTGTAAAAAAGGGCCCAAAGTCTTAGCGGGATAAACATGATTCAAGTAATCGCAAACAATTGTGACAAAATGAAGTGATGCCCATTCCTTGAAGAACACATTAGCATCCATACTTCCATCATATATAACTGTAACTCCCAAAATTATCCCAACACATGGGTGTACGTGCTTCCAGTAATTGTTTGTTCTGCGATCATGGAATTTCCGTTATCCCCAACTACACAATCTCGTGTTGTTACCATTCATTTACCTTTTGGCAAAGAAACTTATTATTTTGTTAGTATACCGCAATAATGCAGAGGAGATTTGTAATGACCCTATATACGGCTTTTTTCATACTTTATTCACCTTTGCGAAATTTGCAAATCTAATCCAATAGTCAATATGCTGTATCTTATTAATACGTATATTTTTAATAAAACGGAGATTATAATACGCACTAAATTTCGAAAATAATTTTGTTCCATTAAATGCCTGATTCTAAAACCTTATTTACTTCATCTCTCTTCAGTAAAGTTATCTTGGTTTTTATAATTTCATCCTGTAACGAATGATTAGAGGACTTCTTATTTTTCTATACTTGATCAATCCTTTCCGCATTCCCAGTTTCCGCCTTTTCGCCTCTTCTATTTCTCAAAAAAATTTTTAGTGGGATTTCAACTTCTTCCATTTTTTTTCCTTTTCTAAAGCCAACACAATGATGAATCTCTTGAAATCGTTGTCCGTAATAAGTGATTTTTCATTAGATCATCGGCTGGAATGACACTTGGCGAGTGAGAGAGGGAGAGAGGAACAAACAATTTCGACGGGAATCGCTTAAGCAGAAAATACAGGCATTGTACGGGGTGAATGGAGGCGAATAGGGAGGAGGGGGGGGGTGGAAAAAGAGAGAGAGGAAAGGGGTTGAGAAGCAGAGCACAAAGTGGTAGGTGAGCGGGTAGGTATAGGTAGGTAGAGAACAAGGGGTTTGGCCCCAGTTTAGCCGTCGCGTTAGCAGCTGTGCTGTGACTGATCGTGCCCGGGGGCTAATGGGGAGAGACCAGTCGTGCATAATTTGCATAGGACTCAGGCGGCAAAAAGGAAGCCGTAGCGGAGAGCACGCATTTCCGGGGCTCGTGGCATTAGGATTCATTACGGACATGGCCTGGCGAAGGCGCTCTTGCGCCGAAAATCCAGACAAATGGTCGTATTTAGAGGTGTCAGCATCCAGTGCCAATCGTTCAACTTGACAGAATTCTTAGTTTCAACAGATAAACGGAAAAGCGAGGTTTTCTTCAGCGGCACGAACAACGAATTTCCGCGCGGTGCACTGACGGATCACAATCCCCTCCCTACCTCCCTCCGCTTTATTCCGTCGAGACATTCCTCTCATCTATTGCTCCCTTATATCTCAAAAAATGTATCAAAGGCAACTCGGAACGTCAGGAAAAGATTACCGATTATTTAACTATTCAAATTTAGCTTATCCCACTCAAACTGTTATCCATTTAGTTTCCTTCTCTTGGGCTAATCGTCTCTTCCAGCAGTTTAATCTCTTGGCGGTTTTAACAACTTGTTACAGATAAAAGAATAGAAAAAAAATTTCATTTAAATATTATGTAATCAAATAAAGCTGACTGAACTAGTTTTAGCAGAGATGCTACAATAACTATCACATATCAGTTACAGGCTTTCCCAAATAAAAGGCCTTCAGCCATTTTATAAATAAGACATGTCTACCATTTCTATCCAATATTTAGTGAACATCTATAATTGAACAAATCAATATCAAGACTAAATATTTTACTTTGGGGGTCTCTATATTATTTCCAAAGCATTTTCCTCAACAAAAATAAATTGAAAGTGAAATATAATGAGAACACTCTGAGCAGGCCAATCTCTAAAAATCTGACTACATCCTCATAATCTTGGAACCTCCCGACGATCTGTCTGCTTCATTCTGTCCGAGATTATGTGGTATTGCTTCGGTTTGGTTCTTTTCGGTCATAAGGACCTTCACAAAACATCATTTTTTATTTTTCTCATTGGTTGTGGCTTTGCGTAGGCTCACGACCCTCCTACCTTGTAATATTGGTAGGCTTTCTCTCTTCACTCTCGCCTTCAATGTCATTGGAGCTGTTAGTCGGTCGGGGATTCTCTCTTGCACCAATCTAGCAAAGTCTCCCTTTCTTTAAGCGCTACGCGGTCCTCTGTGTAAAAAAAAAAAAAAAAAAAAAAAAAAAAAGGAAAAAAAATCACCATCGTTCATTTTGGTACTCATCAGAACCCTTGTTCAGATACTCCTCACCCCTCGAGTTCTCCCTTGCTGGCTTCCCTACTTCGCCATCCCACAAGCCCGTCTAATCCAGAAGCTCCGCACAGTTTCGCTGATGGAGGCTTCCCAGCATAACAGCAGCGTACGCACCGTAGCAAAATGTCCGATTTATTTTTATTCGCGTTCTATTGAATTTCTTTAAGCATTTATTTTTAAAATAAAATTTTCAAGTTCAAATTATTATACGTTACTATCGTGTAGGTGCCCATTTTAATTATTTATTTATACTAGAAGAAATAAATCCATGAAATACTTCTATGGTTCATAGTAAAAGGGAATTAAAACTGACATTCAATTACAAACGAAAAAGCTCTATAATAAATTAGCAATAGAATCAAATATATTCTCGTTTTGTAAAACTGAAAAATAAGTTAACAAATATTTCGAACGAAATTCACGACTCCCAAACATTGGCATCTGATAATTGCAGTCTTAACAATTAGCAATGTCTTCACAAATTGCTTCACGTTTGGATAATAACCATTTACTGCACTTTAATTGATATATGACAGTGGCTTTTAGAAATGTTTAAACTTTATTTAAATTCCGAAACTATCAAAAGACACATCGTCATACACAATGTTATTAAAACCACCACCTACATTGCCATCAGCAGCGCGTAGCCAATAAAAAAAAAATCAGTGAATATCTGTAGTTACTTTTAACATTTGAATAAAATTTTTGACCTCAGTAGTTTTTGAAAATTCGATGTTGTATTTCATATAGCTCAATAATTGTCACCCTGTATCATTCGTTACTGTCATGGTTAAAATGAGAAATTTACCAACTCTGCAAAAAGGGATGATCATTGGATTTTGGGCCAAGAATGGTAAAATTCCCTAAACTACGCAGTTAATTGGACAAACGCGTGCTGCTGTGATTAAAGTGTACCGTGATTGGACAAACGGCACCATTGCGAATAAACGGCGTGGAAACTTTGATGTGTGAGGTGAATGTCTACTGCAAAAATGCATGCAGGTCGATCGCTATGCAATAGTTGAGCAACTCACCATCCAAGATACTACCAGACGTGTGTCGACAAGGGCAATACAGTAAACCGGAGTAAGGTTCCGAAGCAGATGGATCACTCACTGAACCTATGCTGACAAAGTTGCAGCGACAGAAAAGGCTACAATTTGCATTTCAGTAAAGGAATTGGAGCTCTCATGATTGTCAAAGGGTTGTCTTCTTCGACGAGTCACAGTTTCTGCTCCGTCGAGTGGATGGACGTTGTCGTATGGAATCTCCGAAAAGCACAATTATGCAACATTGCTGGAAGAACACTTATAGGTGGTAATGTTATAATCTGGGGTATATTTTCTTGGTATTGTCTGAGGCCATTGATACTCTTGAAAGAGAGCCTCACCCGAAAATAACTTTGAAATGAAATATGGGTATTCTATAATTTATAAAAAATGGAGTTTTTAAGATTTTAAACTATTCCTTTTTTATCTTGAACTATTCTTTTATCTTTCAGGTGTTCAGATTCCATGCCTTATTTCATAGAGCTGTAGCTGCTGTAGCTAAATACCGAATTTGCTTGAATACCATTTGGCAATTGAGTTAAAGAATAACAGATTTGAACTTTCACTTATAATGGAGCATTTCCATTGCACCTGTTTTACTCAGAATTCTTTTAATATGTTCATC
Source organism: Rhysida immarginata (assembly GCA_023313115.1). Classification (NCBI taxonomy): domain Eukaryota; kingdom Metazoa; phylum Arthropoda; class Chilopoda; order Scolopendromorpha; family Scolopendridae; genus Rhysida; species Rhysida immarginata. The sequence goes on along the minus strand of JAHWFO010093131.1, from coordinate 281,001 downwards.
ATCTTTTATCGTAAGCAATCAAGAACAGCCTAAAGACACAAATTTGTTTTTTTACATCGACAATTATCAATATTGTGCTTGCAGTTTCTAAAAGAATAATTTTCTCGAAGAAATAAAGGCTTTTATTTGGCTGTTATCTCATGAGCGGATGTGGTGGTAGAAGTGAAGTGAAAATTTTAATTTCCCATCGTTATCGATATATGAGCGTCAGTAGCCGTTATTAATTTGTCGTCCGGGCGTTTCCTTGTTATTGGCTGCGATGGTGCCTGGCGTCGGAATGGAAGTTTGATGTCAGTTGGGTGAGCTCGAGTCGACTTTCCACGGCAAACACCATCTGCTGCAGCGTGAGCGCCCCTTTTCCCTCTTATTCTCTCTCCCTTCCCCGTGCACCCCTTTCTACCCTCTCTCTCGCTACCCCCTTCGTTTTGCAACCTCTCCTCCGTACAATTTTCCGATGGCGCATTCTCGAGGAATTTTACCGGAACCCAATTTACCAAAACACAAATCCCAAAGCACGGAAGAGTGATTTGCTGGCTGCCGCCGTTTGCCGCCGCGCTCCACAGCCAAGAGCTCGAGCGCACGGAGGCACCGCGAGCCTATTAATGAACTGCTTTGCATTTTTTGATCGTTTAGGGTCCGCGCTTTAATTATTGAGAAGTAGGCGGTAGCACCTGAGCTGCGAAGCGACAATCTAGGCCACCATTTGTCATCGGTCGAGTCCTTTCATCCTCCTTCTCGGGCATCTTGACAACCCCCGGGGAATTGATGAGAGGTGGGGGGAAATCCCGACCAAATCCCACCCATCCTCATTTCTCAATCCCCTCGAGCTTTTCCAACCGGAAGAAGACAGTCGTCAAATTGAGCGATGGCGCATGCGCAATGTGCCAATGACGTCATTTTCTCCCAAATATTGGGGGGAGGGGGTACTTCCGGAAATGAATCCCATTAAATCGGATTACAACAACTTATTTTTCTTCTTTAATGAATACAAGAACCAATTTATTCGCGTTACGTTAATTGCTTCGTCTTTTTCTCCCCTTTCGCACTTAAAGACACATATGGTCCAAAAAATAATAACAAATGTCCATACGCGGTCGCTCTAATGATACCATCTCTCCCTTCGCGCTTATATAAAGCACGACATTCATTCCCATTGCAAGAGGTAAGTAGAAAACAGTTTCTGATGAAGGCCACTGAAATGCTAATAACTTCCCTACGAAACACAAAATAAAAAAGCTCAACCGTTAATGCATCTGCATTGCCAAACTGCGCTACGAACAAGAGAAAACTTTGAGACATATCTAAATTCATTTTTAACCTTCTTATAACTAACGGATACATTGTTTTTCAAGCAAAAAAAATCACTAAACTGGAATTAAACATTACTTTTAATGGCACAAACTTCATTCTAATACTGAATTTTCCTCTTTTCGGTAAGAACAGGGTGTTAATAAATGATTACAGTATTTGACAAAAATCGCGGTGGAGTTTGGTAGGATGGCGTTCAAGGAGTCACGGACTAGAGACGATACGTGCTTTATTATAGGTGGAAATTATATTAAACAGATTAAGGTCCCAAGCTCCCAGCTTTCATAAAATATTGTCCTTGGCTTTTTTTTATTTATCACAAGATTAAACTGAGTATAAAAAAACTGACTTTGATGAAACTTTCACTATTGTCTAGCTATATCAGTCCTTATCTTGAAAACTACTGAACCGATTTTGATGAAACTTGGACTGTTCTCTAAGTTGAAAGATACTTAATCCAATAAAACAGGAATTATTGCAATTCGATTTCTAGTTTATGAGAAATACGTGGACAAACATACATACATACATACATACATACATACATACATACATACATACA